>CM034148.1:275202653-275802653 GCA_019776745.2 Taxus chinensis
ATTCTTTTATTTTATTAACAAATATAAGAATTCATAAGGTCCAAAATTTAGGGTTAGGAGTTTTAATTAGGTTCAGAGGGCAATTACTCACCATACCCACTCTCTAACAAGCTCAACGATTCAACATGATTTTTCTCATAATTAACACATTCAAAATTTTCCTAAATAATTTCGATTGGATAGGAAATTTCCTCACCTTTGAATTGATATAAATAAGTCCTCTTAACTCGTCATATTTTTCAAGTTATGGGCCAACGGGCCTTGGGGTGAAAATTTTCCCCAAGAGCATACCTGCGAACCTAGGGGTGAAAATTTTCCCAAAGGGCAGCTTGGCGGGCAACGGCGAGACTTTTGGAAAAATTTCTAGTTGGGGAAAAAACCACATTTATGCCCACACTTCCACGGCTCCACAAATCCACAAGGGACACATGGAACTCCCTAAGGTAGCATGGGGAACAGCAGGAAAAGCAGGGCAGTGGGGGATAATTTGTAAATTATCCCACACGGGGTGAAAAGTTGGCTTTGCACTTGCACTCTCACGAGTCTATAAAGGACACGTGATGTCTCCTAAGCCAACGCAGGGAAGGCAGGTTGGCAGGGATAAAACTGAATTAACACCCCAAAGGGCTAAGAAGGTACATAGACCTGCACATCCACTGACACCTTGTGATGCCATGTGGCAGCCCTTGATTGGCTGCGGGCCAGAGGAACAGCGCGGAAAAATTTGAAAAGTTTCAAAAAAATTCTTATACATGAAATACATAAAGGAAACCGTTCCTCTGCTGATTCCTCATGATGCCACGTGACATTACCCGATTGGTTGCGAGCAAGTGGGGAAAATTTGGAAAAATTTCCCAAATTTTTTTGAAAGCTTTAAGTTAAAAAGGGGATCTGCCCCTCCGCTGACACCTCATGGTGCCACATGGTAGCCTCTAATTGGTTATAGACCAATCGGGCAGTGGGAAAAATTTGGAAAAAATATCCCAAAAATTTTCCTAAGCACTTAAGGGAAAAATTCGGGCCGCAGGCCTGCCAAGGAAATTTTTCCCAAAATTTTAACGGCAAGTGAATAAAACCTTAGAAGGCCATAAATATTGATAGAGATATTAGTTTTGGGAAAATGAGGAATTTCTCGAAATATTTCAATGTCCTTTTTACTCAGGGATCATTCATTTTAGATTTTGATATATTTTAAGTTGTCAATTTTAAGAAAACAACCTGCAGGCTTTTATAGTGTAAACTGGTAGATTTTAACTTGTTAGATCTATTCAATTTTATCTTATTCCTCTCTCAACATGTGACATAGACATGGAGGATTGTTCCTAAATGTATTTAAGAAAAGATTCAAGGTTGAATTTATCTGATTAATTGCAATTTGGACATTTACATTTTCTTAACAACAAAACGACTATAAATGGTTTGAGCCCGATTTTTCTAAGTTTTGACACATTTCCCTTAAGTGTTTTTGTCTATTGGAGTTATTTGAAGGCCTACTACTTTGATTCAATCATTTAATTTGTTATTTTATTATTGCAGGTTCAAACTATGCATTTTTGGTTTAGATAATTGCCAGTTTGAAATTACAAATAAAAGGGATCAAATTTTGATGGGTCTATTTGCCATTTCCTCTTCCAAGTAGTTAGAATACGTTCCAATTCCAATATAACACATTTTAGTTAATTCAAATAAAAGTATTCAATACCAAAATGCAATTCTGATTTCAATTTTTTTTTCACATTCCAAAGAGATAAAATATTGTTTTTTTTTCACACGCATTTATTCCTTTCAAACAGAGATTTCAATACATTGATATGATAAGATTCAATACAACACTGAAATTTGAGAAAAACATTACATTCATTTATTTATTCCAAAAGACAACTTACAACTTCCTTCTTTCATTTCTTCCAAAATCATTTATTATATACAAGGCAGACAATACATTTTCTTTTCACAAGTTCCACTTTACCACTTTTCAAATAGAGATTTCATAGAGTATGCTAAACAAATATTTCCAAAGGAATAATATCATATGGACAAGAAATAACCATTTTCATTATTTCAAATTAACTCATACAACTTCCTTTCCATTTGATTACAAAATACAATATCCAAAATAGTTTCATTATTTCACATTATTTCCAAAATAGAATACAGAGTATAACTCTTTTACATTTCCAATTTCCACTTGCAATCAATCCAACATCTTTCCATTAAAAACATTTAGAAGTTCATCCACTTTAACTGGGAAAGGTTACAATGATATTTCATTTCACAAGGGAGTGTTAAACTATCTTTTCTTAGATCCAGAACACCAACATGCATTCTTCTCATTCATCCAATTTGATCACAACAAGAGTAGGGGAAAGGAAACGCTCTCCACCTAACCAAGACATCCATTGAAGACAAGAATCCATCCTTCTTCAGTGGCCCCCGATTCCCAACCACAAAGAAATAAAAGATGTGTTCCAACTCATGGCAACAACAAGCTTCCACAAACATACAAGCAACATTTTCAGAATAAAACACAGTCCAAAATAGAATGTAGTTTTACAATTACATTAACACATGAAAAAAATACTAAGGATTCATTTAGCAAGCCAAAGGAGAAAGAACTATGGGGGATGCTTCTTATGCCTTCAAAATGGGGAAATGGGTATCACCGCCTAAGTTACCAACCACCAAAAAAAGTATATCAAAACCCTGACATTCCTTATGCCTCCCGAAGTACCCCTTATTCCTCATATTTCAATATGCCTCCCCAAGCTCTTGTGGCACCCCATAACGAGTAAAGAAATGAAAGCACCCAAATCCCAACTCCCTCCATCCTTATACCTCCCTAAACCACACTTGTGCCTCCTACAAAATAGCCCCATAGTCTTCTCCTACACCATTCCTAGACCATTAACCCAACAGACCACAAACATGCCAAAAATTCACACACGAACATTTACATATATAAAAGAAGATCATTTCATGAGCCAATCTCTTACCTCTCCATGATGGAGTTATTCCAAATTCCAAAACAACAATCTCTATCCCAATGTAAGCAATCCAAAAGTAGCCAAGAAAAAGCATGCAACAATCTTCCAAAACTCCTTCAAGAAAGAGCACCCAAAGAACAAGAAAATTCACCCAAGAATCAAGTCTCCCTAGTAAAGCAACCCAAAACAAGACAAGGAATTCATATTTTATAGAAAAGGGAAGAGAAAAGGATAAGGTGAATCCATGTAGGATGCCACATCACACATCCTCAACCCCAACCCCAAAATTCAACTTCATTATCTAGTCCATAATAAATAGGTGGGTGAATAATATGACAGTTTAATTATACACTCAAATCCAACCCACACTCCAAAGGACTGAAATTAAATCATGTAAGAAAAGTGCAATTAAAACCTACAATTTGTCTTCCCAAAATGTATTATAAAAGTCTAATTTTAACTCTCCAAACAAAGGCAAGGTTGGTATGTAAATTTAAGAGGTGCGGAACAAGTTTAACTTGTCCCACAAGCCTCCAAAATCAGCCTCCAAGGAAAAATTCAAATTTACAAGAACGTGGATTGTTTCACACACAGAAGTTAACTTGCACATCACTTACATATTACTTTCATATTACTTACACATTACTTACACATTCTTAGAAAACTTTAAAACATGGCCAACAACTCTATTAATTACATTCTTATGACATCTTTTAATTAATTAACTTAACAACATGATTACTCACAATATTAAAACCACATTAAATAAATAATGAAAGGGTAAGTGCACCACATAAAACACATGCAAAAATTAAAAAAAAATGGACCAAATAAAAGTAAACATAAAATCCATTGGTCACATTTAAAGGTGATCCCCCACATGGGAATCCCTAACACAAACAACACACACAAACAAATACTAGTTGCCATGGTGACCTTATTGAATTCATCTAGAATTTCAATGCGGTTGGTCTCCAATCCCATGATGTTTGTTGTGATATTTTTAACCTGCAAAAATATAAATACCTCTTTCAGCCTCGTGGCCATATCAAAAATCCTAAAATAATATAAATATAATTAAAAATCCAAAATCATATAGATATATGAACCACAACAACATCAAAGCAATCTAATAATATAATTTATAGTTTTATCGATAACTATATCATCATCCAATAACTTTCCATTTCTAGGTCTACTCACAATATCCAAATATCACAAATCCGAACAACATCCATCATATAAGCATGTCCAACAATATAACATCATCAACATATAAAAATGTCTCTAATAATCATCATACATCATAATTGAATCAAGTCAACAATAATCCATGATCTAACATTTAACAACATATTATAATAAGGTCCATAATTATGTCCATAATCTATTCAGCAGTATCATGATTAACATCAAAAGGTGTTAAAGGAAAGTGGGAACTACATCCGCCTACCCTAAGAATCGACTTCCTCCTAGAAGTCACTGGAACAAATGTGTTAACTAAACTCATAACAAAGTAGCATCCTCCCATGTAGCTGCAGTCTCACCATATCTGTCACACTACACCTGAACCTAATCAACCTCTCTGTCTTGAAGGCCCAAGGTCTTGCAATCTAGAATGTAAATGGGCTCCACCATTAGTTTCCCCTGATCCTAGACCTACAAAGACATCTAATCTAACACATGGGAATGATCTGCACCATATCTCTAAAGAACTAAAACATGAAACACAATATGTATACGAGACAAGATGGGTGGCAATGCTAGACAGTAGGCTAAAGGGCTGATATGCTCCAAGATCTCAAAAGGACCCATGAATCTAGGAGCTAACTTAGAACATTTTCCATAAGGAATAGGGATTTTATGTGGCCTGACACAAAGGAACACCTTCATGCCCAAATCAAAACTACGATCAGTCCTATGTTGATACACGTACTTCTTCTGCCTACCATGTGCATGTTGCAGTATTTGTTTGATGAAAATCACCTACTGCTCTATGTCCTACAACAAGGCTGGTCCAAGAGAAACCATGTCCTCTAGCCTATCCCTCCTAAGAGGTGTCCTGCACTTTCTACCATACAAATCCTTAAAAGCAGCCATTCCTATAGAACTCTGAAAACTATTATTGTAGGCAAACTCCACTAAGTATAGGTACTCCTCCCATCTAGACTGTTCATCCATCACATACATCCTCAGCATGTCCTCTAAAATATGATTCACTCGCTCAGTATGTCCATCTATCTTGGGGTGATATGATGTGCTAAAATTGATCTTTGTCTTGAGGGCATGCTACATGGTAGTGTACAAAGGATCATGGTCATTAATGATCTTCTGTAGAATCCCGTACAACTTGACAATCTCATCCAAGTATACCCATGCCACTACACTAGTTGTATAAGTGGTTTTCACTGAAGAAAAGTGAGCCACTTTTGTTAATTTATCAACCATGACTACAATGGTGTCGTGGTGATATCTCGACATCGGTAGCCCAACAATGAAGTCCATGGAAATGGTGTCCCATTTCGACTCCAGTATAGCATGAGGGAAAATAAGACTAGCTAGATGTTGATGCTCGGCCTTCACTCTCTAGCACTCTAAACATCATGACATGAACTGGGCCACATCTCTATGAATTCCTCTTCAATGATATAACTATCTTTGGTGGCGTGTATATTCTTCACCTAGGGATGGGATGAATAGGGTGCATGATGTGCCTCTACCAAGATTTCCTAATTCAAGCTTCCATCTCTTGGAACATAAATCCATCCTCTGTGCTTGAGAAGACCATCTACCTCTAAGGAAAAACCATCAAACTTCATATTGAGGGGTCTCCGAGACTCGATCTCTACTCGAACTACAATGTAAAATCTTTTAACAGGAAGCTGTTGAAGAATCCTACTCTTCAAATCTGTGCTCACTAAGGTGGCCATAGCCACATTTCTCCGTCTATTGAGAGTGTCTACCACAACATTCTCCTTCCCTTGCACATGCTCTATCTCCATATCATACTCACATAGGAACTCCATCTAACGCCACTGACGAGCATTGAGATTGGGTTGCATGAAGAGGTGACAAAGACTCAGGTGATCTATCCTGAGTGTGAATATTTGACCAAGAAGAAAATGCCTCCATTGAACCACAGTGTGTACAACTACTGCAAGCTTGAGATTATGAGACGAGTAATTATGCTCGTAATCTTTGAGTTTTGTGAGATTCAAAAGCCACTACTCTGCCCTCCTACAACAACACACCTCCAAGCCCTGCTAAAGAAGCATCCGTGGAAATGAAGAACTCACCATGTGGATCAAGTAATGCAAGAATAAGTGTTTTAGTAAGGCATTCCTTCAGTGTATTGAAGGCCTTCTCGCACTTTTCCAACCAAACAAACTTCTTTCATTTCCTTTGTAGGGAAGTGATGGGGTGTGCAATTGGAGAGAAGTCCTGAACAAACCTCAGGTAGTAACCTACTAATCCCATGAAGCTGCACACCTCAGTCATAGTAGTGGGTGTTGGCCAATCCATAATGGATCTAATCTTCGAAGGATTGATGACGATACCTTCCTCAGAAATAATATGACAGAAATACTGCAGCTCCATCTAAAATATGCACAATTCTCCAAGTTCTCATAAAGATAATGCTCATGAAGACACTAAAGAACCTGATGAAGGTGCCCCTTGTGCTCCTCACGTGTTCGTGAGTAAATCAAAATGTCATCAAGGAAGATGAGCATGAAGTGATCTAGGAAGGTCCTAAATACCCCATTCATCAAACTCATAAACAATGTGGGGGCATTAGTCAAACCAAAAGGCACCACTATGAACTCATAGTGGCCATATCTCGTACGAAAGGCGGTCTTATGAATGTCCACCTCTGAAATCCTTAGCTGATGGTAACCTGACTTAAGATCAATATTAGAGAAAACCGTGGTTCCCTTCATTTGATAAAACAAATAATCAATGCAAGGAAGGGGATAAAGATTCTCGATCGTTACCATATTCAGATGGCGGTAATCAATGCACAATCCCAAGGATCCATCCTTCTTCACAAAGATCGCTAGTGCACCCCAAGGGGATAAATTAGGACGGATAAGACCTTTCTCCAAAAGGCCCTCAAGATGAAAATTGAGCTCACAGAGCTTTGTGGTGGTCATCCCATAAAGTGCACATGAGATAGGCTCTGCTCCCAGAACTAGATCTACATGAAAATCAATCTCACGTGGGGGTGGTAACCCTGGTAGCTTCCCCAGAAAGACATCAACAAAATCTCTCAAAATGGGGTGATCATCTAGTGATAGTCCACTAGACCCATCCTCTGGTATTTTACTGATAATAACAATATACATTTGACAACCATGTCAGTGATGCCACTTAAGCTACATAGTAGAGATGGTGCGAATAGAAATAGGTCTCCTAACCCTTGAAATCACTGACTCAACTCCCAAATCATCTGCACAAGATATAATCTTGTGGTAAAATTCCACCTTGGCCTTGTGTGCAGATAACCAATCCATACCCAAGATGAATCCATATGATCCCAAAGGAAGGATACAGATATCTGAGGTAGTGGTGAAAGGTCCTAAATCCACCACACACTCCTTAACTAAGGAGTCCACAACATCCCAACTATGACTCTACCTAACTACCACTAGCTTGCATCGCTCTACTAAATATGGTGTAATGAAATAATCAGAAGAACTAGAATCAAACAAAATGGAGGTACGAATACCACCAATGCTACATGTAGTCTCAATAACTTTACTTTGATGCTCTTCCTAGTGGTTCTCGACTGCTATGTACATCCTATGACTGTGCCCCATATCACCAATAGTAAGCTCTAAGATCTATGTCTTACCCTCGTTATTAGGGTTCTATGGGAAATCTCTCCAAAAATCCCCACTAACACCACAACCAAAACACCTTCTTGATCCTCTCCCCTATGTAGTAGGTCCCATCGATACTATGGAGGTCTATGGTGTGGATCCTGATGATCTGGCTTATGGTTTGTTGAGGTCTCTGCTGGCGAGTTCCTGCTGAGTGAGCTCTTTGGGCACCTTGTGTCCTGATGTGACCCATAGGAGGAGGCCCCATACTCCGTCCTCTCTGTGCATCAAACCTCTATAGAGGTCTATAAGGTGGGCGGGACTGGTGCTAGTGTTGGGGTTTAAAAGATGACTATGCTGAACCCTTTCCACCATGAGGAAGGGGTACCAACCCCCTCAATCTATTGTCCTACATCTGCTATGTGTGGCCCTAGACTTGGTATTTCCCTGAGTCTCCTCTACTATATAGGCCTTCTCGATGGCCTCAGCTGATGTCTGTTGACAATGGATCTGCACTGCACCTCCAATGTCTAGATTCAGGCCCCAGATGAACCTATGGATCTACACCGGCTCATCCTACATGTTATCAACATACTAGAGTAGATCTAGAAATCTATTCTCATACTTAGCCACTTTAACTGATGCATGTCGGAGGTCATGAAACTCATCTATCTGCTGCTATATGAACCTGTGTGAAAAATATCTACTCTGGAAACACTCCTCAAGAAGCTCCTAGGTAACTATCTCAGAATCAACATGGAGCTTCTGCTCCTCTATCCTCCACCAAACACTAGCTCCATCCCTCAGTAGATGGATCACAACATGAGCTTTCATGTTTCTAGAATAATGGCAAAGCTTGAAGCATCCACTCAAGCTCACTAACTAGGGATTTTTCATGAAATCCACCTATGTCACAAGAATAATGTGATGGTCGAAACTTCAGGATCTCCCTGATGTGATCTGCAGCTATGTTCTGATGGCCTCTAGGCCTCTTTGTATGCTCATCCCTAAGCCTAAGTCTCCGAGACCTATCTCTGTGTCTCGAAACTAGGTCACGCTGTCCCCTTTGTGGTGAATTAGCTCTAGCTGACTCTACATGGTAGTTATCTCCTTGATGATACTCACTACATCGAGGAGATACCCGACCCTTAATGGAACCCTATCATTTCTGGCTGTATCTCTTCCTAATGATCCTCTGTGTAGAGTGACATTAACATCCTGAAGAGTTTGCAAAATCTTGGGTAGGATGGCTACTATAACATGATCTAGTGGTGGTAAGTCTAGATCTATGTGAAAATACCCCTCGTCCCATCTATGTCCCCTGTACAGACTAAGGTTAGAGTTATTCCATCTTTCTATGTTTTATTCATTTTCCATGTTTACTAAAATATGTACTTTCTAAGCTAAGTTGTTTTCTAGATTTAAAAGTGTGATAGGTTTAAGTTTCATGTCTCAAGTTTTCTAGTGTTCCCAATAGTCCAAGATTTTGAAAAATTTCTCTGATACCAAGTGTAACGCCCGTAAAAACAACCCACTTGAGACCCAAGAACAATGTAGGATTAGTTAGGAAAATTATGAAAAAAAATTTTATTAAAAGAATCTACAACCAAGTTACAAGACAATAGTTGTCACTAATAGGTTCTAGAACATTTCTAATCTACTAGAACATAATTTTATTTTATTAACAATTATTAGAGGTCATAAGGTCCAAAAATTTAGGGTTAATAATTTTAATTCGTTTCAGAGGGTAATTACTCACAGCACACCCATTATCTAATAGGCTTAAATGTTTTAATCTAATTTTTCTCACACTTAACGCATTCAAAAATTTCCTAAATCATTTTCATTGGATAGGAAATTTTTTCACCTTTCCAGTGATATAAAAAAGTCCTCCATAACTCCTCATATTTTTCAAGTTATATGAGCGAGCGGGCCTTGGGGTGAAAAGTTTCCCCAAGAGCGGGTGTGCAGGCCTAGGGGTGAAAATTTGCCCAAAGGGCGGGTTGGCGGGCTGCAGGGAGACATTTGGAAAATTTTCCCATGTGGGGGAAAAAAACCACATGTCTGCACCCGCATGCTCCCGTAGGTCTACAAGTCCACAAGGGACACATGGCACTCCCTAAGGCAACACAGGGAAAAGATGGAAAAGTGGGGTCACATGGGGACAATTTGTGAAAAGTCAACTTTGAAGCCTGCACTCCCACGAATCCTTAAAGGAAACATAGATGTATCCTAATCCAATGCATGGGGAAGGTGGGTTACAACGGGGAGAAAATTGACTTGACGCCCCAAAGGGCTAAGAGAGGTACATAGACACTGCACCTCCGCAATGCCTTACAATGCCACGTGGTAACCCCTAATTAGCTGCAGGTCTGTAGGAACATCGGGGGAAACTTGGAAAAGTTTCCACAATTTTTTTGGGACGTGCAAAAGGAAAAAAATGGAATGCGATTCCTCCACCGATGCCTCATGACACCATGTGGCATCACCTGATTAGTTACGGGCCAACGGGGAAAATTTGGAAAATTTTCCCAAAATTTTCTAAAAACGTGCTAAGTTTTAAATGGGGATCTACCCCTCCGTACTGACACTTCATGGTACCACATGGAAGACTTCTGATTGGCTACGGGCATACAGGTTGTGACAATTTGGAATTTTTTTCCCAAAATGTTTTTTGAAGCTGCTTAAGGGAAATAATTTGGGCCACAGGCCCGCTAAGGAAATTTTTCCCAAAATTTTGACGCCAAGTGAAGAAAACTTTAGAAGGCCATAAATTTTGATAGAGAGCTCAGTTTTGGGACAAACAAGGACTTTTTGGAAACCTCTATCAATGTCCTCTTAACTAAATTATAATTAATTTTAGATTTTGATAAATGTTTAAGGGTTCAATTTTAATAAAATGACATGCAGGATTTTAAAGTGCAAACTGGTGAATTTTGAGTTGTTAGATCTATTCAATTTGATCTTCTTCCTCTCTCAACATGTAAAAAATACATGGAGGATTGTTCCTAAATGGATTTAAGAAATGATTTAAAGATTCAATTTGTCTGATTGACTTGTAATTTTGAACATTTACATTTTCTTGATAGCAGAATGACTGTAAAACGGTTTGAGCCTGATTTTGCTAAGTTTTGAAATATTTCCTTTAAGTGTTTTTGTCTAATTGAACTCATTTATAGGCCTGACATACTTTAATTTCAATCATTTCATTCATTATTTCTATGCTTGCAGGTTTGAACTGTGCATTTTTGGTTCAGATAATTGCTAGTTTGAAATTACAAATAAATAGGGATCAAATTTTAAATGGGTCTAATTTGCCATTTTCTTCTTCCAAGTATTTAGTATACATTCTAATTCCAATCTAACATATTTTAGTTGATTCAAAAAAAAATATTCAAGACCAAAATACAATTTCTAATTTCCAATTTTGTTTTTCACATTCCAAAGAGACAAAATACTATATATTTTCTCACACGCATTTCTTCCTTTCAAACAAAGATTTCAATACATTGAAATGATCAGATTCAATACAACAATGCAAATTTGAGAAAAGCATTGCATTCATTTATTGATTCCAAAAGAAAACTTTACAACTTCCTTTCTTTTATCCCTTCCAAAATTATTTATTGTACACAGGGAATAATAATACATTTTCTTTTCACACATTCCACTTTACCACTTTTCAAACTAATATTTCATAGTGCATGCTAAACATATATTTCCAATGGAATAACATCATATGTTCAAGAAAAAATCCACTTCCATTAATCCCAATGAACTCTTACAACTTCCTTTCCATTTGATTACAAAATACAGTATACAAAACAGTGCATCATTCTTTCACATTCTTTCCAAAACAGAATACAGAGTATAACTCTTTTAAATTTCAATATATCCACTTGTAATCAGTACAACATCTCTCCATTACAAACATTTACAAGTTCATCCACTTCAAGTGGGAAAGGTTACAATGAGATTTCATATCCACAAGGGACTGTCAAACTATCTTTTCTCAGCTCCAGAACAACAACATGCATACTCCTCATTCTTCTAATTTGATCACAATAGGAGTAGGAGTAAAGGAAACTCTCTCCACCCAACCAATACATCCAATGAAGAGGAGAAGCCATCCTTCTTCATTGGCCCCCGAGCCCCAACCACAAATGCAATAAAAGATGTGATATAACTCATGGCAACAACAAGCTTCCATAAACACACAAGTAGCATTTTTACAATAATAACACAGTTCAAAGCAAGAATATAGTTTTACAAATACATTCACACATGAAAAGCAATACTAAGGCTTCATCAAGCAAGACAAAGGAGAAAGAATCTATCGGGGATGCTCCTTATGCCTCCCAAAAGGGGAAATAGGTATCACCACTTGAGTTACAAACCGCCAAAAAAATAGTATATTAAAACCCTAACATTCCTTATACCTCCCCCAAGTACCCCTTATTCCTCACATTTCCTTATGCCTCCCTAATCTCTTATGGCACCCCATAACGAGTAAATAAATTGAAAGCTTTTTCTTTGTAAGGTGGAACCCAAATCCCAACTCCCTCCACCCTTATACCTCTCTAAAACACACTTTTGCCTCCCACAAAATAACCCCATAGTCTTCTCCTACACCATTCTTAGGCCATCTACCCAACAACCCACAAACATGCCAAAAAATTCACACATTAACATTTTCATAAGAAAAGAGAAGCATTCCAAGAGCCAAGCTCTTACCTCTCCATGATGGAGTTTTCCCATGTTCCAAAACAGTAACCTTTATCCCAATGCAAGCAATTCAAATAACCAAGCACAAGCATGCAAAAATCTTCCAAAAACTTCTTCAAGCAAGAGCTCCCAAAACAGCAAGAAAATTCACCAAAAATTGAAGTCTCCAAAGTGAAGCAACTTAAACCAAGTCAAGGAATTAAAATTTCATAGAAGAAGGAAGAGAAGACAATAAGGTGGATCCATGTAGGATGCCACATCACACATCCTCAACCCCAACCACAAAAGTCAAATTCATTCCCCAATTCCTAATAAATAGGTGGGTGAATAATATGACAGTTTACTTACACACTCGAATCCAACCCACACCCCAAAGGACTGAAATTAAATTATGTAAGAAAAGTGCAATTATAACAATCAAATTAACTTGTAAAAATGCATAAAAAGGTCTAAATTTAACCCTCCAACCATAGGCAAGGTTGGTATGTAAATTTAAGAGGTATGGGACAAGTTTAACTTGTCCCACATGCCTCCAAAATCAGCCTGCAAGGACAAATTCGAATTTCCAAGAAGGTGGAGTGTTTCACACTCAAACGTTAACTTACACATCACTTACATATTACTTACACATTACTTACTCATTCTTACAACACTTTAAATCATAGCCAACAACCATATTAATTACATTCTCATGATATCTTTTAATTAATTAACTTAACAACATGATTACTCATAATATTAACACCACATTAAATAAATAATGAAAGGGTAAGTGCACCACATAAAACACATGCAAAAATTAAACAAAGGAACTAAATAAAAGAAACACATAAAACCCCTTGGTCACAATTAAAGGTGATCCCCCCATGGGAATCCCTAACACACACAAACACGCACAAACAAAACTAGTTGCCATGGTGACCTTCTTGAATTCATCTAGAATTTAAATGTGGTTGGTATTCAATCCCCCGATGTTTTTTGTGATAGTTTAACCTACAAAACACAAATACCTTCTTCGGTCTCATGGCCATATCAGAACATCCAAAATAATATAAATATAATTTCCTAAATCATTTAGATATATGAATCACAAGAACATCAAAGCAATTTAACAAAATCATTTATGGTTTTATCAACAACTATATCATCATCCAATAATTTTTCATTTCTAGGTCTACTCACAATATCCAAATAGCACAAGTCTAAACAACATCCATAGTATAACCACGTCAAACAATATCATCATCAACATACAAAATGTCTCTAATAGTCATCATGCATCACAACTTAATCCAGTCAACAATAATCCCAGATCTAACATCTAACATCATACTATATTAAAGTCCATAATCTAATTAGCAGTATCATGATTAGTATCAAACGGTGTCAAAGGAAAGTGGGCACTACAAGGTGTAGAGACAAATTCCACATAAACATGTGGGCGTTATGTGGATGTGTTTGCTTGGTTCTTGTAGATCACGTATGAATATAGGCTTAGGAGTATTTACATCCATAATGCATTTTTAATTTGATCCTAAAATGATGCAACTTATTTTCTTCTCTCAAACATATATGTAGAAGTGGATAGGTGAGGTGAGGCTAAAATGATACGGAGATTGATGAAAGATAGAGAAATTAAGAAGATTCTTCGATGTAGTTGGATTGAAGGCCAAGAGACATATCACAAACATAGATCACATCTAGAAACATAGGAGATCTATGCAAAGTTGTAGAAAATGGCTTGAGAGATAAAGACAACAAGTTGTTTTTCATATTAAACACATTTATTTAATGATGTGCAAGTAGAGGAAAAATAATTATTTTTGGACCACCATAGTAAAAATTTGGAAAATTTATTTGATTGGTTAAACACGCCCTGGTGGAACAACTGTTACAATTGTCAAGAACCTTGGATTATGTGGTCATTACCACACTGCAACAAAAATTAACTCCAAGATTCTTGAAAGAGAAATTGTTCTGAGAAATGGGAACCATTTCCTTCATTTTAAAAAGGGTGAATGTTGTTGTGGCGATTATTGCTGATGCTAAATGAAGCAATATAAAAAAAATAAGTTTGCACTATAATAATGTGCCATGTGCTCGATTATTCTCAGTTTCTAGAAAGTTTTTATTTAGTTTTTAGTTTGCATACACTTTGTTGTAAATGAAAACCCCAACAAACTTAATATTGTTATCCTCTCCGACATAATTTCCAACTCGTAAGCAATTGCTAATATATATAATATAACCAATGGCCTAATACTACATTAATACTGTTAATTTTGAATATCAGATTTCGAATTTCACAATAGAATCTCACATCATGTATAAAATGAATGACAACACAATTATAAATGGTAATTTTCCAGAGGCGTTTATTTTGAAGAAGGCATCGCTGGAAAGTGTCAGATTCCGGCGATTAACTTTACATGTTGCCTGATTTTAGATACTTTTTTACAATCCAAGATATTTTTCTACAATCTTAGATATTTTTACTATCCTAGATATTTACAATCCTCAATTCGTTTCAAATCTCTTAACCCTGCTATAAATTTGATATTTACAGTCCTATTGGTTAAACAGATCCAATGGCCATAATGCCCAGATACATATCTCCCAAGGTGAAGGTGTGTGTGTAGTTGTAGACTACACTCCATATATTACTACTGAATCGCTTTAGCTATGTTGAATTGTTATAATTTGTGGTTTAAGAGAGAGCGCCAAATGTCATTTTTTTTGTGTCATGGGGTAGACTTGATCAACACGCTTCATCTTCCATATATGGTTCGAACATTTGCAGCGAACCCCTGTACTTACAGAGCATGGTATTTTTGGATCTGCTTGCCACTTGTCTAGGTTGGTTTGGCCTTTGCCACGCTTTGGGGACGCCCCCACGTACTTTCCAAGTACCAAATAAATGATTCCTTTTATGAACAGACATGGGCCATACCACGCCTCAGCTTTCATGTCAGAATATCATTTTCATTTTCAGGATTCATTGATTTAGCGCATGTTTAGAGTATCACAAGATTGGTTTTTGTGCAGTTTTTTCTTCCATCTGGGAAAGATAAAATCAAGAAGCTCCTAGAGGAGGCAATCCTGGAAGCAAAATTAATAATTACGGTAGGAAGAAGATGCTCTGTTCTTGTGGATGCCAGAAGGATTTCTGTAGCAGAAATTTTTGTGGAGGGCTCAATTACCAGATATCCAGATTGAAGGATCTTATTGGTTTTTGTAAATTGCAGATGAAAGGAAAATAGATGCGCTCATAGATGACACTGGGATGAGATGTTTTCAGTGTGATTGTGCAGCCTGGTTTTGAACAAGCTTTCATTATGGGCTTTGTTTTCAATCTTGATCAAATTGCATCCTCATCGCCAAAATAGAGGTAGCAATAGATTTGTGTCTTACCCATATTCTCGATTTTTTGTGGGGGAACAAGATTTGGCACTGATGTGCACACAAAGGAGCCATACTCATCCTGATTCCTCATCATCATTTTACATCCACATTGACAACACAAGCAAAAGGGAAGTGATTGAATTTGTTATTAATGGTGTTTTTTAATGTATAAACACTATTCATAACACTGAGTATTATTGAATGTTAGCATGCTTCTTATAATAGTTTTCAAGAAGTGGGTGAAGGCTTAGAAGAAATTGAAAAAGATTAGAAAGGTGATGGCTAGGTTATCTCGCCTTCTATGGAGGTGTCTTGATCTATCTCCTATAGTTCTATTTGTAATAAAACTCATGTTCCTAAATTGAATTGGATCATAGTGAGCATATTTTATAAATAGTCAATTAATGTTTGTGTCATACGGTTGAATTGTTCATATTTGATAGAGGAATAATCCATCTAAGTATCTTGAAGATGATACTCAATCTAATTTTTTAAAATATTTTTTTAAAGATTGTTCTATTTTAAGTTTGTGTGATGGGGAGAGGACAATATAGTAACTTCCAACAAAAAAAACATTGCCTACTATGCCTTGATGGATGTCCGTACATTGCTATAAAGCTCGTATTTTGTTATGGGCCACACGTATATTGGTATAGGTGAGTTGATCGGGGTGAATATACAGTTGTTTTATTTGATGAAACAATCACAATGTCTCTTGACGATGACCATGTCTTTTGTAAGATACAACTATGATATTCATTTAAAAGATAACATGTTGTATCATTTGGTTGAACACTTGGCATTTATTAACAAAAGTTCATATTTTGGCATTTAAATGTTCCCAAAGCGTAGACAACAATCCCATTTTGTCAGTATCCTTCAATCACTTCATTCCATGAGATGACATATCTCTAGGGAATTTTATATTTGGTGGGTAGATGAGATTAAGAAACCTGCCAATGATACCCAAGATGTTGTAGTGGAAGAGCATCTCTGGACGCTTCTTATAAACGAGGCTTCCATCTTTGTGTTCTTATCCATCCGATTCTACTCCCATTGTACATATTCATTAGCTTTTGCAACCACTTGCACCACTCAGGCACAGAGAGTGGTTTCCTGTTTGCATTTGCCAACATACTCCTCGCCTTGTTTCACCATATGCAACAAACAGGGCTCCAACCCAATTACTTTAAATTTTCCAAAGTGCTCCCAACATGTGCCAAAATATAGAGGAATTTTGTTAAAAATAGTTGCAAATGTTTTGATAGACATGTATGCAGAATGTGGAACCTTACATAAACGACATGTGAACTGTTCAGCAAAATGTAACTTATGTTCTTCGCTCAAACATCTATCATAGATCATAGAATATATTTTACACCCAAACCATATTATACACATAAAATTCAAGCCCTCTTCGGCGTAACTTGCAACTCATTTGCAATTGCTAGTAGTAAATCAGATATTAGATTAACCTTTTTGCCGATTTGTTGGTTTCGAAAGTCTTTATCGTTTTGTACGCATCTAGAAGGCATTACTTTTCCACTTTGCGACAACCCACTGTTTTCTCCACAAATACGTCGGCGGCCCACTCGTCACTCCAATATTTTAACATTTTCTTAACTCAAGTAAGTGCATCTAGAAGGTCATTACTTGTCCTGTTTGCGACAAAACACAAGTGAGCCGGCCAAACTGCTCTCTCCAGAAGGTCATTATCTGGTTCGTCTTTAAAAAAACAATACTCCCCTTGTTTTACGTATCTTTTGAGATCATTATCGTGTCATTCTTGAACACCTTTTTCTATATATCATTTGTTATT
This sequence comes from Taxus chinensis, assembly GCA_019776745.2. Classification (NCBI taxonomy): domain Eukaryota; kingdom Viridiplantae; phylum Streptophyta; class Pinopsida; order Cupressales; family Taxaceae; genus Taxus; species Taxus chinensis. Next base: position 275,220,404 of record CM034148.1, read on the forward strand.
TCGTCAATCCAAACTAATCCTTCCAAATTATAAATCGAAATAGCAAATCCCATTTCTTCAGTCTCATTCATTCGCATTTTGTGATAAGAATAAAGTTTGAGCTCCATTTCTGTCTGAATTTCATACTGCTGTAATGGAGTGTAGTGCATCCACTGGTATTTTACATAGGTCTTGTGTTATGAACAAGATTGCTTCTGCTGGAATTCCCCGTATAAGAATTGTTGTGAAACCAATTAAGCAGGATGCAGTGAGAAGAAGAGGTGGAATTATTCGGGCATCGCAATCGGAATACGCTCGCCCACTTCGTTATTCCTCATCCTCATCATTCTATGATGTGCTCTCTGTCTCTGCTAATGTGAGTGAGCGAGAAATAAAGAGCGCATATCGCCGGATGGCTCTTAAATACCATCCTGACGTCTGCCCGTCTTCAGATAAAGAAGAATGCACCTCGAAATTCCTTCAAGTTCAGCAGGCGTATGATACACTCTCTGACCCCTCCCTTCGCGAGGATTACGATTGGAGTCTTCTAAACAGGATGAAATTAGGGGAGAACCAAGGAGGGTTTGACCACAGTAATAAGTATGTGTGGGAAGCTCAGATAATGGAGTTGATACAAAGAAGATCGAGTGGTACTAAGAATTCGTCATCGTGGGGAAGTACGATGAGAAGCAGAAACCAACAGACGGCTACTGCTGCTGCGTCTCGATGATGGTACCTTCATTTCCTGCCATCTGCTTTGCTTCTCCTCTGTTTTCATTTGCAAGAGGGAAAATGCGACCAAGATCAGGTCATTATCCACTATGCCCGCGAAAGATCTGGTGGGTCATCATCCATAGCATCTGTCAAAGATCGGGTCATTGGGTACCGCTGAGCATAAACACAGAGATCCGAATTGAATTTTGCACGAATGTATCCAAAGTTTTTATCTGGGGATTATACGGATCTCTATAGTCGGCACAAATAGAACACTAAACATAGCCATTACCATACCACCTCCAAATGTTGGTTGGTTCTGAAAATTGTGCGAGTACTTCATGGGATTGTAATGAGATCGACACATGGACAGTTTTATTGTAAGGTAACAGTTTTCCTTTGCGGATTATATGAATTGCTAAATGCCAAGCAGTGTAATTACTAAACAGTATGTTCTTTTAAAATAACACAGCTGGGATTCCTCCTTTTCATTACAATTTCTTTCTGATATCGAAATGATAGTTTCATTGTAATGTAAAAGTATAATTCACACTACTGTCAAGCCTTCAAATAACATTTTGGGTTGCGTTTGGATAACCATAATCCATTGACATGAAAGTGATTATACATTATTCACATTTTATGAAACCATTTATGAAACCAATCAATTCTTTTATTAATTTGTTATGGCATTACACCACCGTACAAACATGGTATACGGAATGAAGAATAAACCCAAAATCACTTTTCTGAATCCCCCTAGTACATGAGGTCATGGATTTGGATCTATTAAGTAAGGAGGTATTTCGTTAAGGTCCATATTGTCATTATTGGGTATCAACCATTTATATGTCTATTTATATGTAGGGTTAGTTGTTATTTAGATATTAGTATGCGAGCTTCATACATTAATTAATTGTATGTATTGTTGGGTACTATTTAGATATTTGTTTGTGAAGTTGACCAAATAAATAAGGAAAACCAAACTTTCTTCAACTCAGCATTTGTAACTTTCTTGCATATTTTAATTTCACATAGATTCCTTGATTTAGGTAAGCATTCATTTTTAGAATAAGTCATTTCTAAGATTTGTATTATTGATGATTATGTTATTATAGGATTTACGATAATTAGGATTAACTAATTGAAAATATATTTTTATATTTATGAAATACAACACAAGAGATGCAGATATTCACTACTATAAATTATGGAACCATAATTAAATGATACAAGAGCATCTAAGGCGTCAACCAATATTACATCTTGATTTTTTAATTCTATTTTTCTATTAATTAATTTTTGCTCATAGACCTTCACAATAGCTCATCACATATCTTCAATATATCCACATAATTTTTGTACCCTTGCATTTCCTTAAGTGGTCTTAGTATTGGTGTTCAAAGAAACTTAGTAACAAGATTGCAATGCCCTAAATTATGATGTTAGGGAAACACTGATAACACGAGGTTAAGAAAAGCACTTAGAAGGATTTATTTAAATCCCAAGTGTCCCTTTATATACTAATGGTTATGGGTTGTTTTATGCTTATAAAAATCCCAAAAAATCTTATGAAGGAGCCAACTTAGCACTTTGAGTCCACGAAGTCATGATGTTATGCCAAAGCCTGAGTAGATGCAAATTGAACATGTGACATTTCAAACTTTGTCCACTTGGTAAATGCAAGACCGGCCCATCGTTTCCATTGTTTTCATAAATCAAATGGACATCGGGGGCTATTTTAATCACGGATTATTAAATTTTTGGTTCATGCTTCGCATGCCCTTCCTAAATTTCAAAGAAAATTTGTTGGCCTTGTGAGCACAAGGACCCCATGAAATTGATGCGCAACCAAATCACAAAGGGGGTCTTATGCCTATTTTTAAAGTGAAGGAAGAATGACATTGGTGAATTTAATGGGACATGGTTTTCACAAGAGGGCATGTATGGGCATAGATTTGGTCTCATTGGAAAAATATCTTCAAGAGATTTTGATTGTAATAGGACTCGAGTGCATTTCTTATCCATGTAAAACCCAATACGAGTCTATACATCATATAGGCCATCTTTCTATTTTGGTATGCAAAGACTCATGAACATAAATTTTGTTGGGAACAAACTATAGATATCCATGTAGCTCATAGAGTTACACCTCTATATGGGTGAGTACCCAACCTCCAACTAGAGATCGAATCCTCCAATCCTTGATCAAGTATAGTATCTCCGACCCTCCCCTATCTAGAGTTCTGGGGGAAATGGACTCTCGGGGCATGGCGCCTTTCTTTATTTCAGTTACATTCTTTCAGTGGTGTTGTTCTGTTCTCAGATATACTTTTTTCACTAGCATCAATATGGTCAGATTTCAAAGTAAGCATCTCATGTAAAATATAAGCAACACCAAAACCTTCTAGAGCCCAAACTTCCATTTCTCCTACTCGTTGCCCTCCTCATTTGGATTTTCCTTTCAGAGGTAATTTGGAAATTCACTTAGGATAGATAGGACTCTATCCTAAGGTAGACATCATGAAAGAGAAAGTGTTTCTAGAATAAGCTAGATAATTATGATCAAATTACATAAGATATAAATTGATCTTAGATATACAATTCTACGTTGATTAAATTTAGGGAGTTCAAGAAAGATGGTGTAGCCCTTGAAAAATAATTAATTGGGTCACATAGTAGAAGGATCTAGAGAAAATAACATTGAAGTGTTATTATCTACGATAAGAGGCTCAAGATATCTAACGAGAACCAAATGTATTTCATAGTTTTTGATGACTCGTTGTAAGCAATTTTGAGACTCATTTAGTGTGTGTAGGAGATATTCAAGAGCCAAAATGCTTGTAAATATTGTATTGCTTGGATGTATTACAACCCAAATAGAGTTTTTATCCCTTTTCACATTTTGTTACACATTCATAAGCATTTATTAGTTGGGACCCCTTATTCTGACTACAATAATTTGTATTAGACTTCACTAGTTTGATTTGGGAAAGAATTATTTTGAAGAGAATTGCAACAGTAAAATGCATTGAGCATTTAGATTTATAGGTGTGAAGTTGATCTATCACCAAAATAAAAATATAGAATATAGGTGATATCCTTATTGGGTTAGAAATTTATAGACTAATTCTATACCAGATTTCTTGATTAAATATAGTGACATTCAAAAATGAATAAATATAGTGACATGTAAGATTATGCGATTAACCACATTACAAAATATAGAAATACACAAGAAGATAGATTGTGACATAGATACGGTTAGGGTACTCAATGAAGATCCACCTTAGATGACTCAATCGCTATCCAAAATGGTTTGATGGTATTCATAATTGATTTGATAGTAATGAATAGGTGTTATAGTGAAATAAACATAGTTCAAAATACTACTAAAAAATGTGCCGATTTTAAAGACACGTGTTGTAGCTTTAATTAAAATGTAGAAGAATTTATTGATGTGGTTTTCCCAACATCACACCATAATACCAATTTTTTTTCCATGATAATAAAATGACATGAGACATCGACACTTATCATGGTGATGCATCATGCTTAGGATATCCAATGGCCAAGTACTCTCGAAAACCTTGTTAACTTGGTCTTAATCTAACTTATCTACTTCACAACTATCATATCACGAATGTACCAATACTAACCCAAGGTTTTAAAATTACTTATTTTTAAACTATGTATAGTTATCAAATTAATTACATTATCAATGTCCCATGTTATACGTTGCATGGAGTATAACTACTAAATCCTGACTAAATACAACATTGGTTATAATCAATGACCTAATTATCCGTCACAATGTTAGAATCTCATTTCTTATTGTTTGTTTCTATAACGTAATGGTTGATAGATTTGAAAACATAAATTAAAACAAAATTGTTTTTCTTAAAAAACACATGAATTTTTTTCAATATTAACCTAACCACATATAACAAGCAAATAGATGAGAAGAATGTGGAGTGAAATGCTCTCAACACATTGATATTATTATGAAGAAGCACGTACATTATATAGGAGAAATAATTAACTATATTACCCTAAACTAAAGGAGGAAGATTTGGATGAAGGTGAGAGAATAATGGAATACACCAAGTAAGAGATAATAAAGGGATAAAATAGAAAAAACGCTCCTAAAATATGAACTATGCAAAGTATGCTAACATTCCCCCCCTTATTACATTATTCTTGCAAATGTGACCCCTAAAAAGTTCAAATTTCACTTTTACAAGAGATTTAGTGAGAATATCGGTAACTTGTGCTTTTGTAGCTTAGTACTGGAGCTGAATTTGATGGTTCAAGATGTGCTCTCAAATGAAATGGAAATCAATTTCAATATGCTTTGTTCGTTCATGAAAGACTAGATTCTACACGAGCTTCAACACACTCTAATTGTCGCAATAGAGAATAGGTGACTATTTTTCAGGAATTCCCAGGTCATCCAAAATATGATGTAACCATATCACTTCACACACAGATCCTGGTGCGGAGTGATATTCTAGTTTTGTGGATGAGATAGAAACAACATTGAATAGCCCTTTCACGTGGTAGAGATCTGAAGACTGGTGCGTGGAAGACTCAAACTAGAAAGACCCTGCTGTTGTGTGGAAGGAGTCCTATTGCTGCAATTCCCATGCAGTAGTCTTGTCAGCACCTCACACATAGCAGCAACATGAGTACTTTCACGTAGCAGTAGGGACTTCCACGTAGCAGTAGGGTCTTTCTAGTCTCAGTCTTCCATGCACCAGTCTCCAGATCTCTACCACACCAAAGGGCTATTCAATGTTTGCTTCTATTTTTCATAAGCTAGAGGACTCTTTGCTGATCTGATACCAAAATGTAGCAAGCAGATAGATGAGAAGAATGTGGAGTGAAATGCTCTCAACACATTGATATTATTATGAATAAGAACGTACATTATATAGGATAAATAATTAACTATATTCCCCTAAAATGAAGGAGGAAGATTTGGATGAAGGTAAGAGAATAATGGAATACACCAAGGAAGAGATAATAAAGGGATAAAATAGAACAAAAACTCCTAAAATATGAACTATACAACGTATGCTAACACCACATTCTAAACCTACGTGTAATTCTACAATGTTACTTATTTTGTATTCAAAACCATTGACTCTTTTATATTAAGAAAACCTTCTTAGCTCATGGTTACTTTCATTTTGATACGAGTCCAAAGGAGTGACTATATAGAAAAAATTGTGGGTGCACAATGATATTAATAATGGACAACCAAACTAATAAAAAAGGGAAATTGAATATACTCAATACAAAATTCATTATCCTAAGCATGATGGAGAAAAATAATAAGCATGCATATCCCAATGTACCACTCCATCATAGAAATGAACCTTTTTAGCATGATGACATGACACTGTGAGATGCACATCACCCACCACATCTATAAATGCATTAACATTAACACTATGTCCTTATAATTTAGTAAATTTTTTGGAGCATGTTTAAGCTACATTAAAATTGATTTATTTTCTTATTGTCAAATAAATTAAAGGGGAAACAGAAAATGTAGGCAATCTCAACCCATTAAAGTACATGAAATGATATTTCCTGAAATAGATCTAGGTAAACAAAAACCTTCCAAATAAGTTTTTTGAAGAAATGCCTCAAAGAAAATCAAAATAAACATTCCTTAATAACAACGCTTAATATAGAAGAGTTGGATGTATTTTTTCTATAGATAATTTTTGAATCACCATCAAAAATACATTCAACCTGTTGGTATCCAAATTGATTCTCCTACGAGGGCTGAGCAACATCACGAAATTGGCAAGATGCTTAGAGATAGAAGAATCATGATATGATTCATTTTGTTGTTGGGGAGGGGATTCATCTGACTCTTTGTCACTCAAGCGTTGGAGAAATGGATATCACCTTATTGAGGGTTTGATCTACCCTTGCTACTTTAGGTCGTGCCTTCAACCAGGGTGAGAGGACTCATTCTGTAACCCCTTTCAGTGAAGGATATCAAGAGATCCTTCTTTGCACAATTTTCATGAGAACCTTGAGAAAATATGATCAATACAACACAATCTAACTCTCATGAGTTGTTCCACTAGAGAGTGGAGATGTTTCCTAGAAAAGGTTCCGCATTACTAAAGACAATAATTGAAACATGATTGTCTCTACATACTTTTGCAATGGAATTTGTTCATTTGTGGATATAAAGTACAAAAGGGGTAGTTCATGTAGGATTCATCATTTGAGAAGTTTTTGGTGGGAAGTTAAGTAAGATGAAGTTGATTTTACTAGATCTTTGAGAGCTTTGACAAATATTGGAAGACTCATAGACAAAATGCTTCAAAACAGCCAAAATATTCCTTTAACCAGAAGATGTGAATCAATGGAAGCCCAAACATACACGGTTTCAAATATTATTCAAGAATTCAACACAAAGGATCATGTTAAAGACTCAATTAAAAGTTATAAATCCCTGGTTCGTCACGACTAAGATACAATCATAGGCTTACAAACAATTTTTATCAACATAATGAGAGTAAATTGATTTTAAATTGTTTATTTGCATCAAAAGATGAAAGAACTTATTATAATGAAATTGCAAATGCCACAATACTAACACACATATGAGATCTTGTGGGACTCAGAGATATTTTAACATAAGATTGTAATAGGAACAATAAAAACTATTTTAAAACATTCTGAAATACAAGAAGACACAATTATGCTCATGATCAACACAAATTTGTTCGAGGTTCATTAGATTCATCAGCTAGGGAAATTTTATTCAACAATATTAGAGCTTGTCAATGGATGTACACTTGCAACCATCTTGACGTGATTAAATCTAAAACATAGGAGATAAACATGTTTCTTAGACAGTCTCTCGGAAAATGGTTTTTCTCAAACTTTCTCAGAAAAGTTAACGCCCCCTTTTTCAAGAGTATTCTTATTACATTCATACAATTTAACTTTCACACTCATCACAAATTTACCCCCCAAAAGAAGAATATTTAAGGAATCCTTTTTTTGTTACAAGTTTAATCCAGAAAGTGATGTTTAACAAATTTACACCCAAAATCTACTAGGTGGATAAATCATGAACTGATCATGTTTCTTAGTCCCTCAACTATGAATTGGATGCCATGTCATAACTTATGACATTATTTTTAATCATTATTTGATTTTTTCATGTAAGAAATCCTCTTTTTAATAATTCTCAGGTGGCTACATATGGCTTGATCTGACAAGCAATCCTTTTCACCTTTGAGAAATGATTTCCCTCACATGGATACCTGGATTCGTGCCTCTTAGAAGTGAGTTCCCTCACATGGATTATATCATATATCTCTTGTTCGAGTATGAGTCGGCCAAATACAAGGAGGAGCCAAAAAAATCCTCCACGTGTCTCCTTCGCATAACTACCAAGGTGAAGTCCAAAGAAAGGTTCCCAAACGAGCGCGGGCCCTCCACATGTTCAGAACCTAAAAGATTTGCACCAGTCGCTAAAACGTCTGGGCATGGGAAGGTCCAGTGGAAGCTTCCACATGTTTGTTTAGCATAACTTCAAAGATGAAGTCTAGAGGTAGGACCTCAAACAAGCATAGGATTTTAACGTGACCTAGGCCTAAGAAAGTTTCCTTGGCCATTGAAAAATTCTTAGTATAAAGAGGATCCAGTGGAAGCCTCCACATGTCTCTTCGGTGCACTTTTGATATGGTGCCCAAAAGCGGAGACCCCAAACAAATGTTGTAACTCCCACTTATTTCAGACACACAAGACAACATAGCAAAATATAGGATAATTTTTTTTTGACTTGTTTGAAACATAACATGACACAACATGTGGTCACAACAGAAACAACTAGCTCCTTCAAAAACTTGAGATGTAATGATGACCACAAGGGCAACAAGGAAAAACCAAGAACCCATTAAGGATAGTTCACTTTTCTCTTTGATAAGGCAGCACAACAATACACACCCATAATACCTAGTTACAGTTCAGGAAACTCCACGGAAAAGTCCTTTAAGGTGATGTATTTACTAAAATAGTCTTTCAAGTCCTGACTAAGGGGTTTAGAAGATTCATTTTATGATTTATACAGCACTTCTTTAGGGCTAGATTTCTTTTCTTTTATACTATTGAGTAACCAACTTAAAATCATCTCAAATTTGACAATTAATTATTTTAAAACATTACAAACTAGGAGGTAATCAATTCCACAAGGCTATCTATCTGAACCCACACTACTGAAACTTATTTCATACCTCCATTGAATGAGGATGCAGGCACAAGCTCAAAATGGAGTGGAGTATCGTTTAGGTTTAGAACCCTAATTTTCTTTGTTTGAGGATTAAGTTTTTTATCATAACCTGAAAAGGGTTACAAAGTACTATGGAAATGGTTAGAGGGAGAAGTTCAATTTATTTCATTATGATCTAATTAGATATTAACCATTATTTTAATGATACTTAAGAGTTCGACTAGATTTGGGTAAAAGCTTCATTTAACAACATCTTGATTAATTTTGACAATGGATACACACAGGGTTCCCAAAATGGAAGCACAAGACTTAAGGTTTCAAAAAAAAGAGAATAATGTTTAATCCATAGTTAAGGTTAATGATACTAGGTTCCTAAGTACTGATAGAAAATTCTTTTCTTTCCAAAATTAAGATTCTTAAATTTTTCGACAATAACCCAATTTCATTGTTATTTTATTTATTGGTTTATCTATGAAATCATTTTGTTTTAGTTTTTATTAACTTTACAAACAGGATTACCAACCCATTAAAATTATACAAAGAATAGTATGGATGCCGATATCATGGAAGGTTTATTAAAAAATGAATTTTTTATGACTCTAAAGAAGAAAACATGGTTATAACATTTCTATTCAACATGGCACACACGAAACATAGGTGTCACAAAATTCAAAAGAACTTTAGATGAGAAGAAGGTGACAAATTTGGTTAAGCCATGCTACAATAATTTCATGACTGATAAATACTATTACCTAAAGAATACTCATAACAAGGTGAAGATCGAATATCATTTATCACAAAGATAACTACAAGTTTCGCTATAAAATGGACAAGATAACTTTATTTCAGAAATACCGATAATCCAAGAAAAGAGGCCTTATAAACTCCTTTACATACACCATTACAAAATTACAACACATTTGACATGTGTACAACAAACTTCATAAATCAACTCGATGAAACCTTTTTAACTCTTTCCTTTTATCTACTTGCATAATCCATCTGCACAAGTATTAACTGAGTCATTTCACAAGAACTGAGGATGTCAAGCCTTCAAATAAAATTTTACATCACATTTGGATAACCATAATACATTGACATGAAAGTGATTATACATTATTCACATTTTATGAAACCATTTAGGAAACCGATCAATTCTTTTATTAATTTGTTATGGTATTACACCACCATACAAACATGGTTTACAGAATGAAGATTAAACCCAAAATCACTTTTTTGAATCCCTCATGAATGAGTAGATAAGGTCATGGATTTGGATCTATTAAGTAAGAAAGTATTTCCTTAAGGTCCATATTGTCATTATTGGGTATCAAGTATTTATATGTCTTGTTAGTTGTTATTTAGATATTAGTATGTGAGCTTCATACATCAATTGATTGTATGTATTGTTGGGTACTATTTAGATATTTGTTTGTGAAGTTGACCAAATAAATAAGGAAAAACAAACTTTCTTCAACTCAACATTCGTAACTTTCTTGCATATTCTAATATTTCACATAGATTCCTTGATTTAGGTAAGCATTCATTTTTAGAATAAGTCATTTCCAAGATCTGTATTATTGATGATTATGTTATTATAGGATTTACGATAATTAGGATTAAGCAACTGAAAATATATTTTTATATTTATGAAATACAACACAAGAGATGCGGATATTCACTACTATAAATTATAGAACCATCATTAAATGAAGCAAGAGCATCCAAGGCATCAACCAATCATACATCTTGTTTTCTTTATTTTTTATTTTCTTTTAATTAACTTATGTTCATACCTGCCTTCACATTAGCTCATCACATATCTGCAATATATCCACATAATTTTTGTACCCTTGCATTTCCTGAAGTGGTCATAGTATTGGTGTTCAAAGCAACTTAGTAACAAGATTGCAATGCACTAAATTATAATGTTAGGGAAACACTGATGACATGAGGTTAACAAAATCACATACAATTATTTATTTAAATCCCAAGTGTTCCTTTATATACTAATGGTCATGGGTTGTTTTATGCTTATAAAAATCCAAAAAAATCTTATAAGGGATCCAACTTATTACTTTGAGCCCACGAAGTGATGATGTTATGCCAGAGCTTGAGTAGATGCATAATAAACATGTGAAATTTCAGACTTTGTCCACTTGATAAATGCAAGACTGGCCCATCGTTTCCATTGTTTTCATAAATCAAATGGACATCAGGGGCTATTTTAATCACGGATTATAAAAGTTTTCGTTCACGCTTTGCATGCCCTTCCTAAATTTCAAAGAGATTTTGTAGGCCTTGTGAGCACAAGGACCCCATGATTTTGATGCGTAATGGAATCAAAAAGGGGTTCTTATTCCTATTACTTAAAGTGAAGGAAGAATGACATTGGTGAATTTCATGGGACATGAATTTCACAAGAGGGCATGTATTGGCATAGATTTGGTCTCATTGGAAAAATATCTTCGAGATATTTTGATTGTTAAAGGACTCGAGTGCATTTCTTACACATGTCAAACCCAATACGGGTCTATACATAGTATAAACCATCTTTCTATTTTGCTATCCAAAGACTCTTGAACATCAATTTAGTTGGGAATCAACTGTAGATATCCATACAACTCATAGAGTTACACATAATTTGGAAATTCACTTAGGCTATATAGGACTCTATCCTAGGGTAGACATCAAGAAAGAGAAAGGGTTTCTAGAATAAGCTAGATAATTATGATCAAATTACATAAGAGATAAATTTATCTTAGATATAAAATTCTACATTGATTAAATTTAGGGAGTTCAAGAAAGATGGTGCAGCCCTTGAAAAAAGATGAATTGGGTCAAATAGTAGAAGGATCTAGAGAAAATAACAGTGAAGTGTTATTATGTACGATAAGAGGCTCAAGAAATCTAACGAGAACCCAATGCATTTCATAGTTTTTGATGAATCATTGTAAGAAATTTTGAGACTCATTTAGTGTGTGTAGGAGATACTCAAGAGCCAAAATGCTAGAAAATATTGTATTGTATTGCATGGATGTATTACAATCCAAATAGAGATTTTATCCCTTTTCACATTTTGTTACACATTCATAAGAATCTATTAGCTGGGACCCTTTATTCTGACTACAATAATTTGTATTAGACTTCACTAGTTTTATTTGCGAAAGAATTATTGTAAAGAGAATTGAAACAGTAAAATGCATTGAGTATTTATATTGATAGGTGTGAAGTTGATCTATCACCAAAATAAAAATATAGAATATAGGTGATATCCTTATTGGGTTATAAATCTATAGAATAATTCTATATCAGATTTCTTGATCAAATATAGTGGCATGTAATATTATTTGATTAACCGCATTCGAAAATATACTAATACACAAGAAGATAGATTGTGACATAGATACGGTTAGGGTACTCAATAAAGATCCACCTTAGATTAATCAATGGCTATCAAAAATGGTCTGATGGTATTCATAATTGATTTGATAGTAATGAATGGGTTTTATAGTGAAATAAACAAAGTTCAAAATATTCCTATAAAATGTGCCCAATTTTAAGGACATGTGTTGCAACTTTAATTAAAATGTAGAAGAATTAATTGATGTGGTTTTCCTAACATCACATCATAATACCGATTTTTTTCCATGATGATAAAATGACATGAGACATGGACACTTATCATGGTGATGCATCATGCTTAGGATATCCAATGGCCAAATACTCTCGAAAATCTTGTTAACTTGGTCTTAATCTAACTTATCTACTTCATAACTATCATATGACGAATGTACCAATACTAACCCAAAGTTTAAAAATTACTTAATTTTAGACTATATATAGTTATGAAATTAATTACATTATCAATGTGCCTTGTTATAAGTTACATGGAATATAACTACTAAATCTTGACTAAATACAAATTTGGTTATAATCAATGACCTAATTATCCCTCATGATTCTAGAATCTCATTTCTTATTGTTTGTTTCTTTAACAGAATGGTTGATAGATTTGAATACATAAATTAAAAATATATATGTTTTTCTTAAAAAAAACATCAATCTTTTTCAACATTAACCTAAGGACATTCTAAACCTAAGTGTAATTCTACAATGTTTGTTATTTTGTATTAAAAACATTGACTCTTTTATATTCAAAAAATCTTCTTAGCTCATGGTTACTTTCATTTTGGTAATAGTCCAAAGGAGTGACAATATTGAAAAAATTGTAGGTGCACAATGATATTAATAATGCATAACCAAACTAATAAACAACGGAAATTGACTATACTCTATACAAAATGCACTATCCTAAGCATGATGAAGTAACATAATAAGCATGCATATTCTAAGGTACCATTCCATCATATAAATGAACCTTTTTAGCATGATGACATGACACTTTGAGATGCACATCACCTGCCACATCTACAAATGCATTAACATTGACACTATGTCCTTGTAATTTAGTAAATTTTTTGAAGCATGTTTAAGCTACATTAAAATTGATTTATTTTGTTATTGTCAAATAAATGAAAGGGGAAATGAAAAATGTAGGCAATCTCAACCCATTAAAGTACATGAAATGATATTTCCTAAAATAGATCTTGGTAAACAAAAACCTTCCAAACAAGTTTTTTGAATAAATCCCTCAAACAAAATCAAAATAAACATTCCTTAATAATAATGCTTAATATAGAAGAGTTTTATGTATTTTCTCTATATATATATAATGTTTTAATCGCCATCACAAATACATTCAACCTGTTGGTATCCAAATTGATTCTCCTATGAGGGATAAGCAGCATCACAAAATTGGAAGGATGGTTAGAGACAGACGAATCATGATATGAGTCATTTTGTTGCCAGCGAGGGGATTCTACTGACTATTTGTCATCCAAGCATTGGAGAAATGGATAGCACCTTATTGACGGTTTGATCTACCCTCACTACTTTAGGTTGTGCCTTCAACTGGGGTGAGAGGACCAGTTCTGTAACCCCTTTTGGTGAAGGATATCAAGAGATCCTTCTTTACACAATTTTCATGAGAACCTTGAGAAAATAGGATCAATACAACATGATCTAACTCTCATGAGTTATCACAGTAGAGAGTGGAGATGTTTCTTCCAGAAGGTTCTAGGTTACTAAAGACAATAATTGAAACATGATTGTCTCTGCATACTTTGGTAATGGAATTTGTTCATTTGTGGATACACACTATAAACAGGGGTAGTTCATGTAGGATTCATCATTTGCGAATTTTTTGGTGGGAAGTTAAGAAAGATGTTGTTGATTTCACTAGATCTTTGAGAGCCTTTACAAATATTGGAAGACTCACAAACAAAATGCTTCAAAACAGCCAAAATATTCCTTCAACCAGAAGATGTGAATCAATAAAATCCCATAGATGCATGGTTTCACATATTCTTCAATAATTCAATAGAAATGATCATGCTAAAGATGCAATTAAATGTTAGAAATCCCTATTTTTTCATGAATAAGATACAATCATAGGCTTACAAAAAATAATTATCAACATAATGAGAGTAAAGTGATCTTAAATTGTTTATTTGCATCACAAGATGAAAGCTCTTCTCATAATGAAATTGCAAATGCCACAATAATAACACACAGATGAGATCTTGTTTGAATCAAAGATATTTTAACATAATATTGCAATAGGAACAATAAAAACTTTTTAAAAACATTCTCAAATACAAGTAGACACAATTATGCTCATGATCAACACAAATTTATTCGAGGTTCATTAGATTCATGAGCAAGGGAAATTATCTTCAACAATCTCAGAGATTGTCAATGGATGTACACTTGCAACCATATTGACATGATTAAATCTAAAACACAGGAGATAAACATGTTTCTCAAATGTTCTCTCAGGAAAATGGTTTTTCACCAACTTTCTTAGAAAAGATAACCCGCCCTTTTATAAGAGTATTCTCATTGCATTTATACAATTTCACTCACACACTCATCCCAAATTTTCCCCCCAAAAGAAGAATATTTGAGGAATATTTTGTTCGTTAAAAGTTTGTTCCAGAAAGTGATGTTTAACAAATTTACACCCAAAAGATTCCAGGTGGATAAATCATGAACTGATCATGTTTCTTAGTCCCTCAAGTATGAATTAGATGTAATTTCATAACTTTTGACAATATTTTTAATCATTCGTTTAGTTTTTCATGCAAGAAATCCCCTTTTTAATAATTCTCAGATGGCTCCATATAGCTTGATCTGATAAGCAATCCTTTTCACTTTTGAGAATACACTTTGAGAAATGAGTGCCCTTGCATGGATACCTGCATTCGTGGCTCTCAGAAGTGAGTGCCATCACATGGATTATATCATATATATGTGTTGCGAGTTTGAGTTGGCCAAATACATGGAGAAGCCAGCATAAGCCTCCATGTGTCTCCTTGGCACAACTACAAAGGTGAAATCTAAAGGAAGGTTCCCAAATGAGTGCAGGCCCTCCACATGTTCAGAACTCGAGAGAGTTGCACCGGTCACTAAAAATTATGAGCATGGGAAGGTCTAGCGGAAGCTTCCATGTGTTTCTTCGACGTAAATTGAAAGATGAATTCTAGATGTGGGACCTCAAATGAGCATAGGATATCCACATGACCTGGGCCTAAGAAAGTTTCGTCGGCCATTGAAAAAGTCTAAGTATAAAGAGAAGCTAGCAGAAGCCTCCACATGTCTCTTTGGCACAATTTTTATATGGTTCCAAAAATTGGAGACCCTACACAAATGTTGTAACACCCACTTATGTCAGACACACAAGACAGGATAGAAAAATATAGGATAATTTTTTTTTTGACTTGTTTGAAACATAACACGACACAACATGTTGTCAAAATAGAAACAACTAGCTCCTTGAACAACTTGACACAACAATGACCACAAGGGCACCAAGGAAAAAACCCAACACCCATCAAGGAAAGTTCACTTTTCTTTTTGATAAGGCACCACAACAAGACCAACCCAAAATACCTAGTTACAATTTAGGACACTCCACGGAAAAATCCTTTAAGGTGATGTATTTACTAAAATAGACTTTTAAGGCCTGAATTTGGGGTTTAGAAGATTAATGTTATGATTCATACAACTCATATTGTGGGATAGATTTCTTTTCTTTTATACTATTGAGTAACCAGCTCAAAATCATCTCAAATTTGACAATTACTTGTTTTAAAACGTTACAAACTAGGACGTAATCAGTTCTATACAGGTATCTATCCGAACCCACACTACTGAAACTTGTTTCATACCTCCATTTAATGAAGATGTAAGCATAAGCTCAAAACGGAGTTGAGTATCAATTAGGTTCGGAACCCTAATCTTCTTTATTCGAGGATAATTTTTTTCTCATAACTTGAAAAGGGTTACAAAGTACTATGGCAATGGTTAGAGGGAGAAGGTCAATTTATTTCATTATGATCTAATTAGTTATTAATTGGTATTTTAATGAGACATAAGAGTTCAACTAGATTTGGGTAAAAGATTCATTTAGCAATATCTTGATTAAGTTTGACAATGGATACACATGGGGTTCCCAAAATGGAAGCACAAGACTTAAGGTTTCATAAAAAAGAGAATAAGGTTTAATCCATAGTTAACGTTAATGATGGTAGGTTCCTAAGTGCTGGTAGAAAATTCATTTCTTTCAAAAATTTATATTCTTAACTTTCTTGACAATAACCCAATTTCATTGTTATTTTATTTATTGGTTTATCTATGAAATTATTTTGTTTTATTTTTTATTAACTTTAGAAAAAGGATTTCCAACCCCTTAAAATTATACAAAGAATAGTATGGATGCCAATAACATGGAGGGTTATTAAAAAATTAAATTTCTATGACTCGAAAGAAGAAAAAAAAGCATTGTTAATTGAGAGAGAAAAACACAGTTATACAATTTCTATTTAACATGGCACAAACAAACCATAGGTGTCACAAAATTCAAAAGAACTTTGGATAAGAACATGAATGTAGCAAATTTGGTAAAGCCATGCTACAATAATTTGATGACTGATAAATACTATTACCAAAATAATACTCATAATAGGTGAATATTGAATATCATTTATCACAAAGATAACTACAAGCTTTGTGAGAAAAGGACAAGACAACTTTATTTCAGAAATATTGATAATCCAAGAAAATAGGACTTCCAAATTCTATTACAAGCACCATTAAAAAATTACAACACATTTTACATTTGTACAAGAAACTCCATAAATCAACCTGATGAAACCTTTTCAACTCTTTCCTTTTCAAATAATGGATAGCTGCGTGTTTGAAAATACGGGTAGGTTGAGTGAGTGGTTTAAAAGCGCAGTTTCAGGAGCTCTGGCTGCTGAATGTCTTGCAAAAGACTGCATACTAGTTGTTAAAGCACAGGTAAAAGAGAAAGAATTGACCATTTTTAGATCTAGAGCCTGGGCAGATGTTGTGAAGATTCCTCCTGATAAAAATGTGGGGCCTCAGCGTACATGTGATCTGAATTTTAAAAGTACAAAAGATGCTGAAGGGGTGACCCACTTGCAGATACTTGACGGATGTCTACATAGGGCGCTGGAGAAAACCAATCTGGTCCTTCTCGGAAAATTTTTGGGGTCACGACCCAATGTGGACATTATCATAAAATGGGCCATTCGTAGATGGAAACCAAAAGGGGATTTGATCATCACCACCATGGCAAAAGGTTTTTTTCTAGCCTGTTTTAATCTTCAATCTGATGTGAACTCGGTCTTGTTGGGTGGTCCCTGGTGTCTTGGTAATATGGGACTGTTTCTAAAAAAATGGTATCCTGGATTCAATCCATTTGTTGAAAACAATCATGCTATACCCATCTGGTGTAGACTCCCAGGGTTACCCCTACATTTATGGGATGATGAAATCCTCCTTCATGTTGCAAAATTGATAGGATCACCCATTGGACTGGATGGGCCCATGTGAAATAGGTCAAGATTGGCATTTGCTAGGTTCTGTGTCTCTATTGAAATGGATCAAGAGATTCCTAATCACATTGTGCTACAGTCAAAATTTGGAGTATGGAAACAACAAATAGAATATGAAGCTTTCCAACTAAGATGTAGCAAGTGCCATAAATTAGGCCACTTTTCCAACAAATGTCTTGAACAAATAGTACTAAATTTGGAACCAATATCTGATGTTCAAAGGCAGAAATAGACTGATAAGGATGATAAAGAGCCGCTAACTGATCCAACTACTGGAAATAGAGATTTGTAGAGGCATCCCAGATTAAAAGAAAGGAAAAAAGGATTTAAGGCGAAGAGGCCACTGGTCTATAGAAAACTATGGAGACCTAAGAAACTGGTTGAGACTAAACAAGAAATAGATCTAGGACAGAAAGAGGTAGAAAGCAAAAGGGAGAGGTCAGTGGATTCAGAAATGAACACTTTGACACCAAATCCTATAAAGTTGAGCATGGTGGTTGATGAAGAAAATGAAAAAGTTTTTATTTCTCTTTCTCATATGGAAGAAGAGCTGGAAAAAACCACTACTCATCAAGAGTTGTTAAATAGAACCAGATCTCTGGAGAAACTCAAAATGAGACAAGGAAAAGCCAAAGAGGATCTGGAATCCATTGCACGAGATCTAAGCCAAGATAAAGAGGATACTAATAGGGAGGAGCTAGCTTCTAAACTAGATAAACTGACTGATATTGTCACAGGAAAATAGGATGGGGAAATTACCCCAATTAGCAAGGAAAATATACCAGACTGTGATAATGATGGATTCATCTTAGTGAGAAGAAATAAAAGAGGTCTAAAAAGTCTAGAAGAAGGCCCGAAATCACTCTGTAGTGATAAAAAGAAGCAGATGGGAAGCTGGGAAGCTTCCACCTTAAGAATCAAAAGGGCCACTACTAAAAGAACTGTAAATATTGGAGTCACATATAGAAAAGGCAGGCTATCAAAGAGAGAAGCAAGAGAAAAAGAGACTGAAAAAGAAATTGTAGATGGTTCACAAAGAATTTTGAACCATCCGACAAATGCATCTCCAAATTTTTTTTAATGAAGGTTATTTCTTGGAATGTCAGAGGCCTCAATGGGGGGCCTAAGAAAAGAATGCTAAAGGAAATTAAAAGATCTAACAAACCAAGCATCCTTCTTATTCAGGAAACTAAAATGAAAAGTAAGGCAGTTGAAGACTGCAAAAGGTATTTCTAGGAGAACGCTGCCTTTACTGCTGTTGATTCTCAAGGAGCTTCTAGAGGCTTAGCGATGTTTTGGGATACCAATATTGTTAAAGGTACGGTAATCTCATCCACCCAAAACCATCTAGCTATTATTTTTAAAAGTCTTGAAAACAATCATAGCTGGATTCTATCTAATATTTACGCGCCCAATACTGCTACTGGTAAAAGAAATCTATGGAAAGAGTTAACCTTATTCCGAAGCAATGTTGAAAAAATGAACTGGTTGGTTATGGGAGACTTCAATACTCCTCTGAATTCAGGAGAAAAATTTGGGGAAAGTTCTAAATTCTCCCTTGGTATGGAAGAATTTGCTAGCTTCATTTCGACTCCGAATCTTATGGACATAGAGCTTCATGGCAATCAGTTTACCTGGTCCAATAGAAGATTTGGAGAGAACTTAATATATGTTAAGCTTGACAGAGCTCTTATTTCTGCCAATTGGATTCTGGATTAGAATTTTCATCTTTCTTCTCTTCCCAGAACGGGCTCTGATCATAATCCAATTGTCCTAAATTTCTTCAATTGGACAAAACCTTTTCATGGAAATTTCAAATTTGAGAAAATGTGGCTCGAACATGAAGATATTCTAGACAAAATTAAAGAGTGGTGGGATTGGGAAGGCACAAGGACAGCCCAATTCATGCTTCTGCAGAAGTTGAAGAATGTTAAACAAAAGGTTAGAATTTGGAATAAAGAGGTTTTTGGAAACATTTTTGAAAAGAAGAAAGAACTTAAGTAACAGCTTGAAGAGCTTGAGCTAAATGTTTCCATGAAAGGTATTTCTCTTGAGGATCATCAGTGGGAAAAAAAACTCCTTTTGGATCTGCATAATATAAACAATCAGGAAGAATCCTTTTGGAGAATGAAGTCTAGAGCCCTTTGGCTTAAAGCAGGTGACAGGTAAAACAAATTTTTTTCACTTAACTGCCCTCAAGCATAGAGCTTGTAACAGAATATCTGAGGTTGCTAAAGGAAATGGAAACATTACTAAGGATCCAGAGGACATCAAAACAGAAGCACTCAATTTTTACAAAAACCTCCTCACTGAGAATAACTCCTACAATGAGCAAGCGACCTCTTTCCTTTTAGACTTCATTCCTAATAATCTGATACCTACTGCGATATTTAAAAGTCTTTCAAAAACTATCACCTTTGAGGAATTAAAAAATGATGTGTTTGCTTTAGAAGGGGATAAGGCGCCAGGTCCTGATGGATTTTCAGCTAAATTTTTCCAAAGTTGTTGGGAAATATGCTTTGAAGACCTTTTGAAGGCTGTTAATGAGTTTTACAGAACGAGAAATCTCATCAAAGAACTAAATAATACACACATTGTGCTTTCCCCGAAAAAGTTGGATGCAAAGGACTTCAAAGATTTCAGGCCTATCAGTTTAGTTAATGTTATTTATAGGATTTTCACCAAGATTCTCACCACTAGAATGCAACCTATTCTTATGGAGATAATTTCACAACAGCAGAGTGGATTCATCCAGGGAAGAATTATTCAAGATGGAATTATCATGGTTCATGAAACAATACATTCTATGGATAAAAGCAAAAAGGCGGGATGGCTATCAAGCTTGACATGCATAAAGCATTTTACTGAGTCTCCTGGAGATTCATGGATGAGGTCTTATCTAAGTTTGGATTTCAAATCAAATTAAGAAAAATCATTCATTCTTATATCTCCACCTCTAGATTCTCAGTGGTTGTTAATGGGGAACCTGTGGGTTTTTTTGCCAGAAATAGAGGTATCCGGCAAGGCAACCCAATTTCCCCTCTTTTATTCATTATTATGGCTGAAAAATTAAGCAGATCTATTTCCAAATCTATCAGCATTGGCATGATAAAAGGTTTTCCTCCAACTTCTAGAAATCAGATCTCCTCACACCAACAGTTTGCTGATGACACTCTACTTCTCCTAATGGCCTCAATCATTGAGGCAAAAGCTATCAAAACTGTCCTTAGATTTTATGAGGAAGCCTCAGGACAAAAAGTTAATTTTGACAAAATCTCTATTTATTTCTTTAACACTCCTTTGGAAAGGCAAAGAAAGATTGCTAATATTCTAGGATGCACTATTAATTCTCTTCCAGCTACTTAAGTTTACCTCTAAGTACTGACAAGATTTCTGTGGAGGTATTGTCATTTCAATCTTTAAGATACAATGCATTACAACAACAAAGACGTAGAAAATTTTTTACAGTCTTGAAAGAGGTCTGATATTCCACAAATTCACTTGTCAAGGTGAAGGAGGGAGCCTGCAAATCATAAAAATGTCCAATGCTTTACAAATGAGCCAAATCTGACTTTTAATAATGAAAACCTGAGCTCAGGAAGGAGAAAACATCAGAAAAGTAAATAAATCATTTAACCAAAAACCAAATCCATCAAAATAGCATGGGTACCCTTAAAATTTCATTCCCAAAGATTTTTGACCATGCTAGAGAAGAATGGAAGCCATACTACATTAAAAATGGTGGTTGAACGTCAGTTCTGCTCTTTTCCCCATGCCAAAGGAATTTTCTTATTTTTCTCTCACCAAAATGTATCAAAACACAAAATTTAAGATTTCATCATGTAGATAACTTCAATATTTTTCCAATGACACCAAAATTGAGAAAAACAGAGCTCTAGATCAAAATTTATGCCCCTCTGAAGATTTAGGAAAAATAGAGCAAAAATTGGGTCGGCGGGCCGAAACCCAAAATTTTTCCCTCTTTTTTGAATTTGGGAAAAATTCCCCAAAAATCCCCACCCCCCACCACTCCAATGCCATGTGGCATGTTCTGATTGGATGCAGGCTTCACAAAACCATCTTACGCCTTTTTGAATTTTTGGAAAACTTTCCTTTGGCGCTTCGCGTCCCACTACTTCGATGACACGTTTCACCTCCTCATTGGTTGGCGGGGATGCGCTTCCAATTTTCCCTTTACTCATTTCGCCACATTGGCAATATTGTGAAATCATCCCCGTGCCCCCATCCTACGCCGAGACCAGGACACGTGGCGTGCTCCTATTGGTTGTGGGCTTTCAGGCTAACATCCTTCTTTTTGCCTTGCACCAACCCTTTGGCAAATTTTCTAACTTCGCATTGTCCCTCTGACCTCTGCTGAGACTAGGATATGTGGCATCTTACCATTCGCTATGGGCCATTGGGCTAGGTTTTCCTTTTTTTCCCCTTAACAATTTTGGCGAAAAGCCAAAATTCACTCTGCTGCCTCGATTCCCGCCGGCCCCATGGACACGTGGCAGCCTCTAATTGGTTCGCTAAGCTTCGGGCCAAAATTTTTTTTTTTTCCCCCATCGACCCCTTTGGAAATTTTTGTAACTCACCTTCACCGACCCGCCAGTCTGTGGCCACATGGCACTTTCTCATTAGTTACGGACCTTCCTAGGGAAAATTTCCCTCAAAAACTCTGTTGTGCCATAACTTGCAAAATACAAGGAGTTAGAAGGAAAAATTTACCTTTCTAGAAAGGTGAGAAAATTATTTATCTGATGAAGCCATTTCCAGAAAATTTTGACTCTTTAAAAAGTGAAAAAAATTGATTGAGGCACAAGGAAGGAAGAAATGAAAGAGAGTTAGCCAAAAAATAAGCAAGGGGCTTATTTTGGATAATAATTTTAGCGATTCAGAGGGGTCATCTACCTCCTGAATGAAGTTACTAGTTTCCTGAAACAATCCATTGGGCATGGATTCATCAAATTAACTACTTGGTACTCCCAACTCATTAGAAAAAATTTCAAGAAGGAATATTGTGAGAGTAGAACATCACTTGATCTGGAACATGGTCTGCAAAATGCATCCTTGGGACAGCAAGCTTGTGCCAAAGCACTTAGGGAAATGTAAAACTAAGCTACAACATAACAATGTGCACAAGAACTTGAAGGAATGAAAATATAAGCTAATATCTACAAGGTGGAGAGTTTCCCTTCTAGTAGGAATGCTTTAGATGGATTCCATTAACTGGAATCTATAGTTCTCCACCATCCAATGTAGACAATTGGAAGGCATTGCTTTTCTTGCATTTTGTGAACATGTAGGGGCCACTCCAAATGGCATCAAAATTTGAATGCCTTCCTGGATTTTCTCGGTCTGCATCCCATTTCAACACTAAATCTCCAACTTGGAAGGTTCTAGCCTTAGCTTTCTTATCAAATGTCCTCTTGACCAAGGTTTGGTCCTTCTCCATTGCTTGGGCTGCATGCTCTCTGATTTATTCGAGCTCTATCAATTCTACATATCTAACCTCCAAGGGTTCAAAATCCAACAAATCCAATTACTTCATGAGTTCCAATGTTGGCAACTCAAGTGACATGGGCAAGATTGCCTCTCTTCCATAAACAAGTCTGAATGGAGAGTTACCTATGGATCTCTTGGGAGTTATCCTATCAGCCCACAAGGCTGATTTCACTTTGGTGTGCCAAGTCCTCTAATTTCCATCAAGAGTCCTCTTAATGATCTTTAATAAGATCTTGTTGGTAGACTCACCTTTTCCATTACCTTGAGGGTAATAATTTGATGAAGTTCTTAGATAAATCCCATTTAGTTACCTTTGATCCTATGAATTCTAAAGCATTATCTGATATTATAGTGGCAGGTATACCAAATCTTGTTATTATCCCCTCATAGAAGTATTGAATGCTAGATTCATTTGCCTCTTTGAGTGCCACCGCCTTAGTCCATTTGGTGAAGTAGTCTGTTACTGTTAGAATCCACTTGTGTCCTTGGCTTGAGTTTGGGTTAATGACTCCAACGAAGTCCAAACCCCATTGCATGAATGGCTGGTCAACTGAAATTGGGTGCAATGGAAGGGCTGTTAATATTTCCTTTCCTTTGAAGAATGCACAATTTTTGCACCTCTTGATCCATGCATAACAATCACCAAAAACCTTGGGCCAATAATAGCCAGCCTTCATGATCTTGAGGGCTATCACTCTTGGAGAAAAATGACCCCCAGCTGATCCACCATAGAACTCTACTAACATTCTAGTAATTTGACTTGTCCCAATGCATCTCAGCAGCACTCCATTTATATCCTTTTTTAACAACACACCATCAACAAGTGCATATGGGATAGCCTACAATCTTATGTTTCTTCTCTTGGTTTTGTTCATCTCTTGAGGGAATAGGCCTATTTGAAAGAAGTGCACTATGTCTTGGGTCCAACAAGGAGTGAGCAAACCATCATTATACTCTTGAATGCTTCTTGTTTCTTGGTTGTCTTGCAACGCAAAAACAACATCCTTCCCATTTCTTGTTTCCATTGATTTTGTCAAGAACAACTACTCACATAATCCCTTTCATCAGACCAGCTTAGTGAGTTTGATCTCAATTTCATACTCCATGACATGAGTAATCCACCCTGCATGTTTTTCATTTAGGTCTTTGTTGAGGAGGAAGTCCTTAACTCCCACATGAGAAACCAACAGTTGAACCTTGTTGTTTGAAACTAGATGCTTAATATTTTTCAAGCTCCTAATCATTGCAAGAAGATGCTTCTCAATGAAAGAATACCTCACCTCTTAGTCCTCCAGGCTTTGGCTAAAAAAGGCAATTGGCTGCTCTGCATTTTCTTTGTTCTGCTGTACTAAAATTGTAG
Source organism: Taxus chinensis (assembly GCA_019776745.2). Lineage (NCBI taxonomy): Eukaryota > Viridiplantae > Streptophyta > Pinopsida > Cupressales > Taxaceae > Taxus > Taxus chinensis. Next base: position 275,245,218 of record CM034148.1, read on the forward strand.
AAATTGTATCATCACCTCCAAATGCATAAAGAATAAATTCATTAGAGAAATCTGGGTTAATGAGAGTTGGAGCTTGTGAGATAACCTATTTTATTGCCTTAAAACTTGCCTTACCTTCAGCTATACATTTGAAAGCCATACTTTTCTTCAACATCATAGTTATTGGCTTGACAAGGGCTACAAAGTCTGGAACAAACGTCCTAACAAAATTGATTCTTCCCAAGAAACTTTTAAGGGACTTCTTATGACTTGGTAATGGTAGTGTTTTTATTGCTTCAACCCTCTCTAGATCAATTTCTAATCCCTCTTTTGAAACAATGTGGCCAAGGATCTTTCCCTCATGAGCTAGGAAAATACATTTCTTGGGATTCAAGGATACCCCAAATTTTCTACATCTTTGGAACACTTGTCTCAAATGAAATAGATGGTCTGCTGCACTTTTAGAAAATACAGTAATATCATCTAGATATATTAGCACTATTTTGTTGATCAATCCCTTGAACTCCATACCCACTACCCTTTAGAAGGTAGCTCTGGCATTGGACAACCCAAATGGCATTTTTCTATATGCATAAGTCCCCCATTTGGTGGTGAAGGTTGTTTTGAACTTATAATCCTCCTTTACCATGATCTGATTATACCCTGATTAACCATCTAGCAATGAAAACCTCTCAGAGCCAACAACAACCTACAAAATTTGTTCCATAGAAGGAAGTGGGTAGTGATCCTTGAGGGATGCTCTATTCAAATCTCTAAAGTCTACACACAATCTGATTTCTCCACTTTTCTTTCTAACTGGAACTAATTTTTCTACCCAGCTAGAATGCTTGATGGGAAATATGATACTTTCCTCTATTAACTTATTCAATTCCCTCTTCATGAGAGGCTCCATGTGTGGATTGACTGACATTTGTTTTTTCTTGATTGGTTTAGCACTTGGATCCAATTCAATTGTGTGTTGAGCTAGCTTCGGATTGAAACCTCTCAAATCTTCACAGCTCCAAGAAAATATATCCAGGAACTCTCGGAAAAGTTGCATGAACTCATACCTTTCTTGCTTGGTTGCCACTGTACCAATTTGAAGTGATTTTCCTTCTCCCACTGAGATGGGTACTAAATCTCCTCCCTTGACTTAGATGTTTGCTTTCTCTTTCCTAAATTGATCATTAGGATTAATGATGGACTCCAAAGTGACAAGTCCTTTTGGCAGTTTGTTGGTTCTCAGCTGTACTACTTGATCACCATATGTTGTTCTAAATTTTCCTGATTTTTGGATGAGAACTCGGCTTCTTCTTGAAATAAATTGATGATCTTTTGGTCACTCTCAAACACTTTCCAACTTACATTATTTTTTGGCACTGATGGCCTTACAATCACATGAATTCTTGGTTGCACTTTATCTTCCTTGATACTTTATCTTGTATTGGCATTTCCATCTTTAAGATACAATGCATTATAACAAGAAAGAGGTAGAAAACTTGTTGCAGTCCTCAAAGAGGTTTGATATTCCATAAATTCACCTACTATGGTGAAGGAGGGAGCTTGTAGTTCATAAAAATGTCCAACCCTTTACAAATGAGCCAAATCTGGTTTTTAAAAATGAAAACCCGAGCTCAGGAAGGAGAAAATGTGGGAAAAGTAAAGGAATCATTCAACCACCAACCAAATCCATCAAAAAAGCATGGGTACTCTTAAAATTTCATTCCCCAAGATTTTAGACCATGTTAGAGAAGAATGGAAGCCATACTGCATTAAAAATGTTGGTTGAACGTCAGTTCTACTCTTTTCCCCATGCCAGAGGCCTTTTCTCATTTTTCTCTCACGAAAATCTATAAAACACAAAATTGAAGATTCCATCATGTAGAGGACTTCAATAGCTTTCTAATGACTCCAAAATCAATAAAACTGAGCTCTGGATCGAAATTTATGCCCCTCTGAAGATTTAGGGAAAAATACGAAAAAAATTTCCCTCCGTTTTGAATTTGGGAAAAATTTCCCAAAAATCCCCGCCCCCCACCACTCCGATGCCACAAGGCATGTTCTGATTGGATGTGGGCTTCACAAAACCCTCTTGTGCCTTTTTGAATTTTTGGAAAATTTTTGTTTGTCGCTTCGCGCCCTGATGCTCCAATGACACATGTCACCTCCTCATTGGTTGTGGGGGATGCGCTTCCAATTTTCCCTTTGCACATTTCGCCACTTTGGCAATGTTTCCAAATTCTCCCCAAGCCCCCATCCTCCACCGAGATAAGGACATGTGGCATGGTCCTATTGGTTGCAGGCTTTTAGGCTAATATCCTTCTTTTTACACTGTGCCAACCCTTGGGAAAATTTTCTAACATCACTCCGCCCCTCCAACCTCCACTGAGACCAAGACATGTGGCATCTTCCCATTCAACATGGGCCCTCAGGCTGGGTTTTCCTTTTCTTCCCCTTAACAATTTTGGCAAAAATCCAAAATTCACTCTGCCACCTCGATTCCCGCCGGCCCCATTGACACGTGGCAGCCTTTAATTGGTTTGCGGACCTTCAGGCAAAAAATTTCTTTCTTGCCCTTGCTGTCCCCTTTTGAAATTTTCCTAACTCACCTCCACCGACCCGCCAATCCGCCGCCATGTGGCACTTTCTCATTGGTTGTGGACTTTCCTAGGGAAAATTTCCCTCAAAAACTCCGCTGAGCCATAACTTGCAAAATACAAGGAGTTAGAAGGAAAACTTTACCTTTCTAGAAAGGTGATAAAATTCTCTATCTGATGAAGCCATATGCAAAAAAAATTGAGTGCCTAAAAAGTGAAAAAAATTGACTGTGGCACAAGGAAGGAAGAAATGAAAGAGAGTTAGCCAAAAAATAAGCAAGGGGCTTATTTTGGATAACAGTTAGACTACGTGGGAGATAAATCTTCCCCTTACCATAATTAATGGAAAGGCATACTCCCATCCACCAAGGAACTTCCATAACTGACCAAAATTAAATAAAATGGGAGTGTGTAGCTGGCATGGTAGAAAAGATGGTGGGGGGTATGCGTGGTGCCTCCACACAACAAAATGTCTTGCCAAAAGGATACATTTACAAGCATATAAGGGCACTTAGATGGCCATAGAGAATAAATAAAGAACATTGAACCATAAACATGCACACTACATCTAAGATGATGGTGCCACCTGCGAACAAGCTTCCCTTGTGCGAATCGAGGATTGGGAACGAGGGTGAATGATAATGAATTAAAATATATTACAAGTAATTAATAATATTCCTGAAATTGACACCAAAAAGAAAATAAAATAAATAATAATAATTGTATTATTATTATTTTATAACCTATAAGTTTTTTTATTAATCCTATTAATAACGGCCAACAATCAAGCACGGTTAAAAAAGAGGACACGATTTTCCTTTAATAGGGAAATTGTAACCGGCATTATAGGGGCCAGTGATGGCAATAACGACACGAAAGCAAAAAACACGACGAAGAGGGAGAAGGTTGAATATTCCCTGTGACAAGGGTAAAGCCCACCAATGGTTGACGAGGGCACAATGATGTTCCACACTTAGAACATGATCGCGAAAGTATGAACAAGCATAATGACAAACAGGGCATTAGGTTCTCCTCCCCTTAAGAAAGCATTGTCCTCGATGTGACATAACACAAGGGAAAGAAAGCAGTAAGAAACAAGGAACTGATGAGGCAAAGGTACACTCTATGATTAATATTTATGACGCTAAAGCATGACCATGGGGTGTCCTTAGGAACATTTGGCAAAAATTTTAATTTCCAAGTTCTGTGAAGATTGACAGTTCTCTCTTATTCATTATTTCATTAGTCTCTTTACATTATCATTACTTGTAGTTTTAGTTCTTTTAAAATTTCATAGTTATAGAGTTGTAGCTTATTTGTTCTTGTGGGTGTCCAAGATGAACTACTAATATACACCCTACCAAAGTCATACAAGACATTACAGATTCACAAACATACAAGTACATACTTCAAAATGGTACCACACCACAAGACATCATGCAATGTACGGAAGAAAACATGCACAAACCACATAACATAGTACTTGTCACACAACTATGTTTGACAAATAATGCTCAATTTTTCTTTTACTTCAACAACGTGAAATTTCCACAGTCTCACAGATGATGTTTTTCACATAACTCATAAAACAGCTACATGTACATAGGGTGAACAAGGGAATCAACACCATATCCACAACATCACAAAACAAACTACACTAACATGAGTAACACCTACATCATAGGACCACTCCCAAGACATCACAATAACTCAACATATATCCTGAAACATCAATCATACACAAAAATCTCTTATGCCTCCCTCAAAGAGGCCGGTTTCCCTATGGCCCTAGGCACATAGAGTCCAGACACCCCTACCCCAAGTGACATAATAATTTGTGGTTCAACAACCTGCTAGTTATCTATAACTCCTTGGGTTGTACCCCCATACAATGAAGTGGGTCCATAGGTCCAACCATTCCATGGTGCATCCCATGACCCTATTCCACATGTCATGACAATAGGACTAGCACAAAAATTTGATTCAAATGCCAAGTGGCAAAGTACAAGCCTTCGAAAAGGTAGTAAAATTTTAAACTTTAAAATAAGATCAAAACCAAGAAAAATGAATGGCCAAATAGCCATAGTTAGTGTCAAAATCCGCATGTTAGTACTAAAAACCAAGGAAATGCCCAAAATGTAAAGCATGGAAATCAAGAAAATTACTGTTCCTTGTAGAAATAAATTAAAAAGTTCAATTTATGAATAAAATACACATATAATAATGTCACATTATGATAACTATGTGGTCTTATCTTGCCACTAGGGGGGGTACTCAATGATTTGTTGGCACTCGAAACATCGAGCCTCAACTCACAAAATAAAATAGCAGTAGTACAATATTTATCAACTATATCATAATCATCCCGCCACCACTTCGACAAGGATGAACACAATCATAGCTACATGAAGATTGAATCCATAAGAAAACCACATAAACAAAGAGGGAGGAGCACAGGACACCATATACTAAGTCTAAGGTTAGCTCTAGTGATTGGTCGACCATACACCTTTCCTTACTCTAAAAATACACTTTTATCGATTTTCTTTAGGGTCGGTTAGCACAAGGTTCACAACATAATATGTAACTAAATAACTAACATAATGGCGGCACACTCATAATTACCATAACATCTTATGTATGTTACATATAGAGGGTATATCACAATCATACATTCACTGGGTGCAATACATCACTTTACCACATTATGCACCCAAAGTGCAATCACTATACAATAGGGTTCATATGCTCACCGTATGCCCTCAAATCATGACGTGATTCATGACATATTACACAAATCACGCATACGATGAACGTAATAAGTAACATCACAACATAACATTAATTTGCTACATAACAAGGTGATACACACATTTCTTCAATACATGGTAAAAACATCATGATACAGCTCAATTCACTTTACATCAACCTTTTCATATAATACATCGACACACCTACATATCAATATATGCCACAATGCTCCAACACTCCGTCATCCACAATAACATTCTTTTCACATACCACAAGAAGTACTTCACACGTAAACCCTTCATATAATTCCACAAGGAGAGAGAATAATCCCATCCCCAGCACATCAACATGATAACAAATATGCACTAAGTGACATACACATCATGTGCATTCACAATACCACAATTACAACATGGATCACATCACGCTTAAACCACATTACTATTCCAATATCAACCACCAACATGCAACACCATCACCATCACCATCACGCAGCACCATCATGTAATATCATCACAACTCCAAACTCGCCAAGAGGTTTGAGAGCATCAACCTCCACTCTGATACTAAGCGTAATGCCCACTTATTTCAGACACATAAGACAACATAGAAAAATACAGGATAATTTTTTTTTGACTTGTTTGAAACATAAAACAACACAACATGTGGTCACAAATGCAACAACTAGATCCTTAAACAAATTAACACAACAATGAACACAAGGGAAATAAGGAAACACCCAACACCTATCAAGGACAATTAACTTTTCTCTTTGATAAGGCACCACAACAAGACCAACCCGTAATACCTAGTTACAGTTTAGGACACTCAACGGAAAAGTCCTTTAAGGTGGTGTATTTCCTAAAACATTCTTTCAAGGCCTAAGTTTTGGGTTTAGAAGATTCATGTTATGATTCACACAGATCTTCTTTAGGGCTAGATTTCTTTTCTTTTATACTATTGAGTAACTAGCTTAAAATCATCTCAAATTTGATAATTACTTGTTTTAAAACGTTAAAAACTAGGAGGTAATCAATTACACAAGGCTATCTAACCAAAGCCACACTACTGAAACTTATTTCAGAACTCCATTGCATGAGGAAGCAAGTGTAAGCTCAAAAAGGAGTGGAGTATTGTTTAGGTTCGGAACCCTAATCTTCTTTGTTCGAGGATAATTTTTTTTATCATAACTCTAAAAGGTTTACAAAGTACTATGGAAATGGTTAGAGGGAGAAGGTCAATTTATTTCATTATGATATAATTACTTATTAACCATCATTTTAATGAGAATTAACAGTTCAACTAGATTAGGGTAAAAGCTTCATTTAGCAATATCTTGATTAATTTTGAGAATGGATACACATGGGGTTCCCAAAATGGAAGCACACGACTTAAGGTTTAACAAAACAAAGAATAAGGTTTAATCCATAGTTAAGGTTAACGATGGTATGTTCCTAAGTACTGGTAGATAACTCATTTCTTTCCAAAATTAAGATTCTTAACTTTCTTGACAATAACCCAATTTCATTGTTATTTTATTTATTGGTTTATCTATTAAATCATTTTGTTTTATTTTTTATTAACTTTAGAAATAGGATTTCCAACCCACTAAAATTATACAAAGAATAATGTGGAAGCCAATACCATGGAGGGTTGTTAAAACATGAAAATTTTATGAATCGAAAGAAGAAGAAAAGCCATTATTAATTGAGAGAGAAAAAAAAAAGTTATAACATTTCTATTCAACATGACACACACAAACCACATGTGTCACAAAATTCAAAAGAAATTTGGATGAGAACATTAAAGTGGCAAATTTTTTCAAGCCATGCTACAATAATTTCATGACTGATAAATACTATTACCAAAAGAATACTCATAACAAGGTGAAGATTGAATATCATTTATCACAAAGATAACCACAAGTTTCACTACAAAAGGACAATACAACTTTATTTAACAAATACCGATAATCCAAGAAAAGAGACCTTCCAAACTCCTTTATAATAACCATTACAAAATTAAAACACATTTGACATTTATATAAGAAACTTCATAAATCAACCCGATGAAACCTTTTCAACTCTTTCATTTTATCTACTCCCATAATCCATCTGCACAAGTATCAACTTGAGTCAGTTCACGAGAACTGAGCATGCTAAGACTACCCATTGGAACAGTAAGCTAACATTTAACAATATCAGGAAAGGAATGCTCTATTTCAATAATGGATCAAACAAAAAACCACTTATGTATCCCAAAATAATTTTTGATATGGTTCCCAAAAGCGGAGAATCCAAACAAATGCAGGCTCTCCACATGTCTCATCCCTGAAAAGTTTTTTAAATTTTTTAAGAACTAGTGGATGTTGCCACATGCCTAGGGTACGAGAAAGTATCCTTAGCTATTGAAAATTCTAACTATGGGAAGATCCAGCGGAATCTTCCACGTATATCTTCGTTTTTTTTGTGTATGAAGCTCAAAAGAAGGACTCCCAAAAAATCACGGGCCTTCCACATGTCTAGGGTCCGAAAAATTTGCACTGGACACTTGAAAAGTCTAAATATGGGAATATCCTGCGGAAACCTCCTTGTGTCTCCTTGGCGCAACTCCAGAGGTAAGACCTAGAGATGAGACCTCAAACAAGCACAGGATCTCTACGTGTCTATGGTCTAACAAAGATACAACAGCCATGAAAAATTCTGAGCGTGGGCAAAGCCAGCGGAAACCTCCACGTGTCTCCTTGGTGCACATTCAAAAGTAAAATTTAGCGAAAGGTCCCCAAATAGGCACGGTCCCTGCATGTGTCCTGGGCCCAAGAAAGTTGCTTCGGTGATTGAGAAGTCTCAGTATAAAGTGAAAGCCTCCACGTGTCTCCTTGGCGCAACTCCAAAGGTAAGACCCAGAGGTGGAGCCTCAAATGAGTGCAGGGCCTCCACCTGGAAATGATTTGAGTTGAAGCTGGATTGAAGGTGCATTTCACATTTTTTATCACTTAAAGAAATTGTGCATTTTTTGGACATTTTGACCCGCCTCCCCGATTTGAATTTTCTATGCTGACTCAAACATGTAACATTATTTTTTCGCCAAAAGAATTGTGGCTCATTTTATAACTTGTCTCCTTTTCAAGAAAAGTCCAAAATCTTCAAAATGCTCCGACGATCTACCTCTCTACCTCTTACTGTAGACTCAATACGTGACTTTATCTGGGCACTTGTGGGGTTGTGCTTCACTTTTATACCTTACTCTTTTTTCAAAAACAAGGTTAAAAGTTCCAAATTCCTGCGAAGACCCACCTCCCCACTTTTAACTTGAAAAATGGCCACGTGTCCATCTTCGGGGTGAAAGTAATAAATTTGCCTTGCCACTTCATATTGACGAATAGCCAATTAGAAACTATCGTATCTGCGGCACCAATTTGCCATTTTTTACAATTATGAAAAAAGTGAAAAGTTCACCAAATATACCCACTATGCCACATCCAATTAGAAAATACCACTATAAATGGATATTGGGACAGGATTTACAAATGAGACACAGTCATGGAAGACGCCCAAAAACAAAAAATTTCCCCTCGGAGAGAATACTGTAATAATACCAAGGCTCAATGTGATCCACAGCCCAAGGAAAAGGCTAACAATGACATGCTGGTTAAGGAAAATAATTACGCACACCCATATAGGAGGACAGAAAGTGCATCAAACTAGGAAGGCTAAGAAATTTTGAACAAACATTGTAAGATTAAATTGAACACCAACATCAGCTCTAGCTTGGGGACGGGAACTCGCTGCGAGTCCTGTAAGAACAACATAATAGACCATGTGCCAAAAATCCATTGGGAAATGAAGTCAAGAACAATCTTGAAAAGTAGAAAAATAATTTCTAACCTCCCAAGAACAAACTAAGAAACCAATAAAATCCAGCCACCAAGGATCGGAACAAACCAAAACAGAAAAACACAAAAATGAAAAAGAACTAAAAGACTGTACACTATACAATGATATGTGCCTTGATTATGAGAAATCATTCAAGGAGATGTTTCAAGTTCCTGCCATTCTGAGTACGAACAATCCAAGAAGTCTTGATATTCTTTTAACAACTGGACATATGCTTGTTTTCCTTTTCTATCCAAGTTGCTAGCTAGTCATATTTCCCGAGGTTTATATTTTGTGCCTTTACCAAATATAGAACAAATCCCATCAAACATTAGAGTCCACAGAGAACCAATCTTCTTAGGATACTAACCCTCATAAATGTTATGCTCCTCAAAAACAAAATAACCCACCAAGTTGTTGACATCGAATTTTGCATACAATACTTCATAAGAAGCATTGTTAGGGTCCTCAATGAGATGTAACATTTTCTTCTCACCATAAAACTTCACAAGGTTCCCATCAATTGGTATGGTTGTGTATGACATGTCCATTTGTATGATTCATCCCACACAAGCTGCCCGCATTCTCGATAATAACATCCCCCATTTGGCAGGACAATCCACAATAACCTCATTTATGGTTAAGCACTTTCCTGGAAAATCTCCCAACTACACTACTAATCCCTTGACATACCCAACTACTAGAACTTCTCTTGAATCCATAGTAGTACATGTCTCAAAATTTGTTGTTACCTTGATATTTAACTCATTCATGACCTCAAGAGGCATTACATTACATGAGGCTCCTAAATCAAACATGCAATTATGTACCAGCCTATCTTTAATGATCAAAGTGGTAAAAAATTGATCCACATTAAGCTAAGATTCAACTAGAGAAGTTCCCAAATACACCTCAGATGATTCCCCTGGTTCCTCCAATACCTGTGATATTTATGATTCTGCAATAATAGGTGGAATCTTTACATTATTAGCACTTTTTCCCTGAGTAATATTTTCTTCTTTACATCCCAAACATTCAAATGCCCTTTTCCTACACTCATGGATCTTGAGTAATTCAACAATGGGAATAGTGACCTTGATCTGACTCAAAATTTTGTCTATGTCACAAGGAATATATTTGGGTTGGACAATATTAGGAGGAATATTCACAACTTCTTCTGATAATATGGGAATTTTCACTATCTAGGCATGGGCAGGAGCACAAGTTCTATTTGGGGCAAGTAGGCCTTTTCCAGATCTATATTTTTTAGGAAAGTCCTTTGGGATATTGGTAAGAACTAGAAATTTTTGTTTGGTTTTTGGCCCTCCCCATTTGACAACCTTTCTTCTGGTGTTATATTATTTCTCCTGAGAAACTACTTCACTCATCAACAGTTTCCTATCCACTTCAGAAGGGATCCTTACATCATACTTTTTAATCATCAAGACCCTTAAGTATTAAAAATCATGATTAGAAATATCAAATGCTTGCACCATATAAATTACAAAAATATTAATAGGAGGAAGAGGTAATACCCGGTGGACACAATCCCATAACTTTTCAACATTTCTGGCACTTATCAATTCCTCTGAGGTTGCCCCCTACCATAAGTTCACAAGGCTTCCCGATATGCACACATCATCATATGTCTCATCATCATCTACTTCCTCTACATATTGATCTACATCATATGGGGAGTGTGGTAGTAAAAACATATCACGTCACTTGATAACATTGGCCTACTCCATAGTAGTAACCCTGATAGTAAAAGTATGAGGAACCAATATATTCTCCCTGGGTTGAGGTTGTTTATTACCTGATCCCATGAGCACTTTCCCTCTGTCATCTAGTCTGTGATCACCTCTGGGATGATTTCCAAATCTCTTCTACCCTTGTTTCTTATTTTGACCTTCGGTGTTCTGTCCTATCCCTTTTTCTTCTCTCGCCATTTTATAGGATATCTCTTTAACTGCTCCAGCAAAAAATTTTACAACCTCTTCCATATCCACATCCTTGTCTGACTGAGGATTTTTAGGATTGATGAACTTAACACCTTCCCTCATAGTAGGCTTTCCAACTGCTTTGATGTTATTTTCTATTTGTAAGGCCATGGTAAAATCCTACCTTAATGTTCTTGGGTTCTTATCTCTCAAGAAATAAGTGGAATTTTTATCAAAAACGTCAGAATAATTTATCAAACAAGACACATCACTTGGCCTTAGGATTATAAGTAGCCTATTCAAGGTATTATTGAACTGAGTATTGAAAGCATGGAGATATTCATTTTTATTCTTATTTATATTTTCAAACTCAGATAAAAGGAACGTAGGGTCTTTCTTGTCCCCATATTGCAATCTAAATGCATTTTTCATCTCGGTGCATAAATCTATTGAATTATCTGGTAAATCCTTATACAAGTAAATTACATCCTCCTCAAGAGTATGAATAAATAGTTTTACATACATGTCTTCAAAATCAATTTAAAAATCTTCCATCATATTGAAAAAGAGTTTTATATGGTGCTCACTAATGATGGAATTATTCCCTTGAAAATTTGGCAACCTATTTCTGACATCTTGTGGCACCATATTAGGATATCCATCCATACCTATGACATCTATAGGTCCACAAGTATTGACAATAAAAGGAGGTCTAGGTGGAGGCTGGGCCATATTGCCTTGAGGCGGTGAATTTACATGAGAAACAAAATGATAAGGGATGAGGGGTCTCTGGGGCACAAGAGTATGTCTCTCAATGTAAATATCCTCTAATGACTCAATTTCTCGGAAAACCCTATCAACCTTGGAAAAAACAGGGGAAAAATGAGAGGCACACTTTTTAGACATAAATGATGGCCACTCTCTAGTTAGAAAACTCAAATTTTAGATTACTTTTTTCAAAGTCACTTGAAGATGTATGCTAAACTTCAACCACAGATTGATCACCTTTCAGAACTGATATCTCCTTTTTTTATTCTTGATTTCCAACAACTTTCCAGACTTGATTTCCTTCTGAATTTGCTTTTCCTAGTTTTGGAAATAAATTTTTAGTAGGATCCATAGTAAATAAATACCTTATTCCCTCCAGCTTTGTAAATATCGATGACAAATTTCATTTGACACAGGTTAAGAAAATGGTAATCATCAAAATTTCAATTCAACAAGGAGTCGACACTAAGGATTTTCACCTTAATTGTGAAGATGCAGTATAAGTAACTTACCAAATTTCTATCAATTCTTAAGTTCTGCAAAGCCTAACATATCTGACCTTAATTTACCCACATTTATCATTATTAATGCAAATTTAGTGAAATAACCACTAGAAACTGGAAATATTGCACAATGAACTTGTAATCTTGCACAAATCTTACAAATCTCAATAAAGGATGATGTTTAAATAACTTATTTTTACTTAACCATGTAAAAAGCATTGTCATGGTCGACATGCGTATGCATTTATAGAAATAGTCCCCGGAAATGGTGCCACTTCATGGTGTTGCCAGACAAATAGGTCCTGGTGTTCAAATAATCACTAGCAACGGCACCACTTGGGTGTTGTTACCACAAAAATACATCCCACTATTGAAATTATCCTCTTTAATTCAAATAATTTCTGACAACGATGCCACTACGGTGTTGTTTCTGTAAAAATAGGTCCCGATGTTCAAATAAATCTCTACAATTCAAATAATCGCTAATAACGATGCCAGTTGGGTGTTGGTATCCAAATTGATTCTCCTGCGAGGTTTGAGTAGCATTACATAAATGGAAGGATGCTTAGAGATAGAAAAACCATGATATAATTCATTTTATAGCTAGGGAGGAGATTCAGTTGACTCTTTGTTACTTAGGAATTGGAGAAATGGATAATACCTTATAAAGGGTTTTATCTACCCTCACTAGTTTAGGATGTTCCTTCAACCAGGGTCAGAGGACCCGTTCTATAACCCATGTTGGTGAACGATGTCAATAGATCCTTCTTTCCACAATTTTCATGAAAACCTTGAGAAAATATGATCAATACAACACAATGTAACTCTCAAGAGTTGTCACACTAGAGAGTGGAGATGTTTCCTCGACAAGGTTTGGGTTGTTAAAGATAATAATTGAATCCTGATTATCTATGCATATTTTGAAGGTGGAATTTGTTAAATCTATGTGGATAAAAAGTACAAATGGGGGAAATTCATGTATAATTTATCGTTTCCGACATTTTTGGTGTGAAGTTAAGCAATATAAAGTTGATTATACCATATCTTTGAGAGCTTTTACAAATATTGGAAAACTTAGAGACAAAATGCTTCAAAATAGCAAAAATATTCCTCTAACTAGAAGATGTGAATTAATGGAAGCCCAGAGATGCACGGTGTCACACATTCTTCAATAATTCAACACAAAGGCTCATGTTAAATACTTAATTAAATGTTTTAAATCCCTAGTTCGTCATGTCTAAGATACACTCATAGACTAATAAACAATATTTATCAATGTAATGAGAGTAATGTGATTTTAAAATCTTTATTTGCATCACAAGATGAAATCTCTTCTCATAATGAAATTGCAAATGCCATAATAATAACACATAGATGATATCTTGTGTGAATCAAAGAAATTTTATCATAAGATTGCAACAGGAAAAAGAAAAAATATTTGAAAACATTCTGAAATAAAAACACACAAAATTATGCTCATGATAAACAAAAATTCATTCAAGGTTCACTATATTTATCAAGAGGGGAAATTTTCTTCAACAATCTCAGAGCTTGTCAATGGCTATACACTTGCAACCATATTGACATGAACAAATCTACAAACACATGGAAATGAATAGGTTTCTAAAATGGTCTCTCGAGAAAATGTTTTTCCTCAAAATTTCTCAAAAAAATTAACCCCCCTTATGCAAGAGTATTCTCATTGCATTTATACAATATCACTCGCTCACTCATCCCAAATTTTCCCTGTAAAAGAATAATATTCAAGGAATCCTTTATTTTTTACAAGTTTCTTCCAAAAAGTGATGTTTAAGAAATTTGCTCCCAAAAGCTACCAGGTGGATAAATCATGAAATTATCATGTTTCTATGTCACTCAACTATGACTAGGATGCCATATCATAACTTTTGATAGTATTTTTAATCATTCATTGATTTTTTTGTGCAAGAAATCCACTTTTTAATAATTCTAAGGTGGCTCCATATGGCTTGATCTGAAAAGAAATCTTTTTCACCTTTGAGAATACACTTTGAGAAATGAGTGCCATCACATGGATACTTGCATTTGTGCCTCTCATAAGTGAGTTCCGTTGCTTGGATTCTATCATATATTTGCACTGCAAGTCTAATTCAACCAAGTATAAGGAGGAGCCAGCAGAAGTCTCCATGTGTCTCCTTGGCACAACTACAAAGGTGAAGTCAAGAGGAAGGTTCCCAAATGAGTGTGGGCCCTCCACATGTTCAAAACCTGAGAGAATTGAAGCGGTCACTGAAAATTTCAAGCATGGGAAAGTTTAGTGAAAGATTCCACGTGTTTTTTCGGCACTACTTAAAAGATTAATTCTAGATGTGGTACCTCAAACGAGCACATGCTCTTAACGTTCCCTGGGCCCAAGAAAGTTTCCTCAGCCATTGAGAAATCCTTAGTATAAATAAGAGCTATTTGAAGCATCCATGTGTCTCTTCAGTGCACTTTTATAATGGTGCCCAAAAGCGGAGACCCCAAATAAGCACATACTCTCCACATGTCTCTTCCCAGAAAAGTTGTTGAATTTTTTTAAGATCCAGTAGAAGGTAACACGTGCTTAAGGTTTGAGAAAGTTGTATTGGATTCTTGAAAAGTCTAAGTATGGGAATATCTTGTAGAAACCTCCATGTGTATCCTTGGCACAACTCCAAAGGTGAGACCCAGAGACGGGTCCTCAAATTAGCACAGGACCTCTAGGTGTCCTTTGGTCTAACAAAGCTGCATTGGCTGTTGAAAAGTCTGAGCATGGGAAGAGCTAGTGGAAACCTCCACATATATCTTCAGTGCTCCTTCAAAATTAAAATTCTAGGGCAGGTCCCCAAACAGGTGCGCATCCTCCATGTGGAAAATATTTGATTTGAAGCGGGGCTGAGAATCTCATAATGCCCTGGTAACCCACCTTTCCACTTTTAAATTATGATGTGTGCCCTAGCAGAGTTGTGACTCACTTTTATAATTTTATTTCATTTCAAAGCAGAGCTTAAAAACTATAAAGTGCTCTAGCGACCTGCCTCCCCGCTTTGAATTTTCAATGCTGAATCAAACATGTGACATTAATTTGTCCCCTCTGGAATTGCGGATCGTTTTATAACTTTAATCCTTTTCACAAAAAGGAAAAAATCTTCAAAATTCTCCAAAGATCCACATCTTTTCCTTTGAATTTTAAAACCACCATGTGTCCATCTTTGGGGTTAAAGTAAGAATTTTTTTTGCTGCTTCACATTTTTGAATAGCCAATTAGAAACTATTGGGGCCATGGGACCAATTTGGCATTTTTTACAATTGTGACAAAAGTGACAACTTCACCAAATAGACCCGTCATGCCGCATGCAATTAAGGATGACCATGTATCCACGGATATTGGGACGATATTTCCAAAGAAGACACGATCATGGAAGACACCCGACAAAAAATATTTTCCCCATGGAGAAAAGACTGTAAATATTAACAAGTCTCAATGTGATCCACGATTTAAGGAAAGGACTAACAATGACAACCAAATGAAGGATAAATCTTTCACACATCCATATAAAGAGACAGCGAATACTTTAAACCATTCAAACTGAGAAATTTTTAACAAATAGAGCAATATTAAATTGAGCAACAACATTGGCTCCGACTCAGGGATGGGCACTCCCTGTGAGTGCTGCAACAAAAACATAACAGATCGTGTGTAAAAAATCCATTGGGAAACGGAGTCAATAACTAACCTCCAAAACAAATAAATAAAAACCAACCTCCCAAGATCAAAGCAAAAAACCAATGAAAACTAGTCACTATGGACCTGAAGAAACCGAAACAGAAAAACGCAAAAATAGAAAAAAAATAAAAGACTATACAGTATATAATGATGTATACTTTGATTATGAGAAAGCAATCAATGAAATGTTTCAAGTTCCTGTCATTAACATGAAACTCAAGCAATTCCCCATCTATGTCCTTTAGGAAAAAGTGTACTCTCCCTTCCGAATATCAATAGAATATGGGCCCATCCATAATGCGTTAAACTTTCCATGTTTTCCCTTATCCTCATGTTTGCTATCCCAAAGTAACAACAGATCTCCTACACTCAAAACTCTTGGGATAACTTTTTTACCAAACAATTTCTTCATTTTCTCCCTCAACTTCACATGTCTTTGATAGGATTACCTTCTCTCTTAATCTACTTTGAACGGACTGACATTAGCTTCCAGAGGTATTTCATGTTGAAAAAGGACTTCCCTGTATGCTTTCAGTTCTGAATATGATGAAGGAAAGCATTCCTGGTACTTTTTTAGCAATTGGACACATGATAGCTTTTCTTCTCTGTTTAAGTTGTTGCCTAGCAATATTATCCTAGGTTTATCCTTTATTCCCAGGTTATATTCCTCAAAATCTGTCGAGGATGACATATGTCTATTAACAATGCGGTCAACATTATCGAAATTTGATTCCAATGCAACCAAACCTCTCGGAATAGTATTGGTTTTCAATTGGATAATGTCTTTACCAAATAGGGTCTCTTTTCCATCATTTACACAAACCATCGGTTCCCAGTCCATACTTTGATTGGAAAAATCTCCTTTATTTTGCAAATACCTTTGGACCTGGGAATCATCTTCAAAAACTTCCCAGTGCTTGATATTATCAGGGACAGATGACCTAGTCAATATTTTAATAACATATTCACAATAGGGATACATTGTTCAATTTTTAAACCTAGATCCCAATACTGCCAATTTGTCTACTACAATATTATACTTCCTATCATGATGTATTATATTAAAAGAATCAAACATTTCAATTAACTCCCAAATCGCATGCTTATACTTCTTCATTATTTGATTCTTTTTTGGCTATCATTTTCTAACTTTCTTTACTATCAACTCCAAATCCTATTCAACAATAATATCCTTAACACTATATTTCCAAGCAGTCCTTAAATGTAACAAAAATGCTTCATACTCAACAATATTGTTTGTGCACTCAAAATTGAGTTTAAAAGAAAAGTTAAACTGCTCTTGGCTTGGAGATATTAACACAACACCAGTGCCATTACCAAATCTAGAACAAGCCCCATCAAACATCAAGGTCCAAGGAGAACTAACCTACTCGACATTGACATCAACATTGCCATCGACATCTATGTAGAATACTTCATAAGAAGCATTGTTAGGGTCCTCAATGAGATGTAACATCTTCTTCTCACCATATAACTTCAAAAGGATGCCCTCAATTGGTATGGTTGCATAAGACATGTCCATTTGCACACTTCCACCCACACTAGCTGCCAATTTTCTTGATAATAACATACCCCATTTGGCAAGACAATCCATCATAACCACATTCATGGTTAATCACTTTCCCGGAAAAGCTACCAGTTGCACTACTAATCCCTTGACATACACAACTACGGAAACTTCTCTTGAATCCATAGTAGTACATTTCCCAAAATCTGATCTTACCTCGATATTTAACTCATTAATGACCTCAAGAGGAATTACATTACATGAGGCTTCTGAATCAAACATGCAGTTATGTATCAACCTATCATTAATAATCAAAGTGGTAAAAAATGGATCAACATCCAACAAAGATTCAACTAGATAAGTTCCCAAATATACCTCAGATGATTCACCTAGTTCCTCCAATGCTTGTGGTATTTTTGATTGTACAAAAATAGGAGGAATCTCTAAATTATTAACACTTTTGACATAAGTAATATTTTCTTCCTTAAAGCCCAAATATTTGAATGCCCTTTTCCTATGCTAAGGGATCTTGAGTAATTAAAAAATGGGAATAGTTACCTTGATCTAACTAAAGATTTGGGCCATGTCACAAGGAACATATTTGGGTAGGCCAGTATTAGGAGGAAGATTCACAACTTCTTCTGATAGTATGGGAATTTTCATAGTCTAGGCATGGGCAAGAGCACCAGTTCTATTTGGGGAAATTAGGACTTTTCAATATGTATCTTTTATAGGAAGGTCATTTGGGATATTGGTAAGAACTGGAACTTTTGGCTTGGTTTTTGGCCCTACCCCTTTGACAACCTTACTTCTGGTGTTATATTCTTTCTCTTGACCAACTACTACACTCATTAACAATTGTATGTCCTCTTCGGAAGGGATCCCTCCATCATATTTTTTAATCATCAAGGCCCTTACGTATTCAATATCATGATTAGGAAGATCATATGATTGCACCATATCAATTTCAAAAGTATTACTAGGAGGAAGAGGTAATACCCAGTGGATACAATTCCAAAAAAATTCAACAGTTCTGGCACTTGTCAATTCAATCGAGGTTGCCCTCTGCTATGAGTTCACAGGGTTCTCTGTTGTGCACACACATCTTACATCTCATCATCATATACTTCCTCAAAATTTTGATCTACATTATATGGGGAGTATGGTAATAAACACCTATCACACCAATCGATAACATTGGTCTCCTCCACAGTAGAAACTGTAGCAGTCAAAGGATTAGGAACCAATCTATTCTCCTTGGGTTGAGGTTGTTTATTAACTAATCCCATGAGCCCTTTCCCTCTGTCATCTATTTTGTAATCACCTCTTGGATGATTTCCAAAAATCTCCTAACATTGTGGCTTATGTTAACCTTGGGAATTTTTTCCTATTCCTTTTTCTTCTCTGGTCAGTTTATAGGATATATCTTTAGCTGCTCCAGCCAAATTTTTTACTACCTCTTCTAGATCCACATCCTTTCCTGACTTAGCCTTTTCAGGATTGATCAAGTTAACACCTTCCCTCTTAGGAGGATTTCTAACTGCGTTGATGTTATTTTCTATTTGTAAGGTTATGGTGAAAGTCTACCTTAATGTTCCTGGGTTCTTATCTCTCAAGTAATAAGCGGCCTTTTTATCAAAAGTGTCAAAATATTTTATCAAACAACACACATCACTTGGTCTTAGGATTATAGGTAGCCTATTCAATGTTTTATTGAACTGAGTATTGAAATCATGGACAGATTCAGTTGGATTTTTATTTATATTTTTAAAATCAGATAAAATGAACCTGTGGTCTGTCTTGTCCCCATATTGCAATATAAAAGCATTTTTCATCTCACTCCATGAATCTATTGAATTATCTGGTAAATCCTTGTACCCGTCAGGTGCATCCTCCTCAAGAGTATGAATAAACAATTTTATATACATCTTCAAACTCAATTTCTAAATCTTCCATCACATTGACAATGAGTCTTAAATGGTGGTCACCAGTGATGACATTATTCCCTTGAAACTTTGGAAACCTATTTCTGACATCTTGTGGCACCATATTAGGATATCCATCCATACCTTTGAAATCTATAGGTCCAAAAGTATTTTAAAGAAAGGAGGTCTAGGTGGAGATTGAGCCATATTGCCTTGAGGAAGTGCATTTACACGAGAAACAAACTGATAAGGGATGAGGGGTCTCTGGGGCACATGAGCATAAATCTCAAAGTAAATATCCTCTAATGACTCATTTTCTTGGAAAAATCTATCAACCTTGGAAAAAATAGGGGAAAATGAGAGGCACGCTTTTCAAACACAAATGATGGCCCCTCTCCAAATGGAGAAATCAAATTTATATAAAGATTACTTGGTTCAAAATCACTTGAATACTTATGGTAATCTTCAACCACATATTGATCACCTTTCAAAATTGATATCTCGTTTTTTGGTTCTTGATTTCCAACAACTTTCTAGACTTATTTTCCTTCTGAATTTGCTTCTCCTAGTTCTGGAAACAAATTTTTAGTAGGAAACCTAGTGAAGAAAGACTTGCTTCCCTCTAGCTTTGTAAATATTAATGAAAAATTTCACTTGACACAGGTTAAGACACATGTAATCATCAAAATTTCAATTCAACATAGAGTTTGTTGGTGCTCAGATTTGTTTAGCCTCATTTTCCATTATTTTCCTCTTATCTGCATGTTCTAAAACATTTTATCTCTCGATGTAGGTGTTCTAAAATTTTCTACCACCACTAGAAATGCATTTAATTTTTTATAGAATACATTGTCATGTCCCTCCTTGAAAACTTCTTTGAGCTTGCCCTATTTTTCCATAATTTCTTCAAAATCTGCGAGCTTTGTTATTTTTCTTTTTTTTCCCTGACCATGGAAGCTCGAGAGTGGTTAATCTATGTTTGTATGCCTTTGAAAATATAAAATCCATGGTTGAAGGGATGCTCAGAACTATGATTCAATTGTTTAAAAAAAAATCATTCCTAGCGAAAAATCGGGTTATGGGCATGAATGGTGATTTTCTGTATTTTGACGATCTAACGGGTTTATTTTTCCTGTCAAAGTTATTCCTCAGTGTTTGGAATTCATATGGGTTCTTTTGGTTGGTCAGGGGATGACACGAAAATGCGGACGGGTGGGGCTGTGGGGGATATTTGGAAAATTTTCCCTTTTCCAAAAAAGAGGTGAAATGGTAGAATTTGGCCATGGTTCCTTTGGGACCCACCTTACGACACATGTTTGGATAAATTATCAAGGGCGGAGGCACGAAGAAAAATGTAAAAAAATTACATTTTTAAAAATGTTGTAAAAGGAAAAAAGGAACCGGTAGGCCCACTCCAAAATTAGATCTCCCACATGGACAGTCCAAATTCAAATTAGGAATCAATGACAGCTATGCATGTTTGTATGTGATTCTTCCACCATTTTCACTCCAGAGCTCCTGGGAGTGTGTATCTTCATGATATCTTGGTATTTCCTACACGCCAAACAGAGGGGAGATTTAATGTTGATATCTGAGTTTGGTGGTGAAAATAAAAAGATGTCTTTCGCCATTAAAATGGTCTGACTCTTGGGCTTGATATGATTTTCTATTTTTCTTCTCCCAAGCACACATGGAACTAGATTAGATAGACTAGGGGTGGAATTTGTTGGCAAGTTGAAGAAAGAGTGATCTACCAGAAGGAGGAATTGAACGTGAGAGATATTTGAAGAAATTTTTCCCCTGAGCACCTCGCGACTTTTGTCAGATATGATTTTTTAAATCATGACCGTGATCAAGGTGAGCACTGGTAGTACTCAATATCAAAAAATTTGGGGGGAAAAGGAGCCCTTTTGTAAATGTTATAAATCGCACAATTTTTTCATGCAAATTGTTAGATTGTTAGAGGTCGAAGAAAATTCCCAAGAGGAAAATTTGACAAATCTTGTCTTTTGAGAAGTCTTCTAAGAAGCCTGTATATCTCTTTTGTATTAATTTTGATCCTGTCAAGGTGGATTGAAAATCTCTGAGATTGTTCTAGAAACTTTCCCCTATTGATATATTTAATCAAATTCGAGTTATTCTATGTTGATCTTAAGTAAAATGTGTTTGTTTCATTTCTGAATGTCTGTAAAGAGTTTTTCTTGTTCATATTGCAATCTTAAATAAAAATTTGTCTTAATCATATAGGTTTCAATCCTTGTGATAGTGTAGTGGCATCTGTAATCTCTTTTCTAAGAAGATCTTTCATCTGGGAGTGAAATAAATGATTTAAAATCACTTTTCTTTCATTTGTTGACTTAGAGTGTTTGTAAGCCTCTGGGTGTACCTCAGGCATGATTGATCTTATATTTTGATGTTTTATTGGGTCTTATTACTCGAGCCATAATGTTAAAATATCATAGATTGTGTGAAAAAGTGCTAATTTGGGCCTCCATTGAAGTATATATTCTAGTTAAAGGAACATTTTACCTATTCTGAAGCATTATGTTATCTAGACTTTCCATTTTGTAAGAGTTCTCAGAGATTTAGAACATAAAGTTTATTCTACCTCACCTCCCACCAAAATTTATTTAAAAACAACTAATCCTACTCATACTACGCCTATTTTTCATTTTTGTATATGAATGCATAAATTTTATTACCAAAACATGCAGAAACAATCAGAATTCCAAATGTCTTTAATAGCCTGAACCTTGCCTAGAGAATATCTCCACTATCTAGAGTGACAACTCATGAGAGTTATATTTTGTTGCATTGATCATATTTTCTTCAAGGTCTCCTTAACAACTTCATTAAGAAGGACATCTCCATATCCTCCATAAATTAAAGGCTATAAACGGGTTATCTTACCTTGGTTAAAAGGCACAACCTAAAATAGTGAGGATAGATCAAATCCTCTTGAGGGTGCTATCCATTTCTCCATATCTGAGTGACAGAGGGCCAGTTATATCTGATACCTGGCTACAAAAGAATCACCATGATGTATCTATCTTTAAGCTTCCTGCCAAAACTTGTGATGCTGCTCAAACTTTGAGGGAGAATTAATTTGGGTACCAACACCTTATTGGTTCCACTATCATGGACTTATTTGAGTTGTTGAGACTATTTTTTGATTCACTGCCAGTTCATATCTATTTATCCCATCAACAACACCTTACTGACACTATTTTTAGGGACTTATTTGAGTTGCTGAGACTATTTTCTGATTCACTGCCCATTCATATCTATTTATCCCACCAAAAAAACCTTACTGGCACCATTGTTGGGACATAGTGGTTACAATTCACATTCAAGCCCTCGTAAAACACTTCTTATATACTCCAAGTGATGTGTGTAATTCTTTCAGTTCCTACACCTTGTGCATCTACACAACTAAGGCAAAGAAAAGTCAGACTCTTTCCATTTCCAGTTTTTAATGTTGACAACATTTGACAAATCATGTTTAGTGCATCTACACAACTAAGGTGTAAATCATTAGTGGCGACTCCCTGTTGATTTGATTCTTAAAAAATACCAGTGGCTTAACCTCTGTCAAGTGAGATTTGTTACTAACCTTTGCAAAGGTGGAAGGAAGAAGATATTTCTTTGCTAGGGAACATGCTAGGACATTATTTCCAGAGCTAGGAAAAGTAAAATCAGAAGGAAGAAAATCTTGGAGAGCTATGGGAAATCAACAGACAAGAAGAGGGATCTCCATTGATGAAAGTGATTCACCTATCATTGAAGACTGCTACTCAAGTGCTTCTGAATTAGGTATCCTCTTTGTGGAATTAAATTCCCTAACTAGCGAGGGGCATTCATTTGATTTTGACAAGTTTACTTCTCATTCTGCCCCTATATTTTTATAATTTGATAGGGATTTCCAAGAAACAAGGCCTTTAGGGGATATCCACTTTGAAAATAATACCCTTATGTATCAGCGACCCTCTTCCCTTTATCAATTTGTTACCTCTCCAGGCTCACCTCCTCAAAACAACATGGCCCTTCCCCCACCCAAACCACCATTTGCTGTAAATACCTTTGGATCTATAAATTTTGTAGGGATGGTTGGTTATCCAAATGCAGTTCCTCAACATGTAAGAAACATACTACCAAATTTCCAAGGAAACAATGCTATAACTGGTGATCAACATCTGAAGCTTTTTATCAATATGATGGAAGACTTTGAGATTGAACATGAAGATGTATATATCAAGTTTTTTTATCCATACTCAAAAGAGGATGCAAGGGACTAGTATAAAGCTTTGTCAGATAACTTTATTGATTTGTGGAATGAGATGAGAAATGCATTTAAATTGTAGTATGGTGATAGAACTGACCTTAGGTTTCTTTTGATAGAATTTGAAAACATCAAAAAGAATCCTAATGAGTCAGTACATGATTTCAACACAAGGTTTAACAAGACTATGAGGATATTACCTGTTAGGATAAGGCCGTGTGATGAATCATGTTTGATCAAATATGTAGATGCATTTGATAAAAACACTACATATTACTTAAGGGACAAAAACCTTACAAATTTGAGGTAGGCATTCACCATGGATCTACAAATAGAGAACAATATTAAGGCAATTGGAAAGCCTCTAAAAAGGGAGGGTGTAAAACTAGTTAACCTAGAAAATCCTCAAACAAGCAAGGCTATTGATTTGGAGGAAGTTGTGAGAACTTTGGCAGGGGTTGTCAAAGAAATTTCCTACAAACTATCCCAGGCTGAGAAAGGAATTAGACAGAGCTCACAAAGTCAACACAAGCAGCAAGGCCAAGATAGGTTCACAAATCACCAAATATCTGATGATAGAGGCAAGTGACCTAATGGATTTTGAAATAGGCATCCCCAAGGCATGGAAAATAGAATGTTGCATGATCCTTTGGCTTCCAGAGTTGATGTTGTGGAGGAGACAAATGTCATTGATTGGTGTAACAGATGTTTCATGTCCCATGCTCCATGTGGGGTAAACCAACAAGAAGTTGAGGGAGCATCAAATGATGAAATTGATGATGATGCCTACATGATGGAGATCCCTACAAGTTTTCCAAGGGAAGCAACTTCAATTGAGGTAATAAGTGCTATAAAGGTTTTTTTCTTTTGGATTGTATCCACTGGGTACCTCCTCTCACTCCCTCTCATACTTTAGAAGTAGACACTATACAAGATTTTTAATTTCCCTCTAATGATTTTGAATACTTGAGGGCATTAATGATTGAAAAGTATGATGGAGGATTTCCTTCAGAAGAAGATAGGAAGCTATTAATGAATTTTATAGTTGCCCAAGAAAAGGAGCACAATACCAGAAGTAAAGCTTCCAAGGGGCCATAAGCCAAGTCAAAATTTCCATTTCTTACCAAGGAAATCCCAAAGAAAAATGCATCTAGCAGAGAGCTTGTTTCCCCAAGCAAAACTTGTGTTCCTTCCCATGCCCAAACTAAAAAAAATCCCATTCCATCTGATGAATTTGACAATATTTCTCCTAGTGCTAATTTACCCAAATTTGTTCCATATGACATTGCCTAAGTTTTGAGTCAAATTGAAATTCATGTCCCAATTGTTGAGCTACTTAGGATCGTTGAGCACAAGAACATGGCTTTTGAATTGTTATGGTTCAAAGAGGAAGAGATGTAAACAAAGTTGAGATTCCCCTTACTGTTGCAGAGTTGGAAAAGCCACAAGTGTTGGAAGGGCTGGGGGAACCACCAAAGGTTTATTTAAAAACTTCATTGGTTAAATCCCAGCTGAATGTGGATCCATTCTTCACTACCCTAGTTATCAAATACAAGTTGTTACATAACTATATGTTTGATTTTGGAGCCTCATGTAATGTCATGCCTCTAGAAGTTATGAATGAGATGGGTATCAAAGTAACAATAGCATATGTGAATTGCACTACCATGAACTACAGAAGGGTGTCAGTGGTGGGATGTGTCAAAGATGTAGATGTGCAACTTTCATCTTATCTTGGAAGGAACTAATAAATTGATGTAGTGATTGTATGGAGAAATTATATGGGGAGAAGAAGATGTACTTGATTGAAGACCCAAGCAATGCATCTTATGAAGTTTTGCAAGCAGATGATGATCTTAACAACTTTATGAATTTTGTGGATTTAAGGAAGTATGAAAATGTTGAAAACATAGCTCTTAAGTATGGTGTTTTATTTGGTAATTTGGTCTATGATTCAGCCTTGAAAAATGTTAAATAATTTTACCTAAACACAATGGACGAGCTTTAGAGAACATGGATAGTTTACAAACTAAATAAAGAAGAAAAAGAGGTATATTTCCAATTGATGAAAACATATCAGAACCTTTTGGCATGGTCATATCAAGGATTACAAGAACTTGAATATTTTCCTTGATTGTTTTCCTCGAATCAAGGTGGGCATCATTTGTACAGTGTATAGTTTGTTGGTTTGTTTCCTGTCTTTTGTGTTTTTGTTCGTTCTAGTCCCTAGTGACCTTTTATCTGTTGGTTTCTCTGTTCATTCTTGGAAGATGGATTTTTTTCTCTACTCTACAACTTGACTGTGTCGCACAATGGATATTTTGGCACTTGGTCTACCTTTGTTCTTATGGCACTGGTAGGGAGTGCCCATCCCTGAATCGGAGCCGATGTTGGTGCTCAGATTTGTTTTGTCCCATTTTCCATTATTTTCCTCTAATCTACATGTTTTGAAACATTTTTTCTCTTGATGTGGATGTTCTAAAATTTTCTATCACCACTTGAAATTCTTCGAATTGTTTGCAGAATCCATTGTCATGTTCCTCCTTGAAAAGTATCCGAGCTTTCCCTGTTTTCACCCTAATTTCTTCAAAATCCACGGGCTTTGTCATTTTTCCTATTATTCCCCAACCATACAAGCCTGAGAGAGGTTAATATATATTTGTATGTCTTTGAAAATCTGAAATCCATGGTCAAAGGGATGCTCAGAACCATGATTAACTTGTTTTTGTTTTAAATAAAAAATCATCCTTAGCGAAAAATCAGGTTCTGGGCGTGAATGGTGATTTTTTGTATTTTGACGGTCTAATGGGTGTCTTTTTCTTGTCAAAGTTATTTCTCAACATTCGGTGGTCATGTGGCTTCTTTTAGTTGGTCAGGGGATGGAAGGAAACTTCTTTAACTTATCACTTTTTGCTTTTTTTGCAAAAAGGAAAATTTGGTCCGGTGCCTCCACTCATTTCTGATTAGTTCCTTTGGTGCTTAAGTGGCTTCTTCTAATTGTATGGGGTGTGGTGGGTTTTTTTTGAACTTTTTCATTTTGGATACTTTGGAAAAAGGTTTGAGCTCACCTTGCAGCCCCGTGAGGCTCTGATTAAAATAAATTTTAATTGGCATAGGAACAATCTTACTTTGACCCTGCAGGAGGACACGTGTCAAAGCTAATGGCAGAGATGTGGGTCTTCAGAGGTAAGTTGAATGTTTTTCCCTTTTGGAAAAATGGAATAAAATTGTAAAATTAAAGTGCGTCCCCACCAAATCATTTTGAAACCTTAAGGTTTTTGAAGTTGCACCATAACGACACATGGCAAGCCCATGCTCATTCAAGGTCTCAACCTTTGGGGACCGTCTTAAGATGCACCATTGTGACACATGGCAGTTTGAAGAGACAAAGGGGTGGGGAAGTGAACCATCAGAGGAAAATTAGATTTTTTTTCTCCTATCATAAAAAGGATTAAAATCTCAAAATGACCCACGGGCCTGATAGAGAAAATTCAAAACTTTCTCCAGTCAATAACAAAGGGGCAGGGCTGCGGGGGAAATTTGGAAAATTTTCCCTTTTCCAAAAAAGAGGTGAAATGGAAGAATTTTGCCGCGGTTCCTTTGGGACCCACCTTAGGAAACGTGTTAGGATCAATTCTCAAGGGCAGAGGTGCGAAGAGAAATGTGAAAATTCTACATTTTTTCAAAAGTTGTAAAATTAAAAAAGGAACCCGCACTCCCACTGTAAAATTAGATCTCCCATGTGGAAGGTCCAAGTTTGAAGTAGGAATCAACAAAATATATGAATATGTATTTGACTCTTCCACCATTTTCACTCTAGAGATCTTGGAAGTGTGAATCTTCATGATTTCATGGTATTTTCTACATGCCAAATAGAGGGGAGAGTTGATGTTGATATCTGAGTTTGGTGGGGAAAATTTGGAGACGTCTTTTGCCACTAAAATGGTCTGAATCTCGGGCTCAATATGATTTTATATTTTTCTTCTCCCGATCATGTAAGGAACCAGATTTGAAAAATTAGGGGCAGAAGTGGTTGGCGAGTTGAAGAAAGAGTGATCTACTAGAAGGAAGAGTTGAATGTGGGAGATATTTAAAGAGATTTACCCCATGAGCACCTGGTGACTTTTTACAGATATGATTATGGAAATAATGATCGTGATCATGGAGAGCAATAGTAGCACTCAATGTCAATATTTTTGGGGGGAAAGGGGGATTTGTTGTAAATATTATAAATGGCACAAATTTTCATTTAAATTGTTAGATTGTTAGAGGTCGAAGAAAATTGCCAAGAGGAAAATTTGACAAATCTTGTCTTTTGAGAAGCCGTCTGAGAAGAATGTATATCCCTTTTGTATTAAGTTTGATCATGTCAAGGTGGTTGCAAGTGTACAACCATTGACAAGATTTGAGATTGTTCTAGAAAATTTCCCCTGCTAATAAATTTAATCAAACTTGAGTTATTCTATGTTGATCTTGAGTAAAATGTGTTTGTTTCATTTCTGAATGTTTGCAAATAGTTTTTCTTGTTCCTATTGCAATCTTGTTTCAAAATCCATCTTAATCACACAGGTCTCAATCCTTGTGATAGTTTAGTTGCATCTACAAGCTCATTTCTCAGAAGAGATTTCATCTAGGAGTGAAATAAGTGATTTAAAATCAATTTTATTTCATTTATTGATAGATATTATTTGTAAGCCTCTGGATGTACCTCAGGTGTGATTGATCTTAGATTTTGATGTTTTATTGGGTCCTCTAACTCAATCCTTTGTGTAACAATATCATAGATTATGTGAAAAGTGCTAATTCGGGCCTCCATTGAAGTACATATTCTAGTTAAAGGAACATTTTTGTGATTCTGAAGCATTCTATTATCTAGACTTTCCATTTTGTAAGAGTTCTCAGAGATTTGGAAAATCAAGTTTATTCTACCTCACCTCCCACCAAAATTAATTTAAAAACAACTAATCCTACCCATACTACCCCTATTTTTCATGTGTGTATATAAATGCATAAATTTTATTACCAAAACATGCAGAAACAATCAAGATTCCAAATGTCTTTAGTAACCTGAACCTTTCCGAGATAATATCTCCACTCTCTAGAGTGACAACTCGTGAGAGTTATATTTTGTTACATTAATCATATTTTATTCAAGGTCTCCTGAACAAATTCATTAATAAGGACATCTCCATCTCCTACATAAACAACAGGCTATAAAAGGGCTCTCTTAGCTTGGTTGAAAGGCACAACCTAAAATAGCGAGGATAGATCAAATCCTCTTGAGGTTGTTACCCATTTCTCAACATATGAGTGATAGAGGGCCAATTAGATTGCATCCTTAGCTACAAAATGACTCACCATGATCTACTTGTCTCTAAGCTTCCTACCAAAACTTGTGATGCTTCTCATACTTTGAGGGAGAATCAATTTGGGTACCAACAGAGTCACCACTAAGGATTTTCACCTTAGTTGTGCAGATGTAATATAAGTAACTTTCCAAGTATCTATCAATGCTTATGTTCTACATAGCTTAACAAATCTGACCTTCCTTTACCTACATTTATCATTATTGATACAAATTTAGTGCAATAACCATTATAAACTAGAAATATTGCACAATGAACTTGTAATCTTGCACAAATCTTACAAATCTCAACTAAGGATGACATTTGAACAACTTATTTATACTTAAACCATGTAAGAAGCATTACTAGGTTCAGCATGTGTATGCATCTGTAAAAATAGTCCATGGTAACGGTGCCACTTGGTGGTGTTACCGCACAAATAACTCTTGGTGTTCAAATAATCCCCAGTAACAACATCAATTAGGTGTTGCTTCCGTACAAATAGCTCTTGGTGTTCAAATAATCCTCTACAATTCAAATAATCCCTAACAATGACACCACTACAGTGTTGTTGCCCGAAAAATAGGTCTTGGTGTTTAAATAATCCCCGATAATGACACCATTTGGGTGTTGGTATCCAAATTGATTCTCATGCGAGGGCTGAGAAACATCACAAAACTGGAAAGATTCTTAGAGATAGACAAATGATGATACGAGTTGTTTAATAGCCGGGGAGGGGATTGAGATGACTCTTTCTCACTCAGGCATTGGACAAATGGATAGCACCTTATTAAGGGTTTGATATTCCCTCACTACTTTAGGGCATACCTTCAACAAGGGTGAGAGGACCCGTTCTGTAACCCGTGTTGGTGAAGGATATCAAAAGATCCTTCTTTGCACAATTTTCATGAGAACCTTGAGAAAATATGATCAATACAACACAATCAAAATCTCTCGATTTGTCACACTAGAGAGTGGATATGGTTCTTGGACAAGGTTCTGGGTTACTAAAGACAATAACTGAAACCTGATTGTCTCTACATACTTTGGAAATGGAATTTGTTCATTTGTGGATACACAATACAAACAGGGGTAGTTCATGTAGGATTCATCGTTTGAGAATTTTTTGGTGAGAAGTTAAGAAAGATGAAGTTAATTTTACCAAATATTTGAGATCCTATATAAATATTGGAAGACTCATAGAAAAAATATTTCAAAACAACTAAAATATTACTTCAAATAGAAGATGTGAATCAATGGAATCCCATAAATACACGGTTTCACACATTCTTCATGAATTCAACACAAAGGATCATGCTAAAGACTCAATCAAACATTAGAAATCCCTAGTTTGTCATGGCTAAGATACACTCATAGGCTTACAAATAATCTTTATCAACATAATGAGAGTAAAGTGATTTTAAATTGTTTATTTGCATCACAAGATGAAAAATCTTCTCATAATGAAATTGCAAATTGCACAATACTATCACACGAACAAGATCTTGTGTGACTCAAAGAGATTTTACGATAAGATTGCAATAGGAATGATAAAAGCTATTTGAAAACGTTCTAAAATAAAATTAGACACAATTATGCTCATGATAAACAAAAATTTATTTAAGGTGCATTAGATTCATCAGCATGTGAAATTTTCTTGAACAATATTAGAGCTTGTTAATGGTTGTACATTTGAAACCATATTGACGTGATTAAATAAAAAACACAGGAGATAAATAGGTTTCTCAGATGGTCTCTCCGGTTTTTCTCAAACTTTCTCAGAAAAATTAACACCCCCTTTTGTAAGAGTATTATCATTGCATTTATACAATTTCACTCGCTCACTCATCCCAAATTTTCCCCCTAAAAGAATAACATTGGAGGAATCCTTTGCTCATTACAAGTTTGTTCCAAAAATTGATGTTTAATAAATTTACACCCAAAAGCTTCCAGGTGGATAAATCATGAACTGATCACGTTTCTGAGTCCCTCAAGTATGACTGGGATACCATATCATAAATTTTGACAGTCTTTTTAGTCATTCTTTGATTTTTTCATGCAAGAAATCCCCATTTTAGTAATTCTCAGGTGGCTCCATATGGCTTTGTAGACACCCATAATTACAATTCAGTAATTTAAAAACATAAATTGTGCTAACTATCCCCCTTCTTGCAAATTGGTGACATATCATTAATAAGCACTCATATTCCCTCTTATTGTTGTTAATTAATTACAATACGCTAATTGATTAAATCACCTATCCAACTAACAACTCGATTAATGATATTCTGTTAATTATTCACCCCTTCTATCTAGAATAATTAAATATTATTAATTAATTAGCTCTCCCTTCCATTTAACCAATAAATCAATATTTAATTGATTTAATCCCCTTCTAATA
This sequence comes from Taxus chinensis, assembly GCA_019776745.2. Classification (NCBI taxonomy): domain Eukaryota; kingdom Viridiplantae; phylum Streptophyta; class Pinopsida; order Cupressales; family Taxaceae; genus Taxus; species Taxus chinensis. The sequence goes on from CM034148.1 coordinate 275,276,836, forward strand.
GCCTAAATCATACTAATATTCCTCTAATTAGCCTTTATAAGCTTACATCTACCTATTAGTTAATCACATTTGATTAATTAAAGCACCCCTCCAACTCCCATGACTTGCTAAGCATAAATTAAACCCTTCCAAAGTAAGGTTACCTTTTATAAAGCAACCTTATCCATTCCTAATTATGTTTTACCTTTATCCCACATGTAAAGGGATGAAGTGTTTCCTTTAACCATTGGGCTATATAAGGAGCCCTCCTTCTACCTTTATACACACACCTAAAGACAAATGCAAAGCATATAGAAAAATAGAATAAAAACTTTCCTTTGTTTTCTTGAAAGTTCATCATCTTGAAGAGTTTAAGCATCTTTCCTAAGTGCTTAGGTCATATGGGAGGTGTCAAAAAGGTCTTGTAGCCCAACTTTAACAAGCCCTCATTCCTAGGTTCTTGGAATACCAAAGACATCCATTTTTGATTGCCATGGAGCCTACTTAGGTCCATTCATTTATTTTTTGTTAGAGAATAGAGGATTTAGATTGTTAACATTGTTAGTTTCAAAGTTTTTGTATATGATGAATGTTAGCATCTAACCTTGTTTAATTCTTATCTTGATGGTGTTTAGTATGTTGTTTAATTTTTGCTAATTAAAGCTATTTAGGTGTTAGTCTTTACTTATTTTAGCATTAGTTTAAAACAACTCATGCACACATTTTTTATGCCACTCCATTGTCCTTTGCACTTAATTTGAAGTTTTTGTTGTTAAGTTTCATTTTTGGTTACCATCCCTCTTTTACACATATTGATCAAATTTATTTTTCTTAACTTGTTTTATTGAGTTTGCATGTGTTGAGTCTTCCTTGTAGGTATAAGGGAGGTGAAGTACTATCAAAATTGGAATTGATGGGAAAATTTCAAGATTTCTCCATGTTTTCATTTTTAGAGCTTACTTTTTCAACATTCTACATGCTAGTTTTGTCAATTTCTTGAAAATTTTAAATTCTTGAGCATGTAGGTTACTGTTTGATAGTGCTATGTCTTCTATTTACATATTAATGTGGTGGGTTGCTATCAAAATTAAATCTTGGTGAAAAAATTTCAGTATTTCATCATGTTTTCAGTTTTACAGCTTACTTTTTCAACATTCTACATGCTAGTTTTGTCAATTTCTTGAAAATATTAAATTCTTGAGCATGTAGATTAGTGTTTGATAGTGCTGAGTCTTCTATTTACATATTAATGTGGTGGGTTGCTGTCAAAATTAAATCTTGGCAAGAAAATTTCAAGATTTCATCATGTTTTCATTTTTAGAGCTTACTTTTCATCGTTCTACATGCTATTTTTGGAAATTTCTTGAAAATATTAAATTATTGAGCATGTATGTTAATGTTTGATAGTATTGAGTCTTCTATTCATATATTAATGTGATGGGTTGTTGTCAAAATTGAATCTTGGTTGGAAAAATTTGACCATTATGTAGATTAAGGGATGTTTTTATTGACATTTTTTGAGTGCATGTCAAGTGCATACCGGTGAGCATAAGAGCATATGCATAATCCATCTTCCATATGCCATAAATTTTTCTCCCGAACTCAAAATGAATGTATTTTTGTTGCGTTGGAAAGGTATTGAAGTTAACTATACTTACAGAAATTATAGGATTTTCTGTTAGTTTAAAACTAGTCATTTTCAAATATGTCTAATGTTTTGATGAATGTTGTATTTAAATGCTTACTTTATTTAGAAAAAATCATGTGTATGCTCTTCTCTTGCACATTTTGGTGATCTTGAGAATCAAAAACAACTTTGATCTCTATATTTTTAACATTGGGATTAAACTTGGAAATTTGATTATTCATATTGCTTAATGGAATGAACCTTTTACAAAGCATTTTTCAATGGTCCTTTGATTTGAAGTTTTCCATTTCTATATAGTTGGAATAAAGTTTGTGTATGCTCTTCTCTTGCACCTTAAGGTGATCTTGAGAATGAAAATCAACTTTAGTCTTCATTTTATAACAATTGGTAAATTGGAAACTTCATCTTTCACTTTTGGTTTAAGGGAATGAACAATTATCAAGCTTTTTGTATGGTTCATTAATTGCAAAAATTTCTTTAATTTTTAGTTGGATTATTTGTTGTGTATGCTCTTTTCTTGCATCCTTGGATGATCTTGAGAATTAAAAGCAACTCTTAATCCTCTTTTAGATAATTTTACTTTCTTGGAGAACTACTAATGCTTGAGTGCAAGACCTAAAAATGCTTGTCAAAGAAAGGAGGAATCAAAACGAAGTCAAAAAGTTCTAATATAGTTGTCGTACAGGTTGCCAAAAGGTGTTCAAGCAAACTACACCTAATTAAATAAGATAAAATGAAAAACATATTCACAACACTATATTTCATGTTTTGGAAAAGGGCACGTCCCTCTCCACTCAGCTAGAACATAACCCCTTTTGAATAATGCCTTAAACTACAACAATGGGGGTGGTTCTAGGAACCCCAAAGTAGTCCAGGCAACAGGAAACCTTGTGGACGAAATGGGAAGTGCTCTGCACTACCTATCTGACTAGTGATTCCTTTGTGAGATAGAGTTACAAGTTATCCCTACGCAACCCTTTTAAGTACACGATGGATGCATTTACTGCCCACTATGCTTGAAGGGGAAAAATTTGAGATACTCCCAAGATAGTTGGGACTATTTGCACAAATCATCCTGCTCGTGGATAATTTTGTAGCACCTAGGACAAGAGAACCACCTAGGAAAATATTCTTTGGCCAGGATCCCACTTTGACCATTTCAAAACAGTGTTGAGTTGTGAGCCATCTTTGCATCATGAAACATGTGACGCGTTACTTTTCCTTATTTTTTCACTTACCCTAAGGTAAGGTTAAACTCTGCCAAAGTGAAGCCAGCATTTTTCATCCCCATTTTGATCTACTTCCTTCACATTCTTTTTATGCTTTGTTGATCAAAAGAAGGGTGAATAGCTCGGTGTTACCAATCGATTGTTTCTGCCACTTTTTTGTTCGTTTACGGTGATCCATGTTTGTGGCTGGGTTAGTTAAATGTCTAAAGTGTGTGCAGACATAATTATATCATTGGTAGCCTTTTTGATCTTGATACCCACGTCAGTATCATCATCATAGTTAGGAATGATTTATCATTTTATCTCCCTTTGACATGTTACCTCATTTGCATTGTCTCGACATAATTAAGATACTTATGTTACGTTTCTCATAAACATGATCTAAGTGTCCATATTTTGGCATTATGCTGCCCACATTTTAACACATCTATAGTATACTTTGACTTAGTTTGATTTCAAGCATTGTCCCAAATCTAGAAGGGTGTCACTTACTTTGTTTGCATTGTTTCGATACCACTTTGCCACTAATATCTCACTTCTCTGTGAAACTTGATAGATGTGTCCAATTGGTGTGGTTATATAGCTTACATTTGTAGTCCTCGCCCTTTAACATTTAAGCATTGTTGGTTGTTAAAATTTTCATGGTATCCTTTGATTAGGATTCACATCTACTCTTTGTTAATATTTACACCTTGTTCATTTCAAGCTTGACGTAGATATTGATGTTGTGTTGATCATCTTTGCATCACATTTTCATATGGTGTATTTCCTTCTTGATTGGATTTGTGTTTCACACTTGTATAATTTTTCCTTGTGATTATTCATTTAGAAAAATTATTTTCTAGGACAATCCCTCTCGATCTCATTGATATTTTGTTGTCACTATGTCTATTTTCCTTAAAACTTCTTCGAAAAATCATGCACACATCTCCACACTTACACAATGTATAGTTGGTTGTCCTTATGCTATCCAAATCGACATGTCACTTCCTTCCCTTTGAAGGAGTTCCATCACACTATCTAGATCTAGACATTTGTGCTTAAAAAACACCAAAAATGACTGAGTATCGTGAGGTTCCCCATACTTACAAAAATATGGAACCTAGGTTTAGCAATTCAAATAAAAAGATTCCCATTACAACTAAAAATCATTTGGTTCTTCATGCTAGACAGCCCATACGGATAACTTATTCCCCACCTTCATCTCATAGTTAGTAGTATGATTTGAATGCTTATGTTCCAAATTATTATTCAAGCTCTCCCCACTCTTCTACTAATTCTAATCCAAACATTTCCTCTTCTTATGAGGATTCCAATAAAAATATTTCCTCTGACTCTTCTGATTATTTAAATCTTAACTGCTATTTAGATCCAAACTACTATTCATATTCATCTAATTCGACCCCTAAGTCATCTAATGTGACTCCTATATCATGGTCCTCTCTATATTCATAGGAACCTCTTCATAATACATTTAATATGACTCCTATGTCGTGGTCCTCCATTTCTTCATAGGACCCCTTTTATCAGTCACCTCGACGATGTATTCTTACTTTAAAGATATGTGCAACTCCAAATCCCTCCAATCAAACATCTAATATAATTCTTGAATTGCGGTCCTCTCTTTATTTTCAAAACCCTTGTTATTATTCATTCGATGAAATTATTGAATCACAGTCCTCCCATTCTTTGCAGGACCTTCTTCGTCAATCACCCCCAACAATTCTTCCTTCTTTGAAGATTCGTGCAACTTAAAGTCCTTCGAGGCAAATGTTTGAATTGACCCATGTGTCATAATCTATAGACTTTGGATTTAATCCTACTATTTTACATATGACATACCATTGTATAGGTAGGTCCACACCACCTTCTTCTACTCTTGAGACATCTAGCTACACATCTTCTTCATCCCCCACATCATTTTCTTCTATCAATCATCATCAAACATATTCTAACTCTTCCACACCAATTTGATCTCTTTCTTCCAATCAACCCCTGGTGGTTGATCAACAACTCATACCGATTGATCTCTTTCAAAATGAAGAAACAATCACGGCATTTATAGGGGCATATGAATATATTCCTTTACTATATTACGAGAAAGGATTCTCTTTGGACTTTGATGTGTCTGTATATTGTGAAGAAAAGGTTGATTCCTTTTATCAAGAAACAAAGGAAGAGCCTCGGGTCATGTAACTTGACCCTCCTCTTATTCTTCCATCTTCACATTCTTCATTGTATCTGATGAAACTCCTTGTTCTTGCATTGATCAATGGCCTATCTTCTCATCACCCAATAAATCTTTTTCTATCATAATTCCTCAATCACAATCTCTTCTAGGGTCAACACCAAGTAGCCCTTCATCTTCATCTAGGTGTGGGTTACCTTCTAGTAGCCCTCCCTCTACTATTTGTGGGACATTTTTGAGTATTCCACTATATTCTATTCTTGGGGCACATCCAACTAGCCCCTTATCTTCTATGTATGGATCACCCTCGTGGAGTCCATCATCTTCTTTTCTTGGGCCACATCTAGTATTCCATCATCTTACATCTATGGGTAACATCCTACTAGCCCTTCTTCTTCTATTCTTGGGCCACATCCTAGTAGCCCTTCATCTCCTATCTATGGGTCACATCCTAGTAGCCCTTCTTCTTCTATTCTTGGGCCACCTCCTAGTAGCCCTTCATCTTCTATCTATGGCTCACATCCCAATATCCCATCTTCTTCATTCCTTGGACTGTATCCTTTTAATCAATCACATCATCCTTTTACCAATGACTAGGGCAAGGCCACCATCATTTCTCTCGTTCCTATCATCAATCATAAATGTTCACTTTCTTCTCCTTCTCCAGGTCAGAAAAGTCACAAGTCAGCTTATAAGAAACCCAAACAAGTTCATTATCAAGCTCAGGTCAAAACTTCTAAGATCTCAAAATCCCCCAACAACTTGAACAATCTCAAAGTTTTAAATCAAGCGTGATTCAAGAACACACATCAACGTAACCATAAATTATGGTGCAAAGTGCATACACCTTTGGATAGGGAGCTCAAGCTTCCGCATACAAAATCCATGTTTCAAGATAAATCATAGTCCTTTGTTGAGTGTGAACTCACCACAATCATTGAGATCAGGGAAAACATGAATCTTGATAAATAAACACGCCTAATTTCCCTTATCAAGGAAGTCGCAAACATTGTTGTTGGATCCTATCACACATACTGAATTTGTTAGACCCAACCTCTTAAAAATTTCAAAAATCTAAAAATGAAAAAAAACAATACAAAAATACAAAAAAAACATTAAGAAAACACAAGAAAAATCAAAGGTAAAAAGATCAAACATTGTAATTAGGTGTTGCGTACACAAGGATATTACTTTCTTCCCTTCCTTACTATTCTTCTGCAAGTCTTCCTCCCATTTTCATCCCTTTAGTGATATTTTGGTTAGCTTATTTACATGTATTTTATGACATTTATCTCTATGGTATTCATTTGACCCTGGTCTTTTATCACCTTGGTAAATTAAAGAATGGATGTCCTCTTAGAGATCCTATCACATTCAACATCTAATAAAATTATTGCAAAGAAATGTTGGACATATTTAATGACACTAGCCAATGTGGTCATCGTAAGAACGTCCACCTCCTTCCATCAAGCCATCATTGGTTCTTAACCCCTTGTCAAACAAGAGAGCTGAAATAAGTTTTCAGAAAGCAAAAGAATCAAAAATAAAAAGCTAAAAGCTATAAAGCAAAAGCAAATTGATATATTATTCTCTCATGGGTTATTTCCAATAATCTCTATCATGGCTATGGATGCCTAACTGGTAGTAGAGAAATGTTGCGATTAGAATCAAATACATCTCTATCAGGGCTATGGACGCCTAGCTGGTAGCGGAGCAATGTACGACTATCCTTTCACCATCCATTTACAAAATCACCTTTCACAATAAATCAATCCTACACATTGGATAGTGTCTCTTCACTTCAAGAGGTAATAAAATCCATGTGCACACACTGGATATCTATGAGTAGGTAGGATTAGTATGTTATAAAGTGTCTCATTTGGATCTTGTTCTGACTCTTACTATAGTCCATATTTCATCTTATGATTTTTGCCTTTGATTAATCACTTCTTCATCACGAGGCTTCTAAGATACATTAATATCATTCACATCATTCTTATACTTGATTCAGAACATCCATGTGTATAAGATTACTTGTTTTCCATGTTTGTGGACATGTTTGTCACCTTTCCCAAAAATAATCTTCTCCTTCCTTTCTATCATGTGCTTTTAGGCCAACTTACACTGGGGGCATCCTTGTTTCTTCCTAGCATTTCATTGGTTTATGTTCATCATCATGTTAAATAATCCTTTGAAATTCAAAGAATTCCTGACAATGACACCATTTGGGTGTTGGTATCCAAATTGATCTCCTACGAGAGCTGAGAAACATCACAAAACTAGCAGGATGCTTAGATATAGACAAATGATGATACGAGTCGTTTTATAGCCGGGGAGGGGATTGAGATGACTCTTTCTCACTCAAGAATTGGAGAAATGGATAGCGCCTTATTGAGGGTTTGATCTTCCCTCACTACTTAAGGTCGTGCCTTCAACCAGGGTGAGAGGACCCATTCTGTAACCCGTGTTGGTGAAGGATATCAAAAGATACTTCTTTGCACAATTTTCATGAGAACCTTGAGAAAATATGATCAATACAACACAATCTAACTAGCCCGATTTTTCACACTAGAGAGTGGATATGGTTCCTGGACAAGGTTCCATGTTATTAAAGATAATAATTGAAACTTGATTGTCTCTACATAATTTGGAAATGGAATTTGTTCATTTGTGGATACATAGTACAAACAGGGGTAGTTCATGTAGGATTAATCATTTGATAATTTTTTGGTGAGAAGTTAAGCAAGATGAAGTTGATTTTAATAGATCTTTGAGAGCCTTTAGAAATATTGGAAGAATCACAGACAAAATGCTTCAAAACAGTCAAAATATTCCTTCAACTAGAAGATGTGAATCAATGGAATCCCAGAAATGCATGGTTTCACACATTCTTCATGAATTCAACAAAAATGATCATCATAAAGATAAAACTAAACGTTAGAAATCCTTGGTTTGTCATGCCTAAGATACACTCATAGGATTACAAACAATCTTTATCAACATAATGAGAGTAAAGTGATTTTAAATTTTTTATTTGCATCATAAGATGAAAAATCTTCTCATAATGAAATTGCAAATTCCACAATACTATCACACAAATGAGATCTTGTGTGGCTCAGAGAGATTTTAACATAAGATTGCAACATGACCGATAAAAACTATTTGGAAACATTCTAAAATAAAAGCAGACACAATTATAATCATGCTCAACAAAAATTTATTTCAGGTTCATTAGATTCATTGGCAGGAAAATTTTTCTTGAACAATCTCAGGGATTTTCAATGGTTGTACACTTACAACCATACTGACGTGATTAAATAAAAAAACATAGGAGATAAATAGGTTTCTCACACAGTCTCTCAGTAAAATGGTTTTTCTCAAATTTTCTCAAAAAAATTAACACCCCTTTTTACAAGAGTATTATCATTGCATTTATACAATTTCGTTCGCTCACTCATCCCAAATTTTCCCCATAAAACAAGAATATTGGAGGAATCCTTTGTTTGTTACAAATTTGTTCCAGAAAGTGATGTTTAACAAATTTACACCCAAAAGCTACTAGGTGGTTAATTCATGAACTGATCACGTTTTTCAATCCTTCAACTATGACTAGGATGCCATATCATAAATTTTGACAATATTTTAAATCATTCTTTGATTTTTTTGTGCAAGAAATACCCTTTTTAGTAATTCTCAGGTGGCTCCATATGGCTTTGTAGACACCCATAATTACGCCTGAGCAATTTAAATATATAAATTGCACTAATTATCCCCCTTCTTGCAAATTGGCGACATATCATTAATAATTACTCATATTCATTTTTATTGTCATTAATTAATTACAATACGCTAATTGATTAAGTTGCATATCTAACTAACATCCCGATTAACAATCTTTTGTTAATTACTCACCCCTTCTATCTAGAATAATTAATTATTATTAATTGATTAGCTCTCCCTTCCATTTTACCAATAAATCAATATTTAATTGATTTAATCCCCTTCTAATAGCCTAAATCATACTAATATTCCTCTAATTAGCCTCTATAAGCTTACATCAACCTATTAGTTAATCACCTTTGATTAATTAAAACACCCCTCCAACTCCCATGACTTGTTAATTAGAAATTAAACCCTTCTAAAGTAAGGATAGCTTTTATAAAACAACCTTATCCATTCCTAATCATGTTTTACCTTTATCCCACATGCAAAGGGATGAAGTGTTTCCTTTATCCATTGGGCTATATAAGGAGCCCTCCTTCTACCTTTATACACACACCTAAACTTCTATAGAAGAAAAATGTAAAGCATATAGCAAAATAGACTAAAAAATTTCCTTTGTTTTCTTAAGAGTTCATCATCTTGAAGATTTTAAGTGTCTTTCCGAAGTTCTTAGGTCATCTGGGAGGTGTCAAAAGGGTCTTGTAGCTCAACGTTGACAAGCCCTCATTCCTAGGTTCTTGAAATACCAAAGACAACCTTTTTTAATTGCCATAGAGCGTACTTAGGTCCATTCATTTATTTTTTGTTAGAGAATAGAGGATTTAGATGCTTAATATTTTTAGTTTCAAAGTTTTTCTATATGATGAATGTTAACATCTAACCTTGTTTAATTCTTATCTTGATGGTGCTTAGTATGTTGTTTAATTTTTTCTAATTAAGGCTATTTAGGTGTTATTCTTTACTTATATTAGCATTAGTTTAAAACAACTCATGCACACATGCTTGATTTGATAAGCAATCCTTTTCACCTTTGAGAATACACTTTGAGAAATGAGTGCCCTCACATGGATACTTTGTGCATCTCAGAAGTGAGTTCCCTCACATGGATTATATCATATATCTGTGTTGCATGTCTGATTTGGCCAAGTATAAGGAGGAGCCAATAGAAGCCTCCACGTGTCTCCTTCGCGTAACTGCAAAGGTGAAGTCTAGAGGTAGGTTCCCAAATGAGCACTAGCCCTCTGTGTGTTTAGAACTCGAGAGAGTTACACTAGTTATTGAAACGTTCGAGCATGAGAAGGTCCAGTGGAAGCTTCCATGTGTTTGTTTAGTACAACTTCAAAGATGAAATCTAGAAGCGGGACCTCAAACAAGTGCAGGATCTCCACATACCCTGGGCCCTAGAAAGTTTCCTCGGCCATTAAAAAAGTCTTAGTATAAAGAGGAGCCAACGGAAGCCTCCACATGTCTCTTTGTAGAACTTTTGATATGGTGCCAAAAAGTGGAGACCCTAAACAAGCATGGGCTCTCCACGTGTCTTGGCCCAGAAAAGTTGTCGAAATTTTTTAAGAACCAGCGGAAGGTTCCACGTGGCTAGGGTTCGAGAAGCTTTCCTCAGCTGTTGAAAATTCTAAGTATGAGCAGAGCCAACGGAATCTTCCATGTGTCTCTTCGGAGTGCTTTCGGTATTAAGCTCAAAAGAAGGACTACCAAACAAGTCTGGGCCTTCCATATGTCTAAGGTCTAAAAACGTTGCACCAGAAAATTAAAAAGTCTAAGTATGGGAAGATCCAACGGAAACCTCCATGTGTGTCCTTGGCGCAACTCCAAAGGTATGACCTAGAGGTGGGACCTCAAATAAGCGTAGGATCACCACATGTCTATCGTCTAACAAATATGCACCAGCTGTGAAAAATTATGAGTGTGGGCAGAGCAAGCGGAAACCTCCACATGTCTCCTTAGTGCTCTTTCAAAAGTAAAATTTAGGGGCACGTACCCAAATAGGAATAGGCCCCCCACGTGTCCTGGGCCCAAGAAACTTGCTTCGGCCATTGAGAAGTCTTAGTATAAAGAGGAGCTAGTAGAAGCCTCCACGTGTCTCCTTGACGCAACTGTAAAGGTAAGACCCAGAGGTAGATCCTTAAATGAGAATGGACCTTGCATGTGGAAAATATTTGAGTTGAAGCGGCCCTAGGGGTGCATTTCACATTTTGTATCACTTTAAGAAATTGTGCATTTTTTGGGCAATTTGACCTATCATCACCAATCTGGCACCATGATAATTCTTCACTGGGAACTCCTCGTGCTACGATTATTTACTAATGCACAGCTTTTAGTTTGGTGGATGTAATCTGGAAACACAACAAACATAACACAAGAATACCATAGACTATGATAAGAAGGAATGATGATAAATCTGAAATATCAGTGTAAATTATAATATCAACATGAAATTGTTACAATCTCACCCATGAGGTACTTCAAGTGTTACTGACTTCACTTTCCTTCCAACAATAACTATGGGAGAAACTTCACAATTACACCTCTTAATGGTTTCTTTAACACACCTTCAAAATGATGGCTTCCTTTACACACTTACTCATACAATATTTCTCACTACTTCTTTCTATGCCAAATGAGGGGGGTGGCCTCTTTATTTATAATAATTTAGGCTTATCCACCCTATCTCTAAGATAGGATAGGAAATCTCTTCCGGCCAATCATATTCCTTGCCTAAACTCTTGCCTTTACATGTAGGCTTATCTTCTAAGATAAGATAAACCTTATCATCTCACATGGGTTCCACCTTTTTAGAATTTTCCACAAATAAAATACACAAAATATTTATGACATCACTCTTTGTCCTTATTACAAATATGATATTTCTAATTCCTAATCATGTAGACCCTACTTCTCTACTTATCCCAATTTTGACATTTTAACATTACTGGACCACTTACGACAAATATTTACTTTTTACAACATTCATATTGTACTTTGACTGTTACCATACTCTACATTATTGGTGGCACCGTACTGATGGTGTCGTTATCTTCTATCGGACGCCACTGCTAATTATACTTAACAACATCCTATTCCTAATACATACATTAATAAAATAGAAATCACGGAGGAAAATTTTAATGTTGACATTTTCCCCCTTCCTAACTTCTACTCCATCCTCAGAGTAGATTCTTATGGACATTCTGAAGCTGGTGCCTAGAAAATCTTTAACTTGTCATGGTTGACCCATTTTTTAATGGGAGTACCATCCAATTCCTCTGATCGATATGTACCATTTTCATGCATAGCTGCTATTTTGTAGGGCCCCATCCATTTGGGAAGAAATTTTCTCTGCCTTCTTTTTGTGTATCTGGAATCATATACTAGAACCAGGTCATTAACATGAAATGGAGACCAACAGATATTTTGATCAAAGTATTCCTTCTATTTCATTTTATTCTTATAGCTTGTATCCTTCACTATTTCCCTCATTTCCTCTAGCAAATGAAGATGTATCAACCTTTCTTTTACTGAATCACTTTCATCCATCCTTTCATTTTCATAACTCTCACAGTGGGAATATCAAACTCAATAGGAAGAACTGGATCAATGTTATAAGCCAACTGAAATGGGGAGTATCTTGTTGCTGACTTTGATGTTGCCCTATATGCCCACAATGCTGCATGAATCCCTTTATCCCACTTATGTACCTGTAAGGATGCATCTTTTACTAGAATTCAACACAACACAAAATTTGTTCGTTCCACCTGTCCATTTGTGTTTGGCTTGTATGTTGTTGCCTTTCTGTGCTTAATAGAAAACTTATTGACTAGGGCTTCTACCAACTCATTAATGAAGTGGATTCCTTGATCTGTTACAATTTCTAATAGACAACCAAATTTGGTGATAATGTGTTCATATATGAACCTTGCTACTTCATCCATGGAAGCTGTTTTCAATGGCATAGCTTCATCCCACATGGTTAAATAATCTATGGCAACTACAATATACTTATTTTGGCATGAGGTAGTTGGATGTGGACCTATAATGTCTATTCCCCACCTTTCAAAGGGACCAAGTGGAAGAATAGGGCATAATGAAGCTGATGAAGTCTTACGGTTACCATGTGTTTGAAAAATATCACATGTCTTGCAATAATTATAACAATCTCTAAAAAGAGTGGGCCAGTGATAACCTGCACCCAAGATTCTTCTTACTATAAGTTGTCGAGAGAAGTGTCCTCCACATGTACCATTGTGGAATTCTTCTATCAACTCCTTCCCTTGATCACGTCTAGTTGCTCTCTTGTACTGTCCATCAGGTCCTATTCAAAATAATACTCCATGTAGAATAGAATATGGATGACTGGATTAAGTAATATTCCTCTTAGTCTTTGCATTGGCACCATCAGGAAACTTGAATTCATTTTGATAATTCCAAATATCTATATATTCACTAGGGATTGTATCAAGGGATAAAAATGTTGCATATGGGAAATCATCATCATAACAAGATGAACCTAAAGCATCATAGACTCGAGAGAGTGCATCTGCATTGACATGCTTCTTTCCTATCCTATCTATAATATCAAATTCAAATTCTTGTAGCAAAATTATCCATCTTGCTATCCTCCCTGATGGGTTAGGCTTATTTACAATATAATTTAGAGCTTGGTGATCTGTTACAACTATAAATTTCTACCCTCGCAAGTAATTTCTAAACTTCTTTACAACAAAAATGATAGCTAGAGCCTCTTTTTGAGTTACAGTATAATTTACCTCAGCACTGCTCATTTGTTTGCTCCCAAAGTAAATTGGCTGATCATTCTCATTTTCATCATTTTGGCTCAGAGTACTTCCTAGTGTTGCATCTGAGGTATTAGTATACATAATGAATGGCTTGCTCCAATCTGGATTCTTTAAAATAGGGGAAGACATTAGGGCTTCCTTCAGTTGTTCAAAAGCTTCATGTGCCTTATTTCCTGGTTCATAAGTAACATCCTTCTTCAAGAACTAGGTTAGTGGCTATGTAATTTTTGAGAAATTCTTGATGAACCTTCTATAGTAACCCACATGGCCTAAAAATGATCTCAACTTACTTCTATTCATAGGAAATGGTAACTCTTTGATTTTTGAAACTTTATCAGGATCAATACCAATACCATCTTTGGATACAACATGCCCTAACAAAATTCCTTTAGAACATCCAAAGACACACTTTGTATGGTTTAGTGAGGCTTGTGCTTCATCTAACCTTTGAAATTCTATCTCCATCTGGTGTAGGTGGTCCATCTTGATCCCATAGGTGCAAAAATTATCCAAAAATACTTTGATGAAGTTCCCAGTGTCGGGTTCAAACACCCTATTCATTAAGCGCTGGAACCTTATCAGAGAATTACATAACCCAAAAGGAAAAACTCTATAAGTAAACGTTCGCCAAGGATTGGTGAACGTGGTCTTCAGCTGATCTTTTTTTGCTATACGAACTTGGTTGTATCTGCTATATCCATCAGCAAAACTATAGCACTCCTAGCCAGCTACTTCTTCCAAGATTTGATCTGAGAATGGAAGAGGGTAATTATCCTTCTTTGTTGCCTTATTGAGCTTCCTATAATCAACACAAATGCGTAGCTTCCCATTCTTTTTTATTTAGATCACAATGGGAGAAACCCATTCTGAATTCTCCACAGCAAATATGAATCTTGCATCAAGCAACTTATCTATTTCTTCTTTTACAGTATTGGAAAAATTAGGATTCATTCTATATGGCATTTTCTTTATGGGCTTAAACCATCTACCAGCTCAATATAATGTTCTACACAACTTACTTGATGGAGTTCCTTGTAATCAAAAGTGAATATTTGTATGTACCTTCAAAAGAGTTAAGAGGTAGGATTCCTTCTCACTCTCCATCACAACATCACCAATCTTTATTTTTTGGAGACGATCATCAATTTCTTCTTCAGATAATTTTATGGGGTCATGATTCGGTGTGACTGGAAGGATATCCATGACTGAAACATCAACCTCACTTTCTTCATCTTCGGTGTCCACTTCACTGGTACTAGAGTAATCAGAGGATGTCTAATCATCATTTTCGTCACTTGAATCAACAGCTTATGCTTTTTGATGCCGAGGAATCATTTTTATCTTTACCCTCTCTCTACCATGTCCAAGTGTCATGAAGCTTTCATTGTAATAGTTTCTCGCATGAACTCTCCTTAGCCATGGTCTTCCCAATAACATTGGGTACGCAATAGTACCATTTTTCATCACCTGAAAGTATAGCACACATACAACACCCATAACAGATATTTCCACATTTGAAACTACACCTTCTGGTTTATTTTTTCCCTTATTTAATGACCTTAACATAGTGTTGAGGGGAGATCAATTTTTAAACCCAACATATTCATTACAGACTTGGTCATTATATTAACTGTAGCACCTCCATCAACTAAGACATCATGAATTGAAATACCATTACATAATACCTCAGCTTGTGGAACATAGGGATCCACCTCTGCCTCCAAAATAGGGACCTCAACCTCCTTCCTTCGTCGAGCATTGAGTCCACTTCGCAGCTCCCGCCTCTTCTCAGAAGACATAGCCAACAGTTGACCATATGTAATATTTGTAGGCCTTTTGGACAGATCTTCTAAGATGGAGTATGGTCCTTGTCCCTATGAAATCATAAAATCCTACACACCCAACTTTCTTCCCCTATGTTTCTTACTAGTTTCTCCTTTCATCTTCTTAGGATCATTTCCATCTTGGTTATCTTTTTCTTTCTTTCTTTTTGTTACAAACACATCTACTTCATTATTTATGCTTGTATCTACTACATCAAAAGGATTCATAGGTGCTTTTCCTTTATCATTATCTCTTATACCAGATGTAGAATCTCTATCTGGACAATTATACTTATAATGACCCTTTCTATAATAACCATAACATACAACTTTAGAAATATGTCTTTTTGGACCTCTATCTCCTCCCTGAGAACTAAATTCCTTTACTTGAAGACTATTAATAGTTAACTCACCCATCTTCCTGAGAAAATCTTCATACTCAGTACATGTACTAGGAGAAATATTTGTTCTCACCGAGAGTGGTTGTGGATTCTGGACCAAAAGTGATGGTGTAGGCTCTACTTTAGCAAAAAAAAATTTGGGCTCCTCTTCCATGCTTTCTTCTTACCTTCTTGCAATCTCATTTGCTTGTTCAATGGTAGCTAGGTGGTCATAATTCACTCGTTGTCTGATCTTTGGCTTCATCCCAAGAATGAAGTGCTTACATAGGAGATTATCCATGTCATTCATCAACCCATCCGCTAATCCTTCCTTCTGGATCTGGGCATTGAGCTTCCTCCTTAGCTCTAGAATACGAGCATGATAATCCGTTATCTTCTCCTTCTCTCCTTGGGATAGCTTTGTGATATCGATCATGAGATCTACATATTTTTATTGTTCCCCAAATTCTTCAAGAAAACTTTCAATTAATAAATCGCATGAATTTTTCACATTATCACCTAGTATTTTAAACCACCTAAGGGTTGAACCATCAAAAAAGGTAGGAAAAAATTTAGTCCATTGTTCCCTTCTTATAAGGCCATTACAAATACAAGATAGTTTAAATTCTTGAATGAAATAAGAAGCATCTTCATTAGATTGGGCTGAAAAAATAGGAATCTTCCGCATTTTCAAAAATAACCATAGTGAATTACCGACCCACAAGTACAATCAACAAGACTTATGTGCACAAATAATTAGAATCACTATAATAGAAAGTGACTTTACACCTTTCTACAGTAAAATAGAAATGTCCACGGTAAACTATGGTAAAACTTGACTTACTGTGGTAAAAAAATGACTTTACTGTGGTAAACACTATTCATGATAAAAAGTGAAGTTACTGCGGTAAATACTATTCATGGTAAAAAGTGACTTTACTGCGGTAAATACTATTCACAGTAAAAAGTGAATTTACCATGGTAACCACTATACACAGTAAAAACAAGGTTACCCTCAAATTTTTTTGTGATTAAGTGGGAATATCTTTCCAGAAAATCCACCAACGAGGAATGCTCCTGGCAAAAAAACCAAAATGTCATCACCAATCCAGCACTATGATAATTCTTCACCGAGAACTCCTCATGCTATGATTACTTAATAATGCACAACTTTTAGTTTGGTGGATGTAATCTGGAAAAACAACAAACATAACACAAGAATACCATAGATTATGATAAGAAAGAATGATGATAAATTTGAAATATCAGTGTAAATTATAATATCAACATGAAATTGTTACAATCTCACCCATGAGGCACTTCAAGTGTTACTGACTTCACTTGCCTTCCAACAATAACTATGGGAGAAAATTCAAAATTATACCTCTTACTGGCTTCTTTAACACACCTTCAAAATGATGGCTTCCTTTACATACTTACTCATACAATATTTCTCACTATTTCCTTCTATGCCAAATGAGGTGGGTGGCCTCTTTATTTATAGGAATTCAGGTTTATCCACCATATCTCTAAGATAGGATAGGATATCTCTTCCAGCCAATCATATTCCATGCCTAAACTCTTACCTTTACATGTAGGCTTATCTTCTAAGATAAGATAAACCTTATCATCTCACATGGGTTCCACCTTTTAAAATTTTTCCACAAATAAAATACACAAAATATTTAGGACATCACTCTTTGTCCTTATTACAAATATAATATTTCTAATTCCTAATCATGTAGACCCTAATTCTCTACTTATCCCAATTTTGACATTTTAACATTATGAGACCACTTACAACAAATATTTACTTTTTACAACATTCCTATTGTACTTTGACTATTACCGTACTCTACATTATTAGCGGCACTGTACTGATGGCGTCGTTATCTTCTATTGGATTCCACTGCTAATTATACTTAACAACATCCTATTCCTAATACATACATTAATAAAATAGAAATTACGGAGGAAAATTTTAATGTTGACAGACCCGCCTCCCCGCTTTGAATTTTCAATGTTGAGTGAAACATATAACATTATTTGGTCCCCAACGGAATCAAAACTCATTTTATAAATTTTCTCTTTTTCACAAAAAGGCCAAAATCTTCAAACTATTTTGACGATCCACCTCTTCGCCTTTGACTATAGACTCAACATGTGGCTTTATCTGAGCACTTGCTGGGTCACGCCTCACTTTTATACCTTAGTATTTTTTTCAAAAAAAGGCTAAAAGTTTCAGAGTCCTCTAACGACCCACCTCCCCACTTTTACATCTTCAGGGTCAAACTAAGAAATTTACCTTGCCCCTTCATATTCCTTGAATATCCAATTAGAAACTATCGGGGTCATGGAACCAATTTAGCATTTTTTACAATTGTGACAAAAGTGAAAATTTCACCAAATAAACTTGTTGTGCCATGTCCAATTAGAAAAGACAACGTATGCATGGATATTGGGATAGGATTTACAAACAAGACACAGTCGTGGATGACGCCCAACAACAAAATTTATCCCCGTGCAGAGAAGAGTGTAAATAATACCAAGGCTCAATTTGATCCATGACATAAGGAAAATACTGAAAAATGACATCCTGGTGAAGGAAAAGAATTACACACACCCATATAGGAGGAAAAAAAGTGCATAAAACCAAGCAGGCTGAGAAATTTTGAACAAACAACGTGAGATTAAATTGAGCACCAACATCGGATCCTACTTGAGGATGGGCACTCCCTATGAGTGTGGAAAGAAAAAAATAACAAACCATGTGCCAAAAATCCATTTGGAAACGAAGTCAAGAACAAGATTGCAAAGTAGAAAAAGAATTTACAGCCTCCTAAGAACAAACCAAGAAACCAACAAAAACTAGCTGCCAAGGACCGGAACGAACCAAAACAAAAAAATGTAGAAACGAAAAAGAACTAAAAGATTGTATACTATAGAATGATGCATGCCTTTATTATGAGAAATCAAATAATGAGATGTTTCAAGTTCCTGCCATTCTAAGTAAGACCATGCCAAGAAGTCCTTATTTTATTTTAACAACTGGACATATGCTTGTTTTCGTTCTCTCTCCAAGGTGCTACCTAGCCATATTTTATGAGGTTTATCTTTTGTTCCTTTCCTAGATCTAGAAAAAACCCATCAAACATCAGAGTCTAGGGAGAACCAATCTTCTCGGGATACTTGCACTCATCAATTTTATGCTTCTAAAAAACAACATAAACAGGTAAGTTATTGACATCGACGTCTGCATATAATACTTCGTATGAAGCATTGTTAGGGTCCTCAATGAGACGTAACATTTTCTTCTCACCATACAACTTTACAAGGTTCCCCTTTGTTTGTATAGTTGCATATGACATGTCCATTTGTACGCTTCCACCGACACTAGCTACCCAAGTTCTGGATAATAACATCCCCCATTTGGCAGGACAGTCCACAATAACCACACACATGGTTAAGCACTTTCCTGGAAAAGTTGCCAACTGCACTACTAATCCCTTGACATACCCAACTACTGGGCACTTCTCTTAAATCCATAGCAGTACATTTCCCAAAAGCTGCTATTACCTTGATATTTAACTCATTCATGATGTCAAGAGGCATTACATTACATGAGGCTCCTGAATCAAACATGTAGTTATGTACCAGCCTATCTTTAATAATCAAAGTGGTAAAAAATGGATCCACATTAAGCTTAGATTCAACCAGAGAAGTTCCCAAATACACCTTAGATGATTCCCCGGGTTCCTCCAATACCTTTGGTATTTTTTATTCTGAAATAATAGGAGGAATATCTACATTATCAACACTTTTTCCCTAAGTAATATTTTCTTCTTTACATCCCAAATATTCAAATGCAGTTTTGCTATGCTAAGGGATACTGAGTAATTCAACAATGGAAATAGTGACCTTGATCTACCTCAAGATTTGGGCTATGTCATAAGGAATGTATTTGGGTAGGATAGTATTAGGAGGAAGATTCACAACTTCTTTTGATAGTATGGGAATTTTCACAGTCCGGGCAGGGGCAGGAGCACAGTTCTATTTGGGGAAACTAGGCCTTTGCTAGAAGTATCTTTTTTAGGAAGGTCCTTTGGGATATTGGTATGAACTAGAACTTTTGGCTTGGTTTTTGGCCCTCCCCCTTTGACAACCTTACTTCTGGTGTTATATTATTTCTCATGAGCAACTATTTCATTCATCTACAGTTTCATGTCATTGTTGAAAGGGATCCCTCCATTATAATTTTTAATCATCAAGGCCCTTAAGTATTAAAAATCATGATTAGGTAGATCAAATGCTTGCACCATATCAATTTAAAAAGTATTAATATAAAGAAGAGGTAATACCTGGTGGACACAATCCCATAAGTTTTCAATAGTTCAGGCACTTATCTATTTAGTTTAGGTTGTCCCCTGCCATGATTTCGCAGGGCTCCCCCTTATGCACACATCATCATACATCTCATTATCATCTTCTTCCTCAACTTCTTGATCTACATCGCATGGAGAGTGTGGTAATAAACACCTATCACACCACTTGATATCATTGGCCTCCTCCATAGTAGCAACCCTGACAATCAAAGGATCAGGAACCAATCTATTCTGCCTATGTTGACGTTGTTTATTACCTGATCCCATGAGCCCTTTCCCTCTGTCATCTATTCTATGATCACCTCTGGGATGATTTCCAAATCTCTCCTTACCTTGTGGCTTATGTTTACCTTGGGAATTATGTCCTATTCCTTTTTAATGGTCTTGCCAGTTTATAGGATATGTCTTTAACTACTCTAGCCAAAGATTTTACAACCTCTTCCAAATCCACAACCTTTCTTGACTGATGATCTTTAGGATTGATCAACTTAACACCTTCCATTTTAGGAGGATTTCTAATTACTTTGATGTTATTTTCTATTTGTAAGGCCATGGTAAAATCCTGCCTCAATGTTCATGCGTTCTTATCTCTCAAGTAATAAGCGGCCTTTTTATCAAAAGCATCAGAATATTTTATCAGATAGGACACATCACTTGGTCTTAGGATTATAGGTAGCCTATTCAAGGTCTTATTGAGCCGAGTATCTAAATCATGGATAGATTCATTTGGATTTTTCTTTATATTTTCAAACTCAGATGAAAGGAACCTAGGGTCTATCTTGTCTCCATATTGCAATCTAAAGGCATTTTTCATCTCGGTCCATGAATCTATTGAATTATATGGTAAAGTCTTGTACCACTCACGTGCATCCTCCTCAACAGTATGAATAAATAGTTTTATATAAACGACTTAAAACTCAATTTCAAAATCTTCTATCATATTTAAAAATATTCTTTAATGGTGGTCACCAATGATGGCATTATTACCTTGAAACTTTGACAACCTATTTCTGACATCTTGTGGCGCCATATTAGGATATCCATCCATACCTTTGAAATCTATAGGTCTAAAAGTATTGACAAAATAAGGAGGTCTAGGTGGAGGTTGGCCCATATTGCCTTGAGGTGGTGAAGTTACAGGAGAAACAAAATGATAAGGGATGAGGGGTCTCTAGGGAATACGAGTATAACTCTCAGAGTAAATATCCTCTAGTGACTCAATTTCTCGGAAAACCCTATCAACCTAGTAAAAAATAGGGGAAAAATGAGAGGGACACTTTTCATAAAAAAAATGATCCCTTCTCCAGTTGGAGAACTCAAATTTATATAAAGATTACTTGGTTCAAAATCACTTGAAGATGTATGGTAATCTTGAACCACAAATTGATCACCTTTCAGAACTCATATCTCCTTTTTTTATTCTTGACTTCCAACAACTTTCTAGACTTGTTTTCCTTCTAAATTTTCTTTTCCTAGTTCTAGAAATAAAATTTTATTAAAATCCCTAGTGAAGAAAGAAATTATTCCCTCCATCTTTTCAAATATCGATGACAAATTTCACTTGACACAGGTTAAGACATTGGTAATCATAAAAATTTCAATTCAACATGGAGTCACCACTATGTATTTTCACGTGGATGGAGCCATTGACATGACTATCCTAATGCTACATAATTATACATGGATGGTTTTCATGATATTGGAATGACATGGAATATAAATTCTTATTATGGTGCTTCCTCATGTTAGAGATGGTATATTATTTATAGAGTATAGCTCCAATAATAATCTCAACTATAATTTTGAATTTTGAAACACAATATAATTTTAGATTTTGTATAAAATAAATGAAAACAAAATTCTACATGGTAAATGGATCTAAAAACTATTGGTAGTAAATAAGATATTATATTAACCTTTTTGCCAATTTGTGGTTTTCTCAAATCTTTACCATTTTGTCCACATCTAGAAGCCCTTACTTTTCTTATTTGGGACAAAATCAAAATGCACTGGCCTCCCACTATTTTCTCCACTTATTACTTGTAGAATATTCCATCAAGAATGTCCTTATCCCTATCATCTGTAAAATAAAGAATCCCACTATTTTACGTATCTATCTAGACCACTATTGCGTCATTCTTAGAAACCACCTTCTCTAAGTATATCAATTCTTGTTACTTCAATCTATCCCATACCTTTCAAATTATTAACCAAAAAATAAAATCCCATTTCTTCCATCTCATTCATTATCATTTAGTGATAAGATAAAAATTTCAACTCCATTTCCGTCCAAATATCATACTGCTAATTGATTGTAGTATGACTTCTTTCTTCATATGCGAGAGGAAATAAGTGGCCAAGCTCAGGTCATTGATTACAGTATGAATTATTTTTTGGTATGGCTCCTTATCATGCCTTGTATGGGAAACCTTCCTGGACACCTTTGAGATGGGATATATTAGATGGCAGGGTTGTACTTGGACCACTTTACCTTCAAGACTTAGAGCAGTAGGTTATTTTGATTAAGCAACCTCTTGAAAAAGCTAGAGCACGCCAAATGGCCTATGTAGACACCAAGAGGACCAAACATCGATTTGCAGTTAGTGACAAAGTACTCTTAAGACTTCAGCCACATAAGATCCTAATCCATTATGGAAAATTTTATAAGCTTTTGCCTCACTTGGTGGGGCCATTTGAGATCTTATAGGTCATGGGTCTAGTTGGATATTGTTTAGCCTTACCACAACGCCTGGTCTAGGCCTATAATGTATTTCATGTTTAATTTTGTATGTATATATGTACCAAATGTTTCTTATGTATTTGATTGTTCAAAATTAGAGGTGGAGAATGAAGGAAAATAGAGACTAGAGCCCATGTGTACCTTGAGCACAGGGGGTTAGAGTACAGTGTTACGTATATGATGAGACAACCGTTACCTGGGAGGAGGAAACCCCATTAAGGGATCGATATCCCTATCTCTTCTAGTGACTTCCATGAGGAATTCTAATCTTAGGAGAAGGGGATGTAGTTCCTACCTCTTTCTTACATCATTTCTTTTTTTAGCTGATTAAATTTAATAGATTATGGACATGGGTTTATCACTATTTGGATATTATGTGGTTTCATTATGGATCATTTAGTGACACGTGTGTTGATTAGGGAACGTAGTGCCAATCTAGTATTATGATCATCATTTTAGTCTCTTTCACTTATGAGATTATGGGTATTGAAAGGATATGATACAATTAGTTTTTATCTCATATATGATGGATGTATGTTAATATTATGGTATACTTTGATATCATTGGTTTAAAATGGTAAATTGAATGTGAGCATGCAATAAAATAGGTAGATATTATATCTTGATTTAGTATGGATGCATGTTGTTAGGATATAGTGATATCATTTTGATATTGATTGTTGTATAGGTACAATGAATATCCACGATCGATTCAATTATCGATACATTATTATTATTTCTCTGATTTATTATATTGAGTAGGTATGTTTAATGTGTGAATGGAGTGTGTATATTTTAGGACACACATGAGAACGTGGGTTTTAGAGTTACACCTAAAGTTACAGAAGTGGCTAAGTAGGCCGAGTCCTTTATCCATGCATGACCCTTTTTTGACCTTATGTGTTTCCCATATTCATTTTTGGACATCCTTAGTTATTTCCTAAATTACCTATGTTGTATTTATTTGTTAAGCCTTGTACTAAACTAGTGTATGGGCCTAATGGTCCCCTCACACATTAGTGATGTTATTATGTTAGTAAACTTGTTGTTAGTGTTCGGGACCACTGAATCACTATTTGGGTGGGCCCCACAAACTCTTCCTTTGAGCCACTTTACCTAATCTCGAATTTGGGCTAACTGTGGTATTTGTAAGGGTCTCATTTCACATTAGTGGTCTCCCTTACACTGAAATCGACCCCTTGGATCCTACATATGGGTAGAGTTTCTCTTTTCAAGGAAAAATGGGATTTCCCCTCCCATTTAAGCCCTCTCTTGTCACCATCTTGTGAGAGTTTTTTATGTGTGTGTTATCTTAAAAGCTGAAGTAAGTTGGATTATTGACATTTTCTGAAATTAGGGATTTTTATTCCCAAGTGTGTTTTATTTTATGTTTAATGGGATTTTGGGAATCTTGTGTTGGAGAAAGATATGGGTGACACATGTGACCCTCTCATTTTTGAGGATTTTTGTTTGCTTTTTCTTTATATACCTCCTCTTGCAAAGGGGTAGGAACTTTTTCTTCTCAATTTCCACTATTCGGAGTTAGAGAGACCTTGAAGCTTGGGAGACCATGGTTGTTCTTTAAGTTGGATAGCTATTTTTGAGGTAGGCATTCATACATCTTTTTTTATTTCTATGGTTTAATTTGTAAAATAAAAATTGTTGTTTGGATTCTTGAATTCTTGTATGTTGTTGTGTGTGTCTTTGTAAATCTTGTTTGCTTACATTTTCTCCATCCATCTTATTTTGTGGTGGATTTTTTAATTGTAGGGGAAGAGGGAGGAAACCCCCTCTTACACCACATGGTTTGATGGGAAATCCATGATGGGATTTCTATTTTTTTCCTCCCCTCATATGGTTTGATGTGGAAGAAGGACTATTTATATGGTTTGACCCTCATCTTCCATCGTTCTTAAGGAAACCGTTCATCATTTGAAAATCCTTACAAGAAGGAGGGTTGGTGTTTGGGATGGAGTGATATGGAGTTTTGGTTTATTGATATTATTTTAGTGTTCCTATGGTTAGATCCCAATATGGCTTATAATGGGTTCCTTTCCACTCTTCCCCTCTGAGTAAAAACATGGAGTTCTCCTCTTGTGATTATTGTGTTCTTATGGTTGTTTTGTATTGAAATTTTATGTGTGTGTGTTGTACTAATATATCCCATTTACTTGTGAAATATTGAGGAAATAATTCTCTCTCTCCCATGGTTTTGGAGGGAGGTTAGCATTTCCTCAATTTGTGGAGATGGTATGTGATGATGCCATTTGGTTGGGAGAAAACCAGCCCCGTTTTCTCTTGTGCATTGTATACTTTCATATGTTGTGGAACCTTGGAAAAATATGCTTAGATCATGGAGGAAAAAAATTATAAATTTTGGACTTGTTGTTACCCATATTGGGGAGGCTTGTACACTTTCATTTTATTTTTTTTGTAATGGTTATGTAATATCTATGTATTTTCTCTTCTAATCCTGTAAATCTTTTATTTTAGGTCTTGTAATCATGTAAATTTGTTCCCACATTTTCTTGGAATTCCTATTTACTTGTACTTAAGTATGGTGTATCATTGTTTAGTGGAAAAATTGGGATGCAATTATATCTGGTTGTAAAGGGTGTTCGAAATATTGTTGTAGGGTTTGTGAAAATTTCATTTATCCTTCTATAAGTAATATTTTTTATTAGAAATGAGGATTTTTTTTATCGTAGTTCATATAAATGAAACATTGTTTTCTTCCTTATGAGGTTTGGAAACTAAAAGAGAAAAGTATACAATCATTTTGTTACTATTTGTGTTTAAATTCTTACATATTTTAAGTTAAAAAATGCACTTAGATCTGTATTACAAAAATGGTTATGTGAGAAGAAATCTGGTATTAAAATTTTACTTCATTATACGCAAATATATTTGTGGGAAAAGTAAGAAGAAGTGGCTTATTAAAAGAGCTATTATCTTGAGACTTTAAGTGCATATATTTTGGATACATTTCAAATAAAATTCTTAAATCTGAAATTTGAAAGTTTGGTTAGTAAGCTAAAATTTGGTTGTTCCCCTTTTAGTTTTAAAATACGTAAATGTGTGTGTGTGTGTGTGTGTGTGTGTTTTCCTATACATGTTTTTGGGGTCTCAATACTTTTATTGTAAAAGTGAAGAATCCATTTTTTTACCTCTTTACGAAGCTATATACTCACAATGAAATCTCTTATTTTTTAATTATTAGAAATTTAGTGAAAAGAGTTTCTCATCTTAACAAAAAATAAATAAAAGAAAACTTAATCTATAACTTCCTTTTATTAAACGATCTATATTACAGTGTTACAACCTGAATAACCTACATAATTTTGTATGATTATATATAATTTTGTGTGTGTGTGTGTGTGTGTTTGTGTGTGTATTTATATATATCTATACATTTCCATACAAGTCTAATATTTGTAATGGGTTTTAAAATCATGAGATTATGTGTATTTGTTTTTATATATACATATATACATATATACATACATACACACATACAGACACATATACAAATAGATATAAATATACATATACTTTAGTACCCACTTCCCTTCGACACTTTTTATTATTGATTTCCGATAATTTCGACTATACTTATAGATATTAATGTAGTTTTTTTTTACTTAGCGTGATGTTAGATGTTAGAGGTAATAGACTGTTGTTGATTTCAATTCGTATATGATGTGTGCGGATTATTAGAAACATTTTATATTGATGATGATATGTTGTTGACATAGTTATATGTTCTGACATGCAATGTTTTCGTCATATTGTGTAGACCTTAACAATTGAACTAATCTTATGATCATATGTATATTGATGAAATGTAGAATCGAGATGTTGTTATAAATTGTAAATGATATCGTTACTTACATAGATGATGCTTTGATTTATATACAGATGATTGTAGATTTATATTGTATATTTTATCCTAGATGTTTTGATGTAGCCACAAGGACGAAGGAGGTGTTATGTGTTTTATAGGTAAACATGTCACAAAAAACAACGGGGGGATTGGAGACCAACCACATTTGAATGCTAGATGAATTCAACAAGGGTCACCATGGCAACATGTATTTGTTTATGTGTGTGTGTGTTTGAATTTTTGTTTGGGGGTCTCCATGGGGGGGTATCACCTCCAATTTTGACTAAGGGGTTGTGTGTTATCTCTTTTATTAGTTTCCTTTATTTGATTTTAGTATGTGGTTTATAGTGATATATTCTCCTTTTATTAATTACTTGATTTGTGTCTAGATTAGTAAATTAGTATTTTTTACTAAATTAATTTTGAATGGGTTAAAAGGAATTCATTTATTATATTATATGGCTCTTGGGTTATGTGTTTTAAGTTGACTGCTTATGATCTTGAGTGGTGTACACTCTACCCCTTCTTGGAAATTTGAATTTGGCCTTAAGGGCCAATTTTGGAGGCTCGTGGGAAAAGTAAAACTTGTCCCACACATCTTAAATTACTATACCAATTCTACCTATGGGTTGAGGGGTCAAAAATAGACCCCATTATGTGTTTTGGGAAGACAAAAATGTAAAATATTATTGTACTTTCTTTCTTTTAAGTAATGTTTGTCCTTAAGGGGTGTGGGCTTGGATTGTGTGTGTAAGTAAATTGTCATTCCTATCACCCACAAATTTATGGTGCATTAGGGTTGAGGTTTGACTTGTGAGGTGGAGTTGAGGATGAGTGATGTGCCATCCTACATGGATCCATCTCACCCTCCTCTCTCCCTTTTCTATTTATTCATGTTCTTTTGCTTGTTTGGGGGTTACTTGATTCTTTTGTGCTCTTGTATTCTGGGAGTTAGAGGATTTTGGAGTTCTTGTGGATTTGGTTGGATCTTGTTGATGATATGTTGGGCTTGAAGGAGCTTTGTGTTGGAATATTGGATCAAGCTATACGCTAGAAAGGTAGGAGCTTTACTATTGCTTAATGTTTTTCTTTTATATTGTGTATATGTTTGGATGGATTTTGGGTTGGGTGCCCCACCTTGGACAAGAAAGTGCTTGCATTTATTATTCAGTTATTTTGTTGAGGGAGCAATAAGAGATTGTAGGGATGAATAAGAGAATGTGGGAGGAATAAGAGGTTGATGAGGGAGACATAAAAGTGTGTAGGGGTTTTGAGATGCCTCCTAGTTCCCATTGGGATGCATAACTGACCTCATGATAGATCTTGCTCGTTTGAATTTTACATTTTGAATCCTTCTATATATTTTTAGTTATTCTTGTGATTGTAGTTTGATTTGTTTGTGTTTTGGTATGGTTGTAAAAATATTTGTATTTTGATGTTGAAGCTTGTTTTGTTGCCATGAGTTGGATCCATATTTCATTGTAATGTGGTTGGGGCTTGGGGGCCAATGAGGAGGATGGCTTCTTCTCCTCATTGAAATTATTGGTTTGGTGGAGAGTGTTTCCTCTCCCCAATTTTTTGTTGTGATAAAATGAAGCATGCTGGAGCTCTCTTGTTGGTGATGTGAAACATGGAGAATTGTTGGTTTCCTCAAGAAACCCTTCATTGTGACAAAACCTCACTGTTATTCCCACTCAAGGTGGAAAATTTGTAATATTGTGTTTTGCTTTAAAGGAAATGTTGTATTGTAAGTTGTAATATTATTTGAAGAAGTTCATTAAAGAGTTGTAAAACTTACCTCCTCTTTAAGTTGTAGAATGGAAAGAAA
Source organism: Taxus chinensis (assembly GCA_019776745.2). Taxonomy (NCBI): domain Eukaryota; kingdom Viridiplantae; phylum Streptophyta; class Pinopsida; order Cupressales; family Taxaceae; genus Taxus; species Taxus chinensis. The sequence goes on from CM034148.1 coordinate 275,305,450, forward strand.
AGAATCAAGATAAAAGGCTTGTGTAAAAGGTTAGTTTTTGTTTGTATTTTGAGAAAAGAAGTTCTTTGTTTTAAAAGAAATTAGCTATGCTCAATGGGAAAATAAATTTTACTTTCATTGTGAAATTGTATTATTATAAATGAGAAAGAAGAAATATAGAAGTTGTGAGATGTTAAAAATGTATTCATATTGAACTTGAATGTAGAACAAAGTTTTTATAGACATTTTTAACATATAAGTTGTAGTGAAAATGGAAAGAGGAAAAAAATTTCAAGTATATTGTTATATTGAAATTTTCTTTTTGTAGTACGGAAAATAACAATATTAGAAGAAGATTTAGACCCTTTTTACCGTTGGACTTGTAAGAAAATTTATTGAACAAAATGAAAATTATCTTGTAGTTGTTATTATTGGAATAGATAATGCTTTAAAATGAGTAGTTTTAACTAAGGAATTAATAAATGGAACTAAATCTTACAACTAGAAACTTTAGGAATATAAAATTAAGTTTAGATTGAATTTCAAAGAAACCTAGTCACATTTTTTGTAAAATATCAATTTTTAAGGTTCTGTTTCTAAGAAATAGGACCACCACCCTATGCAAAGCAGTGGTCTTAGAATTTCCACTTTGATAAGATGGCAGTTCATGAATCATCACCGACATAGGGCGGTTGTCCTAGGACCATTGGCTTGCTCTGGGCAGAAGTTCTATCACTTACAGTGGAAAAACATAGATCCACGCCTGTTCAAATTTTAACTTGTTCCAACTAAATTTTAAAGCATGTAAAAATTACAAGGAAACCTCCAGCAAACAAATAATGGCTAAATCTCATGGTTTTAAGAAATAAAATCTTCAAATGGTAGATTAAAAGTACCCAAACTTGTGTTTATTAATAAAAGTAGGGTTTGCCCCAAATGGAGAACTCCTAATACAAATAACTTTGTAATAAAACTAGATTTGAAAAGGAAATCTCTTCAATCCTTAAATGAATGACATTACAATGATAAATCTACAATCTAAACTAATCTAAGCTTGATTTTTTTGTAAACTCCTCCATATTATTTCCTTTCTTGCTCTCATGACTTCCTTCTCTCCTACCTACAAATTAAACAAAGGCAAAGTGACCAAATGAGGAGACTTGAGAAAAGAAAAATCTTAAATAAAAATTCTATAAGATTTTTAGGGTTAGCTTGGAACCCTAGGATCTAGTGGCCACAATTAAATTGATCTAAGGGTTGAGGATCAATCCTACATCTATTTGGTAGGAGTATATCTTATATATGGTTTAAATAAAAATTAAAGGAATGTGTACATGGGTGAATGGGCCCATTTAAACACCTTGGTGTGTAAATTCACTAATATAGTCCCTAGTATGTTTTAGAAAAATAATGAAATAGACATTTAAGTTATTTAAATAATAAAATTATAGTAACTAAGTATAAGGTAAAGTATTAAGGTAGTAATGTTAGTTGTGGAGTGGTAAAAACATTAAACCAAGTAAATTAAATTATGGCACCTTCCTAGTTGAATGTTGATTAATTGACCTTAGAGATAAATTAAGAATATTTAATCATTCAACTTAGGCATAGTCCATTATTAATGTAAATAAGTTTTAGTGCACACCAAGGGTTGAAAACCTTGTAAGCTTCTAACATAAACAAAAAAAATCTGTAACTTTCGGGTTAAGTGTTTAGGGTTTTAGTGTGTTCCTTGAACGTCGTTTTTGTGGGCATTACATATGCATATACATATAAACATACACATACACATAAACTTGCACATGCACATGCACATACATATACATATACACATACATATACATATACATATACATATAAACATATTTATAAATATGTTAGTAAAGATTCCAAAATAATACACACACACACACACACATATATATACAAAACAATGTAAAGTGACTGTGTGCCCGATGGGAAGATTTTTTTCAATAAAAAAAAAAGAGGTTGGGGAACAAGATGCAGCTTGGCGCTGGTCCTCCTCTTCCATTGTAATTTTGTAGTGCCGCCCCAACCACACAACAGACCATGTGGTGTAGCTACGGCCACACCACAACAAGTCCACCAGCGTATAACTGCAGCCACCATGTTATTTTCACTTCCCTGTAATTTTATAGAAGACATAGTCCACCCTATTAAAGAACCCTTGCACTGATTTGATTATATATATATATATATATCTATATATATATATATATATATATATATATATATATATATATATATATGCAAGACAAGAAATCATGGTGTTTTGAAACAAACAAAAAATCTTAAAACCCTAACTAGAATAACATATCCAAAATTAATAATGGACATCCTCCCCCATTATTTTACAAATATAGTGTTAAAAATGGAGCTCACAATGGCAAAACCAGAGATCTATGGGTTTGATGGAAGATCTCAAAAATGGCCTCCACGGATCCATTTCTCCTCCATCTTCCTCCCTGTAAAACATGTGCAAATAAAATAAAAAAAACAAAGCCAAAAGTTACAATACATTTCCTTATGGAAGATGAGGGATTCCTATGATACCTAAAATTTAGGGTCCAAATTTACCTAATCCAATGGTGCGGGTTTAAGTGTCAAACTTTTAAATTTATGGGAATAGTGCTTTTAATGGGGGTTTGGGGTTAATAAATTAAGTGGGTTATTTTAGTTTTAGTAGTGGTAATGTGGTGGGTATAAGATAGTAATATAGCACTTAGGAAAATATTTAAGTAAAAAAAAAATTTGGGCATGGGTTGATTTGGGTTATTATGGGACATGATAACTTTAGATTACTAAATTGTAATATAAAGAATATTATTAAATAAAATTTACATGGGTGAGGTTAAGGTGGCCTAAAGAAACCCCTCTTTTGAATTAATTTAATTGAAGATTGACAAGAGGGTATTTTAACCTAGAAATAATTATGGGAAGATTAAACGCTATTTATTAACCATTGGTAGTAGTCTCACCCTACTTAAACATTAATAAAGTAATATATTTGTTTTTTAATGTCAGGATTTTTAGGTGTTTGTGTTAGGGTTGGGTCGTGAAAAATATAGGGCACTACACTTGTATTTCTTAGATATACTATAATCTAAATATGGTTTCTTTCCCTTTTCACATTTTGTTACATTGTTACACATTCATAAGAGTCTCTTAGTTGGCAGCCCTTATTTTGACCACACTAAATTGAATTAGACTTCACTAGTTTTATTTGTGAAAGATATTATTGTGAAGAGAATTGCAACAATAGAATGCATTGAGTATTGATATTGATAGGTGTGAACTTGATCTTTAACCAAAATAAAAATATGGAATGTGGGTAATATGCTTATTAGGTTAGAAATCTATAGAATAATGTTCTATCGGATTTCATGATTAAATATATTGACTTATAAGATTATTTGATTTATAACCACATTCCAAAATATAGTAATACACAAAAACATGGACTATGACATAGATAAGGTTATGGTATTCAATGAATATCCACCTTAGATGACTCAATGGCTACCCATACTGGTCCAATGGTATTCAAAATTTATTTGAGAGTAATGAATGGGTTTCATAATGGCATAAAAAAAGTTCAAACTATGGTTAAAAAATGTGCCCAATTTGACGGAAAGGCACTCCAACATTAATTTAAATGTAGACAAATTTATTGATGCATTTTTCCAAACATCACATCATAATACCGAAAAACATTTCCATGATGATAAATTGAAATGGGACATGGATATTTATCATGGTGTTACATCATGCTTGGGATAGGTGATGGTCAAATACTCTCAAAAATTATGTTAATATGGTCTTATTATAACTTTTCTACTTAATAACTATCATATCATGAATGTACCAACCCTAACCCAAGGTTTTAATTACTTCTTTATAGAGTGTATATAGTTCTTGAATTAATTACATTATCAATGTGTTATGCTATAAGTTTAAGGGAGTATCGGCAACAAATCTTAACCAGATCAAATTTTGGTATTAGTTAACAACCTAATTATCCCTCATGATGTTAGAATTTGATTTCTTATTGTCTATTTCTATAACATAATGGTTAATAGCTTAGAATAAATAAGTAATAAATATTATATTTTTATTTAAAAACACATCAGTGTTTTTCAATATTAACCTAACCACATTCTAAAATGAAGTGTAATTCTATAATGCTCGATATTTTGTATTTAAAACCATTCACACTTTTATATTTAGAAAACCTTATTATCTCATGGTTAATTTCGTTTTTGTACAATTCCGAAGGAGTGAAAACATATACAAATTTATAGGTGCCTTATGATATCAATAATGCATGACCAAACCAATAGACAAGGGATATTGACTATACTTTATACAAAGTGGACTATCCTCAGCATGATGGAGAAACATAATAAGCATGCATATCCCAATGTATCATCCCATCATAGAAATTAACCTTTTTAGCATGATGACATGACACAGTAATATGTACATCACCCACCAAATCCATAAATGCATTAACAATGGCACTATGTCCTTATGGTTCGGCACAATTTTTAATAATTTTTTGAACCTTCTTTAAGCTATATTAAAATTGGTTTTTTATTTTATTGTCGAATACAAACAAGGGAACTGAAAAATATAGGTCATCTCAGCCCATCCAATTATATAGAATGATTTTTCCTGAAATATATCTAGGTAAACATAAACCTTTCAAGTAAATTATTTGAAGAAATGCCTCAAAAAAATAACAATAAACGTTCCTTAATAACAAATGTTCATACAGAAGAGTGAGATTTATTTTCTCTATATATAATTCATGAATTCCCATAAAAAAATAAATTCAAAACACATGTATGCCTATCCCTAACCTATTAAACTCTAGCTGGTCGGAAGAGGATTCTCATTGCAATGGGGAGGAAATGGCATTTCATTAAATAGTTTACTTGAAAAATCATTCTTTTGTGTAATTACCTATTCTCCACACTAAATAGTAAATGGATATCAATGTATAAAATAAAATATGGCTACAATAAGATAAGCATATTTTAAAGATAAGTAAATCTATGCATTTAATTTTGTAGTCTCCATCTTTTAAAAAAATAGAAGAAAAAAATAAAAATAAAAATAAGGTAATAGGATGTGTGTTGACAGGGCATGGTGCACCATTTTTCATCATAACTTGGAGAGCAACACATCCTAAACATCCTTCAAACCTGTCTTTTCCTTACAAAATAATACAATCACTTTATTTCAAATTAAGAGGTGCTAACCACTATGGAACCCAACTTAACGATGAGGATTTAGAAGTAATTGGATAGTTGTAGCAAGTGCAGAGGGCACACCATCTTATAATTAAATAAATAAAAATTTATGGGAAGAGTGTAAAATAGAGACCCAATTATATCTGACCTAAAATCAGTACCATGATGGGTTAAATCAGTCCTGCACGATGAGAGAAACTTTGATGAAAATATCTCGCCATTTTCCTATGCACAATTTTCTTGACCTAGAGTTGTATCTAGGTTCTAAGCAGGTTCATTTAGCTCTAAGAGGATCTACTACATGGATTTTTCTTTCCTTATCTAAGTCATTTCATTCCTAGACTCTTGAATTTCTATTGTTGCATGTTTGAGAATCTACTATTTCCTTGTTGTAGGGTTATAAAAGTTAAAAATGATTTTCTATTTTATGGGTGTCACCAATTGGTTTGGTTATTCTCTCCATTGTTGAAGTTGATTAAAATAAACCAGTTGCTTAAATAGAACCTGTAGGGTTTTGCACTTGGATTATTTCTGATCCCTTTTGGATATTTCATGTCTTTACACTTAAGTACCTGAGGCGTGAATATTTTATCCATGGTTTTCATCCATGTCAGGTATTTTGGGATATGCATTTCTACTTGCACGCTTTGAGGTGATTGTTATAAAATATCCCAATAGAAGCGGGGATACAATTCAGTTCATGGATAGTACATAGAAAAAAAAGAGTTGGGTTATTTTTAATCTAAATGGTTTCTAAGTTAAGTAAAGTTTGTTTTGTGCTTGGGAACACAATGGGGTGATGAAAGAAAGGGAAATCTTATTGATATTTTGGCCGAGAGATATGATATTATAGCATACTGCCAGATATAGAGCTAGTAGTTAGAGATTTATACTTGTAAGATTATTTAAATGTTTTGTTTTTGTCATATTTGTTTTAATTGCATGCAGTATTTATTAAGGAGCTATGTTACTAAAATAGAAAATAAAAAAACTCGAAGAGTCTCAAATAATTTAGAGAAATTGAGATTTCAAGATCCTATAATCAACAATTTTTAGAACACGTTCTCTAGAAAGAATTGTTTCGTGGTAGTTACTAGTGAGAAGTGTTATGACAGATATGTATGCAAATGTGGAGGCTAGAGGAAAAGTATGTTTTTTTTTTTCAAAATTACCCAAATAATGTAGCCTCATGGAATGCTTCTTTTGCGGGATATGCATAATTTTATTTGTTGAAGCATCTTTAAAGACTTTCAAACAAAGTAAAAATGGGGGGTTTATTGAATTTCATGCTTGGTGGATATGCACAAATGGATTTTCATAAAGGGTATTGGGAACTCACGAGTGAATGATTGTCACCATCCTAAATCCAAGATGAAAATCCCCATGTTGTTTTCCTTTTTTAAACATAAAATACATGTATCGTTTTCCCCTTTTCGGTTGCATTAAATTTTGCTTCATAATTTCCAACTTATTCAAATTTAAATGTTGAATGATAGGGAACATAATTCCAAAAAATGAAAAAATATTTCCTTGATGTGAACTCTCAAAACATTAACCAATTTTTTTTTTATCTCAAAAGTCATGCACATGGAGTGCCACACCCAAATGTACCACAAAACGAAAACTCTTTGCTTGACCTCTGGTAGCATCAAACACCTTAGGTAACCTTAACCAATTTATTTGAAATTATTTAATACTCTTGAAATTTGTATTCCTAAACCCTCTTAGATTATCAGTCACTTATGGTGACATGGTCATTTTCATAAAACATGATTGGTTCGGGCATACAATTATTGCTTAGCTTCAACAAAACTAAAAAGCACTACCACCTACCTATATAATGTCACTAAGAGGATCATAACATGCCTTAAATTCAATGAAAACACCTTCAAATACTAATTTTTCATGTGCATTTAGGAGCCCACTGGTCGTTGTGCAACAAGAGCTGTTGACGTAATTACAGTAATGGGCCTCGAAGTTTCCCCTGTAACTTGAGATTTTATCATCGTAATCAACATCCATTAGACACACTGAACTCTCTACATATTGGGGGAATAAGTAGGAATCATCAAAAAAATTGATTTAACTTGAATCGAGTGTGTTTGAGACCCAGTTATAAGCACTTTTGTTGTTTTCGACAATTTTCTCAACCTTAGCTAGAATCTCCTTTTTGAGTCTCGTTTGACTTCTAGACATGGATATGACAACATACTACCAATAAAATTCTATGTCTAATTTTATTCTATATTTAATATTTTATAAATGAATTTTGAAATAGATGGTGATTTTCTCTGTCGACCCTCTTCTCTCTCGAGAATTGACTATGATACTTGATTGAATTGAAAACGTAAATGAATTACAAATTTTGAATTGGTTTGAAATGGAATGAAAATGGTTAGGACATTGTGAATGGAAAATAAAATATCTCTTAACTCTCTCTCTCTCAATACTCCCCTCACAGCAATTCAGGCCTTGCAAGTCTATGACAGGAACATGCTCTTCCTCATGGTCACATGGAGTATAAGCACTGGTAGCCAAACGCTCTTGAGGTGGCCTGATGAACTTGTCTGGGATGTTTGTTATCCCTTTCTCTACCAAAAGTTCTACTGCATCAACTATGGGCCTGGTCACACATAGCACTTCTGCACTTGCCATTTCTTGACAGAAGTATTCTCAACCACCTATGTCTTAGGTAGAATATATATACATGTACACTCACTTGGTTGTAATCGTCAAAATTTTTTTTTTAGAGAAATTAAGGTGGTCTGTATTGAGTTGACAAAGAAAGCTTAAATACAAATCACTTTTTCCTTGTTTTCTTTGCATTATTGAACCAATAATAAAAACAATATTTCTACGGAGGGATCAATTTGATGATGTATTGATAATGCAGGTTTGTTTTGTTTCGTTTTGTTTTGTTTTGTTTTTTTGGTGGATAGTATATTTAGTTTTTACTATATAGACATCTAAGTTTGGTTTTCGTTACTGTAAAATTATATGTTTCTACAATATTTATGTCTTTATTAATTTTTGTTCTAGGTTAGAATCTTATTTACATGTTTTTTTGTTATTAGTTTTTCTTTTAGTTGTTCTTCTAGTTTTTTCCTTTTTTTCTTTTTTCAGTTTTTAATGTATTTTTGTTGTTTTTCTCATAACTACATAGTTATGGTTTAGTCTTCTAAAATTATTTATGTATAGTTTTTAAATTTCAGAATTTTGAATATGTACTTATGATGGTTTTGTTGTGTGGCCCCTTTTAGCTCATTTTTGCCTTTAATTCAATGAATTTATAAATACTCATTTGCAATATAGTTGGTGGTTTTGCATACGAATGATCTAAAGTATAATCTCAATTCAAGATGAGTAGAGACTACACTTCGAATTACTTGAATATATGCCAAAGCAATTTATATTCAAGTCATATAGGAGGATTGAGTAACATCATAGGAAGCATTTATTTCCCCATCATACATTCATTCTAGAATGAAAAGTCATATAGCTTGTATTTACTTGTATGTATACCAGACCGCATGGGTGAAGCATTGTATTATGTCTTTCGATGATTGTACTACTTGTTGTAGGATATTTTACTCTTCTTCGTGTATACCATAGGCCCCATTTAAATTACAAAAGTTCTAAAACAATGCTTTCTCTTTTTGTGTACCAAGCTAATCTATGGAAGGGTTTGGAGGATAGAAAGATGAATTGCTTAGAGATTACGTGAGGAATTTAAGGTTATGCAAGCGAGGTTCTTCATAGAGCCCTATGACCTAATGCAATAACTTGTGTGAATAAAAATCATTCATGCGCAATAGTTACCATAATGTGATGGTCCTAGAATCAAGTGGATTAATGAGTCCAGCACAAAGTCTTATGGTAATTGTACCAAAAGAGTAAGTCTTGAATGTTCGTAGTAAAAGTCTCCCATTTGACTGCAAGTAACTCTTGAGTTCTAGAAATCTGTTCCATAGAAAAACATTGATTTTGTTGTACTATGATCCGACAAGGATGTTTATGTGAATTTGTCATATTGAAACTAAATCATCCTTAAATCCTAATAATTCATTCCTTGATCTCATGATAGTTTCCCCTTAAGTCTATAAATGGTAAATTAGTAGTACATAGTATATATTTTACTTTTTTAGTTCTTACATTAGTTCCAAATTGATGTTTATAAAGGACAAAAGTAACCTTATTAACTTTAGTTTCATTATTATGGTTCTGGTATATATGTATTATATTTTGATGTAAAACCAATTTCCTATAAACAACATCTTGGTACAGCATTGCATTGATGTGGCATATTTTATAGCCTTTTAGGGATAGTCAAATGTGATTATCAAATATGACATGTAAGAAATCTCAAAGCTACATGAATCTCACTTTATTGGTGGTCTGTATGGAGTTGACAAAGAAATCTCAAGTACAAATCTCCTTTTCACATGTTTTCTTTGCATAAATTGTAAATAAAAAATGATGCTAATGACAATAATAAAATGTAGCCTTCAGGGATGGTATCTATTTGATGATGTATAGTTCTAAGGTCTTGTGACATAAGGAAATTTCACTCTAGTTGGCTTACTGTAAATGTTTTAAATGAGAAAAGTATGGCAAGAGACCAGTGTTGAGAGAAGATGAAGTCACATAAGAATGTCCATAAAGAGTATTTTTCAACAGATTGATGGAAAATGCAACTTGGTCCACTTTATCCTGATGTTTATATCTCTTGACTATGGTTTTGTTTTTTATTTAAATGTTTGAAGCGGAGGATCATATGCTTTCAGAATACCAATAATCTCATTATTACATTAAGATTTCTAATTTACCTAGATTTTACAACTTATATGGCCATTTGTATATGGAATTGCAATTAGTATTGAAAATGACCTAATAGAAGGAAAAAATTGCATATTAATATGTAAGACAATTAAGTATTTTTCAAAATGAAAGATTTATTTAGATAATAATATGTGGCATACTTTGATGTATTTTTGGTAATTGTGGGGACTACATTTTCTAAGGTAGAATCAATGTAAAATATTGCATTATTGTTACAAACTTAGAGAAGTTATTAGTTTTTCTCTTTTGTGTTTTTCAGAGTTTTTCCTCTGTTTCTTGAACTCCCAATTTTCTCACCATATTTTTTCAAGTTTCTCATAGATTGTATAGTGCATAGTCCTAGAGTGCACCTGAGAACTGTGGATGCCCAGTTCTAGGAGTTTTGTTTTGATGGGCTCTTTTAGCTCTCTTTTGAAGTCTCTTACTTGGTTTTGAGGAACTTTGTAATACAAGTAGATTAAAACCACCCGTAATGTGTCATTTTTTGCATTAATAAGGTCCAAATTTAAGTTACAATGTAAGAATCTATAAATATACATGTACATTGGTGCATTTTGGATACGATAGAGAAAAATCCACAAGTTCTGAAGATATAAAGAGCATGCATAAATCAATATAGAAAAGCAATTAATTCAGGGTCTTTAGAACAAGATACATAATGATGTGGGATTGGAGATGTGACCCATTGTAATGCCCACTAAAATCTCCTACTTGAGACCCATGAAGAACCTAGGTTTAGTTACAAAAAATTATGGAATAAATTTTTTTTTAAAGCTGTTAGCAACCAAAGTCTCAAGGACAATTAAATTCAACTGATAACTTTTCCCACTATAATAACTAATAATTCCACATTATAAAGCAACAAGTGCGATAAGTCCACACCTAGCTCAAATCTCCTTAGGGATTAATTTAATCACTGATTACAATTACATTTTAGCTAAATATTCCCTGATTTAAAATTTAAAGATTAAGGGACCAAAATAATTAAATACCCAAGGTGTTTAATTTCACAAGGTCCAAGACAAGAGAAAGGTCTAATTATAGGGGTGGAGAAAGAATACATGTTTTAAAATCATCAGAGTAAATTCTTACTTACCCACTCCTAGAACTTGGTTAAGGATTCAATCTGATTTTTCTCATAATTAATGCAATTAAAATCTTCCTAAAAACATTCCCATTAGATAGGGAATTTCCTCACCTTTCCTATGATATAAATAAGTCCTCCTAACTCCTCATATTTCTCAAGTTATGGACCGGCGGAACTTGCGGTGAAAATTTTCCCAAGAGCGACCCTGCGGGCCTAGGGAGGAAAAATTTCCCCAACTTAGGAATGCGGACATCAGAGAGAAAATTCACCTGGAGGAGAAAAGTGGACCGGTGGAGCGAGGAAGAAAACTTTTCTCAGATGCGGGCTGGCGGAGTAGGTAAGGCATTTAGTGCTTTTGCCTTTTTGGGACAAAGTGAATTTTACACCCGTACCTCCACCGACACCCATAGGGAGGCCACATGGAAAATCATTATTCACTACGTGGTTCAGTGGATTGGTGAGGAACATTTGGAAAATTTCAGATATTCCAAAGGAAGGGCAAAAAGATCGAGGGGAACACGCGCCTCCACCAACACAAGAAGATGCCATGTGTCAGCCAACCGTTGGCTATGGTTTGGTAGGCTGGTGGGGATAATAAGGAAATTTTTAGCAAGAGTTTTCTGAAGCATTAAGGCTTAAAAGGGTCTTCTCGTCCACAGATGCCTCATGAAGTCACGTGACAACACCTGATTGGCTGCGAGACAATGGGGCTGTGGAGGAAACTTAATTTTTTTTCCAAATTTATTTTTAAAAGTGCTTAAGGTTGAAATATATCTGAGCCTTTCCTAGCGCCACCGCAGCCACATGTTGATCAATGATTGGTTGTGGGGCGGCGGGGCTGTGGAGGAAAAACTGCCAAACTAGCTTTTTGAACTTAGATCATTTTTTTTTAAAATGAAGGCCTACGGATTAGCAGAGTGGTGGGAAACTTAACGAATTTGTAATTTTTTGGAAAAAAGCCAAAAAATAAATTTTTAGCCCACGGGTCCGTCCAAGAATATTTTATTCAATAAAATTTGACAGTTAGATTATTTTTTTGAGCATGAAATGAAGTAAAAAATTCAGAAGGACATAACTTTTGATTGGGAACTCTGTTTTTGAAAAACAAGGACTTTCTCTAAAGCTCTCAATGTCCTCTTTGCAAAAAAACCTAAATAAATTAATTTTGATAAATTTTAGCGAGTAATTTTTTCGAAAAAGATCTTATGTCACGTAAAAGTTAACTGGTCATTTCAACTTATGAATTTTGTTCAAATTTTTCATTATTTTTCCTTCAACATGTCAAACAGACATGGGGATCTACATTTGGAAGAATGTGGGGTAAAAAAAAAAGATAAATTTGTTCGATTGATTTGCATTTCAAAAATTACCAATGTTTACACAACAGAATACCTGTAATTTTTCCTTTGCTCAATTTGAAAGGTCCTTTAAAAATCTCTCGAGTGTTTTAGTTTAGTTTTGGGATCACTTTGATCTCATTAATTCAAATTCAATATTTCATTTATCTCTTATATATTTGTAGGGTTGTTTTGGACATTTGATAAAAGGAATTTGCAACGTATACAATGAAGTTTTTATAATTCAAGAACAAAGATTAAACCATCTCTTTTTCCATGCAATAGAAACATTGAATTTATTCAATGTTAGTTTTAAATAGTTATCTTTCCTTCAATAAAATGATAGAGAAAAGAATGCAACTTCTATTTTTTTCAAAATTAGACATTTCAAATGAGATAGAGCAGTGCAATATTTCTTCTCACATGCTTCATTTTCATTTTTACAAACAGAGATTTCCTATTGTATATTAAACACATATTTCCAATGGAAATAATATCATATGAACAAGAAAAACACTTCTATTAATTCAAAGGAATCTCTTACAACTTATTTCCATTTATTTTCAAAATACAACATACCAAATGCATATCTTTCTTTTCTGTTCACAGAATGAAATACAAGATATATTCTTCCATAATCAATCTCAACTTTCATAGCTAAAACAGAGTAGTCTTCCAACAAAATAATATACAAGATCATCCACTTCAAGGTGGGAAAGGTTACAAAAGAAGTTTCATAAGGGACTATCAGAACTCTGACTTCTTCCTCAGTTACAATATACAGAATACAAATTCCTTCCACATTTATTCAAAAATAGAAAATAGATTATACCTCTTTCACATTTCAAATTTGAAATTTTCATAGCCAATACAACACATTTTTCCATCACAAATAATGTACCAGGTCATCCAATTCAAAGTGGGAAGGGGTTATAATAAGAATAATTTCAACAAGGACTATCAAAATTGTCTTTCTCCTCTACTCCAGAACAACAACACGAATATCCTCCATTTTCTTTATTTCAATTTGATCACAATAGAATAGGGGGAAAGGTAACTCTCTCCACCCAACAAATACATCAAATGAAAGGAGAATCCATCCTTCTTCATTATCCCACGAGCCCCAACCACAATGTAATAAGAGATGTTTTCCAACACATGGCAACAACATGCTTCCACAACACAAAGAAAAATTTCTCATTAAAAAAAAAGTCCAAAATAGAATGTAGTTTGTAACCACATTATAACATACAAACAAAACTAAGGCTTCATCGTGCAAGCAAAAGGACCAAGAAACTATGGGGCATGCTTCTTATGCCTCCCAAAGAGGAAATGGGCATCACCACCTTATTACAAAACATGAAAATATAGTATATCAATCCTTGACATGACCTTATGCCTCTCCCAAGTACCCCTTATTCCTCACATTTCCTTATGCCTCCCCAACCTCTTACGGCACCGCATAACAAGTAAAGAAATGCAAGCTATTTCTTGTAAGGTGGAACCAAAATCCCAACTCCCTCCACACTTATGCTTCATCCAAAATACCTCATAGTCTTCTTCTACACCATCCTTAGGTAGTCTACCCAACCAGCCAACAAATAAAACATCACATTCAGACACTCAGCTATTCATATAAGCATAAAAATGAGATAAGAGCATTTCCAAGATCCAAGCTCTTACCTCTCCATGATGGAGTTTTCCCAAGTTCAAAATAACAAGCTCTCCAATGCAAAGCAATCCAAGAGATCAACAATCAAAAAGTATGCAACAATCTCCAATCTCCTCCAAAAGTAAGAAATCTTAAAACTAAAATAAGTTGCCCAAAATGAAGCAATTCAAGTTCCAGTAACCCCAAAACAAGAAAAGGAATTTGAATATATAGGGAGAGAAGAGAAGAGGATGAGGTGGATCCAAGTGGGATGCCACATGACACATCCTCAACTCCAACTCATAAGTCAACTTCAATCTCCAAGGCACAATAAATAAGTAGGTGAATAAATGACAATCTTACACACTCAAATCAAGCCCATACCCCAAAGAAAAGAATTAATAACATGTAAGAAAGTGAAATTAAAATATACAAATTGACTTACAAAAATGCATAAAGAAGGCTAATTTTAAATCTCTAACCATAGGTAAGGTTGGTATGCAAATCTAATAGGTATGGGACAAGTTTAACTTGTCCCACAATCCTCCAAAATCAGCCTCCAAGGACAAATTCGAATTCCAAAGAAGATGAAGTGTTTCACACTCCAAATTTACTGACACATCTCTTATACATACTTACACATTTAATCTTACAAGAACCAACAACTCCAATAATTACTTTCTTATGTCCCAATTTGATTAATTAATTCTTAACAATATGATTACTCACATTAATCTACCACAATTAATAATTAAATGAAAGGGGGTAAACACATCACTTAATAACACACTTACAAACACTAAACAAGGAACCAAATAAATAAATACACATAACCCTTGGTCACATTTAAAGGTGATCCCCCCATGGAAATACCTAACCACAATAAAACACACACATAAACAATACAAGTTTCCATGGTGACCTTGTTGAATTCATTTAGAATTCCAATGTGGTTGATCTCCAATCCCCCGATGTTTGTTGTGATAGTTTATACCTGAAAAATACAAATACCTCCTTCGACCTTGTGTCCATATCAGAACATCCAAAATATATATAATTATAATTCCAAAATCATTAATATATATATGAATGACAACATCTAGACAATCAACAATTTCATTTGCAATCTCATCAACAACTATATGATCATCACATTTAATTCAATTTTCATTTTGTAGGTCTACTCAAAATATCCAAATATCACATGCCTGAACAACATCTATAATGTAACCATATCGGATAGTATATCAACATCAATACATAAAATGTCTCTAATAATCATCATGCATCATTTATGAATCAGAGTCAGCAATAATTCATTCTCTAACATTTAATCATCATACTAAATTGAACTATAAGAATGTCCATGGTATAATCAAGAGTGTCATGATCAGTATCAAAAGTGTCGAAGGGAAGTGGGCACTACACCCATAGCCATAAAAGAAAACTATGTGGTGAAGAAGTAGGAGCACAACTACAAGATAAGGCACAAGAAAGAGTGCGTTAATATAATAGTGCACAAGAAATAAGAAGAATATGGTGGATTAGCCATAAGGAATAGGAGGAGAAAATTTTGCGAGCAAGTGGATTGTGGCCTATTAAGGCTCAGGAAGTGGTTAAGAAAAGGAATATAGCACAAAAGAGATATCGGGAACAAAGGTGAAGACCGTATAGAATTAATGTGTAAGGTGGAGTAGTTGGAAAGGATGATGCACAATGGAAGATATCCCTAGGTTGAGAAGGGAAAAGTTATATGAAAATATAGAGAGAAGGATGATATAATTTATGTCCAAGTCCACTAGATGGATGCGGAAATTAGAGGAGTACAGAAGAATATATCTCAACAGACTATGCGAAGAGAAGGTGTGTAGAGAGAAACACTAGAAATAAGTGTATAGAAGGAGAATGTGTATAGAGAAGAGTTCATGGAGAAAATGTGATGAGAGGAGGAAAGATAAATAAGTTAAAAATGATAGAATGTGTAGAGGAAGAGAGTGCAAAAAATAAGTACATGAAGGAGAGTGACACAATGGCTTAGAACCTAGAGGTAAAGTGTATGAATAAGAAGAAAACTCTTGAAGAATATTTATGAAGGTGAATGGAAAGTGATGAGCCCATAATAACAAAGGAGAGAGTTCAAGGTGAGCACTGACTTAAAAGATAAAAGGATTAGTGGACAAGACTCTAAAGGAGGACAATTCATGGAAAGTAGAAGCTTAGAAGGGAGAAGGTTTTAATGGGTAAAGATTGGAAAATAATCCAAGATATGGATCCATTTGGAGGACAGTTTCGAATAGTTGTGAGTTTAAGCTCAATGAAGTATATGAGATACCGTGGAAGAGTCACCGAGAAGAGGTGAAGGACTAGAAGAGATGCCTAAAGACAAAACAAGCCTATGATACGACTAAAAGGAAGAAGGAGATAGAACTATCAACCTCAATATTTTAAAGGGTTATTCTACCAATCACTTAGACCAATTAAGGTGGAACACCTGTTTTAAGAAATTTGGGTGTTTGATATAGTATGATCTAAGGTCTAAAGTAATCATGCACATTTTTTGCTAACTTTTGGTGCATGCAAATTTGGATAGTGTGTGAAACATGAGGAGGGAGAACAATAGAATGAAAGGATGATTCTGGTGAAGTGTGTGAGTACTTTACACAATGTAAATTAGTAAAGATCATAGTGCACAAAGAAGTGTGTAGTTGAAGTGGGCATACAACCATGTGCGGAAGGTTTTGAAGAGTAGTATAAGCATGGAGGAATCATATTCAGCCATACACATAGGATTTTTGGAGCATAGTAACAATTGGTCTATCTTAGGAGAGTGGATGTGAAAGGATATTATTGATGATGGTTGAGATGTCCAATCATAGTACATTGATGAAAGGTGAATGTGTATCTCGAAGCTAAGACTACACGATAGTATAGATAAGAGGCATGGCAAAAGAATGCAAGCCAGGAGTGCATGATAGAACTGATGGTTAGAAGAAAATACAAGATAGTTATCAAAATGTTTGTAATAAACAATGCTTTAAATGATTCAATGGCAAGAGGATTTGAATGAATTGATCAATGTAGCATAAAAAGGAAATATTTAGATGGAGGTATCTCAGTGCAATGAGCTCAAGTTCAAATTTGAGTTTGAGAAAGAAAATATGTAAGTATCTACAATGGACTAGCCCGCCTAAAGGATATTAAAACAAGGAGAGAGAAGTGAGAAAATTTAGTTATAAAGGAAGGAAGAATTCAAAATTTTGGGGATAGTCAGTAGAGGAGAAGGTTTCATAAAGAGAGTAAGAAATATGGATGTCGAAAAAGTTATGAAGATGGCAAAGGGGAGGTTGTTGAATGCACATGTTGAAAGTGTAGAAGCTAGATGAGAGAGACCAAATCATTATAGGACATTAGAGCCAAGTTAAGATTGAAATTAGTCAAGGTTAGGTCTATAGGAAAACACTAATACTTTGGAAAAGCGCCATTAAAGATTTTTAAGCTACACATAGAGAAGTTACATGTAAATGTTGTGAATTCCATTGAGTGAGTAGAAGAAACCTTTGTGTTTCTTTCCATTCTGTGAACTCTACAAATAACATGTGGTTGTGTCGAACCTTCTGTCATCGTTAGAAGAACCAAATATAAGAGAAAAAATACGTTGGATATTAAATGTGTGAAAAATATCTTTACAACTAGTGCCTAAATAATAAGTGGGGAAGTGTAACCGCCACAGAAAAATCTCACAAAGTGTAACTTCCACTACCCTTATAACACCTAAAAAACATTAATACATGTGTAGGAAAAAACATACAATGGAGTTAAATACCTACGTTAAACCCCACACCTTCATCATAGCTTACGTGGGTAGAATAATTGGGTATCAAAAAGGTTTAATGAAGAACCCATATACAAATAAAATATATCATTAATTTGAAAAAATAGAAAAATATATGCCATGCCAGCACTTGTACTGACCATGTGGTGGTTGCAAGTACTGAGACATGGAGAAAGAAAATTGTACTAGTGAACTAATAAAAACTTGTTATTTAGAAAAATGTAATTATATAAGTTATAGCAACAATAATGTTATCGAAAAGTTTATTATTGAAATTTTGTAATTTGTACGAATTGTAATTGTTTAGGATTGTTTGGAAAATGTGTATCTAACCATGAGTGTCATTTTCATTCAAAATTATGTATTATAAAAAGGTATATACATACATTAAATGGATTTGATTTTGAAATCTTATAGTGCCCTATTCAGTTTGAAATGGATGACTAAACATCTGGTGTGTTGTATTATTTTCCTCGATAACATAGAAATAAAATCTAAATAAAATAGTCAACCCTGGAATAAAAATCTTGGATAACTACCTTCTCGCATGTTCCTTCTTAACGCAGAAAACTAAAACCATAGGATGAACCCAAATCCTTAAACTCAATGGAAAATTAGAGCTTATGGAAACAAAAGCCCAAGTTTGAGATTATCATCTTAGCTTGTATGCTTAGTGACATTTTTGTGAATTCGACACCCAATTTAGGTTATGGTTTCATATTATATGGTACAATTTCAAGAGTTAATTTTGGAACTTAACAAAAATTTAATTTATGATTTTTTTTTCAAAGGGTAACCATGAGATGGTCTGCTAGAAGAAAATAAAAATTTATATCTTTCTTGTAACGTTTTTAAATCATCATGTTGAGAGAAACATAATCCATGATGCTTGAACTTTAATGTGAACCTTAATCTTTAAACCAAGAGTTACTCCTTGGTTTTCTCTCACTTGTGCCATTGTGAAATGAATGTATGATTTGAAACTAGGTAATCATGTTCTTGAGGTAATTCTCTGGGTCGAAAGCCAATAATTTCATGAGCACATATGCAAATGTTCCTTATTAACAAATGGGTTACACAACAAATTTCAAACGCTATTTAAATCAAGTTAAGAGAAATTATTTCAAGATGAATGTAAATGATACGAGTGTATACTATGTTTTATTTACCTACACATGAGAATATTGAGTGTGAATCCCCTTTAACCCCTCCCAAACAAGAGTGTCATCTTGGCAAGAAGTATTGAATTTACCTAGAGTTACATGATAATTTTTTGAGATAAGGGTGTTCACTCACTCTATTTGTGACCTTAGTAAGGTGTAAAATTTGTAATTGAATATATCCTTGTAACATGCATCTAATAATTAATTTCCCAGGAATCCAAACTAGGTTGAGTGTGAAATCATACTCCTTAGGATCTTAGTGATTAAGTAAAGGACATATGAAGTATGATTATCAAAGATTTTAAATATTTCTTTAAAAGGATTTTGAACATGTAAAATTTTATAACTTTTGAATTTGAACCCATTTCCCCCTCTTAGAATAATGTGTCCCTTAGTATGTATTAGTGGGTTATCATATGCTTCTCGTGTTGTGTATTTTTTCACCCATCCATGAATGCTTTGGAATTTAATAGATCATGGCACCTCTCTTAAGGGTATTTGTGAAATAAATGCTGATGCATATTTACTAAATGATTTAAATAGTTCCTAGGAAGGATTTTGAAAACAATATAGTTGTTGGGTTGTCATGTGTTAGGAATTTAATACTTAAGTGTTTAAGAGCAATGAAATGAGTTGTTTTGTGCAAGGTCATCACTCCTTGTTGTCATGAATCCCTAATTGTAAATTATGTATCATTTGAATTACAATTGTTCTAAAACAATGCCAATTGTGAGACCAAAGTGTGATGTAAGTGTAAAGAGTATAAGAGTAAACCAGATTTTTGGCTAGGAATAATGTCTTACTTGAAGTCCATATAACTCAACTAGAATTTTTCGTGTTGTTAAAAATTAATATGAATTTCTCTTTGTGAGATAAAAATTTAGAGCAAGCAAAAGATATATATAAATCTAAATAAAATTTGTTGATGTTTAAATGTCGAATGGATTCAAATAATTTATTGAAATTAAACAACTATAAGAGGAAAATAAAGATATTGTGATGGAAGAATATTTATGGGAAGAGGTATCTTGAATCTAAATCTCCCTTAAATCCTAGGATTTCTTCCTTGACTTCACATTAGTTTCCCTTGTGTAACAAGGGTAAAATTTAAACATCAAATAAAGTTCTGAGAAGCAGAACCTTAACATAAGAACGAGAGAATTACAAATTTTGTATGCATTTTTAAATATGGCAAATAATTATTTAAGTTATGGAGATAATCGTAAGTGATAAAGAGCCTAATTAAGTGTTCATATTGTAAGTTGAATGTTAAATGAATTTAATAATGTGTAGGTGGAAAAAGGATAATTTATCCTTGCATGAAAAATGCTCTTTGAATTTTAATCAAAACTAAGATATAACCATCATAATGTTGTGTTATGGAGTTTCAAATCCTTGGGTCCCTTTTGTGGTTGCGTCATTACTTGTATTCATTCATTAGGGAGAGTGTGGCATAGACATGTTTATGGTGTTATCGTGTTGTCTATTTGGGTTGATGTTTTGTGTAAGCGTCTTATGTGATGTTAAGTTTATTTGTTGGAGCCCATGTGGTGCTGTGTACTGAGAATTTAAAGTAAAAAAAAATTATTCTGGTATTTTTACTGTTGTATTTGGGTGTAAAACTTTAGGGCGTTACATATTATGTTATTATAATATTTATGATAATTAGGTTTAAGCAATTGTAAACATTTTTTATACTTAACAAATACAACATGAGAGATTTGGATTTTTGGTACTATAAATTATGGAAGCATGGGTACGGTAGGTAGACTTGTTCAAGTTGACAAATTTCCTCTAGTCAGAATGAGAGCTTGTTTAAAACCCTTAGGTTTTGACATATGGGACTCCATCCTTGATGTATGTTATCCATCTACATCTACATCTTTTTTGAAGGTTGGTGAAGTTGATAAAGAAGGTAAAAAGGAACATTCTTTGCTTTTAGGTATTGTAGAGCCAAGGGACAAAGCTGAAGAGTGTCAAATTTCTCAAACTTCCTTTCATATTCAAGATAAAAATCTAATATGATATATTGATAGTGGGTTTTTTTCTCACATGACCAGTGTCAAAATAAAATTCATATCTTTAAAGAAAAATACATCAAGATCGGTTAGGTTTGGGGACAAAACTGCTATAAAAATTGAAAGAAGAGGTACATTGAGTGTAGACAATGGGAAGACTCTCACTAAGAATGTCCTGTATGTTGAAGGACTAAAACATAATCTTATCAGTGTGATTCAAATGTGTGAACAAGGATACACTCTATCCTTTAATGAAAGGAATGTAAAATCATAAAAAGGGAATCATGTAAGCTTACAGGGAAAGCTAAAAGAACTGGCAACAATATGTACATACTTAATGAAATCAACAAAGAAAGGAGTCTTATGAGTAAGATGAATGACAACTGGATGTGGCACTTAAGGTTAGGACATTTGAAATTATATAATTTAGTACAGATTAGCTCAAAAGGATGTGTGAAAAACATGTAAAAATTAATAAATCCAGAAGATACTCTATGTAAGGCTTGTTTACATTGAAATCAAGTAAGGAGAAAGTTTAAGACAAAAGAGAAACATTTCAGCTCAAGGCCTTTACAACTTATTCAAAATGATATCTATGGACCTATGAGGACTAAAATATTGAAGGGTGAGTACTATTTTATACTACTGATTGATGAATGTACTAGATTTACTTGGGTTGTCTTGTTAAGGGAAAAATCATAGGATCTTAAAGTTTCAAAGCATTTAAAAAAAATTTTGAGAATCAAGAAAATGGAAGAATCAAATGTATTAGGTTAGACAAGGGAGGATAATTTTTGTTTGAGCATTTTTCTGAAATTTTTGAAACCCATGCCATTAGGAGGAATTTATTGTTAGGGTAAACATAGTTTAATATGAGTAATTATGTCGTGTACCTTAGTTAATTAATATTTACTGAGGTAGTTACATAGGTAATTAGATGGTTTAGTATTATTGTTGAATGGTTATGTTTGTATGACCATTTATATTGTATTCATGTAGGTTTTATTGTTGCACAGTTGTAACAATCATTTTTATTTTTATTGAATTTCCCGAATGTAGTTTTGAATTTATTGTAGTTTAGTTTATTATTGAATAGTTACAACATATTGTTTGTCTGTAGTATATCTTATTGCAAAAGTGCAACCTATAGTTTGTATGTATCCAACTATACAATATCTATAAATATTGCAACGATATCAATTGTATCTGATTTGATTGAACATCAATAATACTTGTGAGGCTTACATCCCTCTTCTATATTTGGTATCAAAGTAGATTAGATCCCATGTGAGTAGAGAAGGTTTGTAGAGAGAGAGGAACTTGGAGAATCATTTGCAGTAGTAAGAGAGCCTGCACAACCTCCTATAACTCTATAGCCCCATCCCTGCATCCTTTTGTTATATCCTCAGGTGTTTTGAAAGAAATTTTTTTTCTGTGGTGCCCCCTGTACTAGGAAAAAAATGTTGCATCTGAAGTAACTCTGGTTTGAAAACTCAGATTCAACATTAAAAAAATCACTTTTCCCCCATTAGGGGCTTTCCCTCTAAATTAGTGGTGTATGTAGTGTCTATTACAACTAGCATTCTACTATATCTCAAGGATTCTAGACCACTTTGGAGATCTATGGAAAAAGCTTCTACCTGAGCTCTTGGGTGAGGTGAGAATGTAGAGGACTGAGGTACATTATTTTTCTATTTATCAAGATCCTATCCAAGTTGTTGCTTAGCTATCTCAAGATCCTCACCGAGTTGACATCTCTGTAGACCAGGATGTCCATTGATTAGCAGAGTATTGGATTCAAGCCAAGTGGACCAAGCCATAACCAAGTTGTATTTGTAATCACCGGCCAACCACCGAGTTATAAATCGGTGTATTTATTTTCATTGGATAGGTTGTGTAATATAGAACACTCCATCGGGTCAAATTCAAAGACCGAACGAGTTGTTTCATCAAAGAGCTTATAAAAAATGAGCTAGAGGAATCCTATACAGAGAAATCCACATCAATTCATCCTAAAAACGATCCCTGCACCATTGAGCTCTAGATTGAGCGAGTTGCTTATCCTAACGGAAGTAACTTGAAAATGTGTGTGGGAAATCAACGGGTTGAGTTGTGATTGGAGGCCAAGTTCCTCTCCCTTGTCTCCTCTCAAATCAGTCAAGCCCAGTGTTCATCAAACGATGGATATCAACGATGCAAACCATTCAAGAAAACCTACAAGATAAAAATAGTGAGAATAATATCTAAAGAGGTAGCCACTATTAAACAATACGTCCAACCAAAGCAAATGATAGAGATAAACAAAATACAAAGGTGATTAGATCCTGTAATAGCAGATGCCCTAAACCATTGTCCCCCAGTGCACTCAACGTGTTCATCTATCAAAATCGCTACGTTATTGTTTAAACAGGTTAGGAATTTATTTGGCTTGTTTAAATGAAATTTCTTCAAATACCTTTGTATGCACATTTGGCTCTTAAGTGGCTAGTTAAAAGATTAAAATCCCTTGAGAGAATTTGGTAGAGAATATAACTGTGTTTTTCATACTATTTGAATTTGGAAAAGAATATAACTCCAGCCACCATCTTTAGCATTGGAAAACCTCACTAGATCCCCTAGTTATAGCCAAACCCACCATAAAAATATAGGAGAAACCCCCCCTAGTTATAGCCAAACCCACCGTAAAAATATTGGAGAAAACCCTCATTTAGGCCAAATTTTTTTTCTCCCATTTAGCTCAAAATTTCCTTTTGACGATATTTTTCAAAAGGGGGTACCTAAAAATGCCATATTCAGCTATTTTTTTATTGTTTTCCAGTTTATAAGCCATACTGAGCTCTGGAGGCCAACACAGCCTCACAAAACAAAATAAATTACATGTCATTCAATTTTTCTTTATATTGGATATAATTATATATTTTTAGTGTATTTTTTCAATGGATTATACCAATTCATAGGTTGTCAAATTCAACCACAAACATTGTAACTACTAAAAACTGACAGAGATTTGTAATCAAAATCCGTGTAATTTTGTTCTGTAACACTCACGAGATCTTCGGATGTCCTTCACAGTGTTCAGTATATACAATTTCTGTAAAAAGCTCTTTCAGGTAAAGTTACAGTGACTATTGCTTCACTTAACACCTAATATATCTGCAACAATGTCATCTAGGCATCATCCCTATAAATCGACAGGGAGTAATAAGGACACAATGCACACACTTTGAGCCATCCAATCCGTCTATGAACTATTGCACGACATAAATCAAGAAACTGAAATTATCTGAGCATAAAGTAAAGTTACACACATGTATGATGATATTTCTTTGAGCCGGTCCCCTTTCAGTGCTATCTTGGTACCACATATCACATTCTTTCACGTACATTAATGCCTCTTTCACGTATCATCAGGTATATAAAAAAGGTGAGCTTCTTCCACGTACCGACTAGTATATTGGAATGGGGCATATATAGAAAGGTTCAGTATATCAGACTGACAGTATATATATTGGGAGACTGTACAAATGGAGTGATAAGAGCCTTACCCTTTGTTAGTGAATTACAAAAATGGGCACCAATCTTTGAGACCCACAACTCCTAAGAGGATATAACTATGCCACATGGAAGACTAATATCATAACACAACTTGAGTTTGAGGAAATATGACCTGTTGTGAATGGTTCCACAACTTGAATAGAAGATGATGCAACTCAACAAAGACATTTTGATAGGGCTAATCAGATGGCCAAGATGATAATCTTATTTTTAGTGTATGATGACATGCAACCCCACATTTGAGATTCCAAAATTTCTAAAGAAGCGTGGGATAGGTTGAGCACCGTCTATGGGGCCAAGAAAAAGAACATAATTATGAATTTTTAGAGTCATTTAGATACACTGAAATTCAAACAAAATGAGAAAGTGGAAGCTTTCTTGAGAAAAGTTACAGAATTAAGGGATCCACTTCTAGCCCTAGGAGAGGAGGTCATTGATGAATCTCTCATTCCCATTGTTCTGAGAGAACTCCCTCCTTCATACTACCTTTTTGTGATGACACTGGACTTTTCAGATCAGAGAGTTAGTTTTGACAAGTTGGTGAATCTACTATAACAAGAAGAATCTATGTACAATAAATATGATGAAGAGGAGCTAACAATATCATCTCATCAGAAAGGAAAAGGAAAAGGAAAATTTCAATCTTCTCAAAAGTCCCAAAAACATCATCAACATCAGCATGGGGACAAGAACAAGAAGAAGTGTCCTATCTGCAACATAGGACATGATGTGGAATATTATTGGTATAATACATTAAAGAAAGCTTCATCAAATAATTTTGGACCTCAAAATCAATAATATCGTAAGGGAAAATCACACTAAAATCAAGGGTAGAAGAAGGGGAAATGGCGAAGAAAACCCCATCAGCAAGTAAATATAGCTGAGCAAGAAGAACATTTAGAAAATTAGGATTTATTATACACATCTCATTTCAATGAACCATCCATGTCATCTAGTGTTGTCTGGTATGTTGATTCGGGAGCCACTCGACACATGAATGGGCACAGAGAATGGATTATCACAATGAGGGACATGCCTTCGAAAAATCATGTTTCATTAGATGATGATTCTTCGTACGTAGTACAAGGGATTGGGAACATTACTTGACCTCTTGGTTCATGAAATTATAGATTATCAAATGTACTATATGTCCCTGGATTAACAAAGAATCTACTATTAGTTAGTCAGCTTTTAGATCACAATATGAAGATTGAATTTCTTAGTCATTTCAGTAAGAAAGTGTGTTTAATTCGTGACAAATCAAGAGGCTCAAAAGTTATTGCAACAACCTCCAATGTGGGATGTATGTTCTTGCTTGACTTGTCCATAGGGATGATCAAGTGTGTGTGGCTAAAAATTATTGATTAGCATAGTTGTGTCATCGAAGACTTGGTCACATAAATTTCAAGTATCTCAAAACACTTCACTGGTACAACATGGTGAGAGGATTTCCATCTCTCTAGAAGGATATAAAGAAGTGTCCTAATTTCTTAGCTAGAAAAGACCACATAGCTTCATTCTAGAAAAGTACTTATTGAGCTCATGGTAAGCTTGATCTAGTTCATGTCAATCTCTACGATCTGATGCAACCTAGTCATTATAGATTTCATAACTTCATGCTTTGTGTTTATGACTATTCATGAAAAATTTGGATATTTTTTCTTTGTAAGAAATGTGAAGCTTTTGAGAACTTAAAAAAGTTCACAATGGCTATAGAAAATGATTATGGTTATCATATCAGATCTCTTCACTCAGATAGAAGGGGGGAATTCACCAGTAATGAGTTCAAAGCCTACTTACAATCTCACAAGATTCATTGACAGATGCCTCCTGTACACACGCCACAACAGAATGGTTTTTATGAGAGAAGAAACCATACTATCATAGAGATGGTGTGTTGGATTATCGATGACTTTAGACTAGCGAGGAAATTTTAGGGAGAAGTAGTAAAGACACTGCATTTTTGTTAAATAGAGTGCCCACAATTGCTCTTGATGGAGTGACACAACATGAAGCATGGTCAAAGTAGAAACCATCCATTACACACCTTAGAGTATTTGGGTGAAAATATAGCATGTAGACACCCAAGTATAATAGAAAGAAGTTGGATATGAAGTCATAGAAACTCATCTTCAATGGTTACAATGAAGAGACTCTTGGGTACAGATTGATGGTTCCAAAGACTAGAAAAGTATACACCAACAAATATGTTGAGTTCTATGAGAAGAAGGAAGATGAGAATCATCCTCCAGATTCACCTGATGTAGGTATTCCACCTATTGTAAAAATATAAGCATGTGTTCTTGCTGATGACGATAGTGATGACGGGATGATGGTGATGATCAGATAGAACCATGACCCACATGAGCAGTTAAACATATGCTTAAGTGGTAGAATAACATGATACGTGATGAAAAATTGAATGCTCCACCGAATACAACCACCACTGGACCATGAAATCATAGTAAAGCATGAGAAAAAGTTAACTTTTCATTAATGAGTAGAGTTGTTGAATATTTTGAGCCGTCTAATGTCCAGGAATCCCTATAGTCAAAATATTGGAAATATGCTATGTGTGTTGAGTATCAATCAGTAATGAAAAAAAACACTTGACAGCTTGTCGATATTCCACTAGGGAAGAAACCCATTGGTTATAGATGGATATTCAAAACTACAAAGTAGATGGGACCATAGACAAGTATAAAGCAAGACTAGTAGAAAAGCGGTAAACACAAAAGGAAGGCATAGAATATGAGGAGACATTTTCTCCCACAGCTAAGATCAAAATGATCAGGATGATATTTTCTCTAGCTGAACATTTTAGTTGGAAATTCAATCACATGGACGTGAAAGTGCCTTTCTGAATGGATATCTACAAAAATAAGTTTACATGACTCAACTTGAGGGTTATGTTGTACCTGGAGAAGAAACAAAGGTATGTACAATCACAAAATCTCTTTATGGCCTCAAACAAGAACCTCGGACATGGTACATCAAAATTGATGAGCATATCATTGAACATGGATTCGTCAGAAATCCATATGAGCCCAATCTATACCTTAAAAAGAAAGGGGGAGAGATTGTGATTGTTTTTTTATTTATCGATGATCTAGTCATCACTATCAATTCAGCGAAGATGATTTATGTAATGAAGAAAGATCTTAATAAATCATTTGATAGGATAGATCTCGTGCTCATGGAATATTTTCTTGGATTGGAAGTATGGAAGAAAGAGATTCACATTTTTTTTATCAATTGAAGTATACCAAAACAACACTTGAGAAATTTAGGATGATGGATTACACACCTATTGCTACACCTATGGAGATGAGATTGAATTTTTCTCATTTAGATCCATCTCCTATGGTAAATGACACTCTCTATTGACAGTTGATGTGGAGTGTCATTTACCTAACATACACTAGACTAGATATCAACTTTGTAATGAGCTACCAATCATGGTTCATGCAAGACCGTAGAGTTTGTCATTGGAAGGTAGTTAAGGAAAATATTGAAATATCAGAAGCATATAATAGATCATGGGCTAGATTACAAGAAGAATAATCAATTATTATTGATGGGATATTCGGATTCAGATCATGCAGATAACATTGATGACAAAAAATCCACTTCAAGATTTGTATTTTTTAGGGATATGGACCGATATCATGGGGAAGCAAGAAAAAAAACATTGTTTCTCACTCTTCTACAAATGCCAAATACCATGCTACAGGTGAAGTTGTCTATGAAGTGATATGGCTACGTCGCATATTGGAAGGACTTGGAATACCACAGGATAAACCTACCACCATGTATGTAGATAATGAAGGTGTTCTTAAACATGTTCACAACCCAGCGTTTCATGAGAGCACGAAGCACATCGAGGTGTATGTACACTTCATATGCGAGCATATTTTGATACACAACATATAACGGCAATTTTTCCCAACACCCAAACATCAAGCATATTTTTCACAAAGTCACTTACACGTGAAAAGTTTGAGATGTTCAAAGAGTTCCTCTCCACATCACTTGGGAGAGTACAAAATTAAGGGGGGGGATATTAGGGTAAACATAGGTTACTATGAGAAATTATGCATTGTACCTTAGTTAATTAATTTTTATTGAGGTAGTTGCTTAGATAATTAGGTGGTTTAATATTATTACTATATGGTTATGTTTGTATAACCATTTATATTGTATTCACGTAGGTTTAATTGTTACATAGTTTTAACTATAATATTTATTTTGATTGATCTTCCCAGATGTATTTTGGAAGCTATTGTATTATGGTTTATTGATGCATAGTTCCAACATATTGTTTATTTGTAGTATATCTTGTTGCACATGTGAAACATCTAGCCCTTTTGTATTTGGTTGTACAATATCTATAAATATTGCAGCCATATCAATTGTATCTAATTTTATTGAACATCAATATTACTTTTGAGGCTTCCCTCCCTCTTCCATTGTTCTCAGTTACTAGAAATCTTGAGCAAAATGGGTTAGTAGAAAGGAAAAATAGGACTGTATCAGAGATGGCTAGGACAACGCTAAGTGAATCCAAGTTTTATTATGGTTATTAGAAAGAGGAAGCCAACACATCTATTTATATTACTAAAAGATGTCAATTAAGAGTAAATGGTGATGAAACTCCTTATGAATTATGGAAAGGGATACCTAAAAATATGGAACATTACATAATTTTTGCTAGTAGATGTTTCTTTAAGAGGATTGAAGATGATATAGGGAAATTTTATTTAAATTCAGAGGAGGGTATATTATTCTGATAATCCTCAAGAAGTAAAACTAGAGCTGTTATAATAAAAACTAACAAAATTTTGTTGAGAGTTCAAATGTAAGGTTTGATGAATCATACCCCTTGAGATCTAATTCTAAGTCAAGAGATACAGCTCAAGATATCGAATCTAAGGAAGATAAAAAAAAATCAAGACAGAAAATGAAGAATATACGTATGAAGAAGAGAGGCATGAAAATAAGATTCATTTAAGGAAAATTAGGAGAGATCATCCAAAAAACTCATATTTTAGGAAAGAATAATGTCAGGATTACAACAAGGAGTAAAATTGTAAGTCTTAAAAATCAGGCAAATAAAGATCTTTTATTTAAGTTTCAACCTAAAAATGTTGAAGAAGCAAGCAAAGATGAATGTTTGAGAAATGCTATGAATGAAGAGATTCATCAGATTGAGAAAATTACAGAGGGAATTACTCCCTAGACCAAATGATAGAAATTTCACTGGAACTAAGTGGGTGTTTAGGAACAAACTAAATGAAGTTGGTGAAGTTACAAGAAACAAAGATAGATTTGTTTCTAAATGGTATGCTTAGGTTAAAGGAGTTGATTTTCAAGAGATGTTTTCTCTAGTTTTTTCCACTAGAGTGGAATCCATTAGATTCTTTATAGAATATGCAAGGTAAAAGAGATTTAATGTATATCAAATGGATGTAAAATATACATTATTAAATGGCAATCTAGAAGAAGAAGTGTACATTGATCAGCCTAATGTTCTTTTCATGATAGACGAGAAAGATATGTGTGTAAATGTAGAAAGGAACTTTATGGGCTAAAGAAAGAACCCAAGGCTTGTAATAGAAGACTAGATAAGTACTTGACTAATGAAGGTTTCAAAAAGGGAGTAGCTTATAGTAATTTATAATTTAAGGATGATGTACTTTATCTATTCGTTGTAGCAGTTTATGTGGATGAAATATAATTTTTAGGAAATAATGAACATGATACTCATGAGTTTGTTGGGATCATGTAAAGAGAAATTGAAATGTCAATTCTTGGTGGACTAACCTTCTTCTTACGACTGTAGGTTAATGATTCAAAGGTTGGTATATTCATATCACAAGCCAAATAAATAGAATAAATGTTGAAAAAGTTTCAAATGGTGTATTTTAAACCTATTAAGACTCCTATTATCACAAGATGAAAGCGGAGAAAGGATGAAATCTCTCCTATAGTGAACCAAATAGAGAAAATATCCTTGATTGGGAGCCTACTATATGCAAAAACTTCAAGACCTGATATTTGAAAAGCTATAAAGCTTATTATAAGGTTTCAAGAAGAACCAAAGGAGATATACCTACAAGAAGTGAAAAGGATTTTTAGATATCTCAAGGGGACTGTAGAATATTGAACTCAATTCTTTCTCTAATATTGATTGGGTAGGAATTCTTCAAGCCAAAATTAGTACAAGTGGAGGATCCTTATTTGTGGGAAAATTCCTTGTTTCTTGGATAAGTAAAAATAAATATTTATTATCCATTTCCACATGTGAAGGTGAGTATATTGATGTCTAGGAAAAGGCTAAGTGAATCCAAGTGTTCTGATGGTTATTGGAAATAGGAAGTCAACACAACTACTTATATAATGGCGATAAAACTCTTTATGAATTATCGAAAGGGAGGATTCAAAATGTCGAACATTACAAATTATTTGCTAGTAGATATTTGATTAAGAGGATTGAAGATGATCTACGGAAATTTTATTCCAATTCGTAAGAGGGTATATTTTTCTAATACTCCTCAAGAATTAAAACTACAAGTGTTATAATAAAAGATAACAAACTATGGTTGAGAGTGAAAATGTAAGGTTTGATGAATTATAGCCCATGAGAGTTAATTATAAGTCAAGAGATACAACTCAAGATATGGAATTTAAGGAAGATAAAGAACTAGTCACGACAACAAATGAAGAATATACTAATTAATAAGAGGTGCATGAAACTACGACTCCTTCAAGGAAAATTAGGAGATATCATCCTGAAACTCATATTTTAGGCAAGAAGGATGCTAGGATTACAACAAGAAGAAAACTTGTAAGTATTCAAAATTAGGAAAATAAAGCTCTTTTATTGAAGTTTCAACCTTAAAATGTTAAAGAAGCAAGAAAAGACGAATGTTGGATTAATGTTATGAATGAAGAGATTCATTAGATTGAGAGAAATAGTACTTGGGAATTCTCCATAGACCAAAAGAGAAAAATGTCACTAGAACTAAGTGGGTGTTTAGCAACAAACAAAATTAAGTTGGAGAAGTTACAAAGAAACTAATATAGGTTTGTTTATAAATGGTATGCTCAAGTTAAAGGAGTTAATTTTGAATAGATGTTTTCACTAGTGGCTAGAAAGGTACCCATTAGATTATTTCTAGCATATGTAGGGTATATGGTATTTAAGGTGTATAATATGGATTTAAAATGTATATTTTTGAATGGAAATCTAGAATAAGAAGTGTACATTGAACAACTTGATGTTTTTTGTATGATAGATGAGAAAGATATGTTTATAAATTGAGAAAGTAACTTTATGGGCTAAAGAAAACACCTAAGGCTTGTAATGGAAGACTCGATAAGTACTTGACTAATGAAAGTTTAAAAAAGGTATTAGCTTATAGTAATTTAAACATTAAGGATAAAGGAGGTCGTCTATTTATTGTAGTAGTTTAGATGTGTTGGTACCCAGATTTAATCTCCTTCACAACTTGAGCTGCATCATGGATTTTACAAGACAATCAGAGGTAGATAACTTATTTATATGTCATTTTGTAGTCAGGGAAGCAATTTATCTGACTTGTTAGCACTCAGGATTTGAAGAATTGGGTAACACCTTTGAAGGATTAGATATAATCCTCACTATTTTAGGTTGTGCCTATCAACCAAGGTAAGAGAACCTATATTGTAGCCTATGTTTTCTGAAGGAGGTGAAAATATCCTTGTACTGTACAAATTGTATGGAGATGGCCTTTGAGAAAACGTGATCAATTTACTATTATTCAAACTCAACAGAGCTGTCACTACTAAATGATGGAAATGGTTTCAAGACAAGGCTAAGGCTACTAAAGCCATGGTATGATCCTGACTGGTTTGTGTAATTTTTGTAAATGGATTGTATTCTTTTATCGACACACAATACAATGTATGGGTATTATAGGTAGAATAAGTTAATTTGAAATGAATTTTTGTGGGAGATGAAGAAGATAGATTCAAATTTTCCAAATCCTTGAGAAACTTCACAGTAAATGGAGAACTCAATAATAGAAAGCTTCAGAATAGTTGAAACATTCCTTCAACCAAAAGGTGT
The DNA here is from genome assembly GCA_019776745.2 of Taxus chinensis. Taxonomy (NCBI): domain Eukaryota; kingdom Viridiplantae; phylum Streptophyta; class Pinopsida; order Cupressales; family Taxaceae; genus Taxus; species Taxus chinensis. The sequence goes on from CM034148.1 coordinate 275,338,297, forward strand.
GCATCAGTGGAGGCCCAAACATGCACTTTTTCACATAATATTTGAGATTCTAGCATGAAGGCTTGAGTTAGAAGACCCAAAAAAAATCAAAATCTAAGATCAGTCATGCTTGAGGTACACCAAGAGGCTTACAAGCAATCTCTATCAATAGATGAAAGAAAAGTGATTTTAAATCATCTATTTCATTCCCAGATGAAAGCTCTTCTGAAAAATTAAATTACAGATGCCACTAAACTATCACAAGGATTGAAATATATGTGATTCAAAGAGATTTTGATACAAGATTGTAATAGGAACAAGGAAAAATACTTGCAGACATTCTGAAAGTGAAATAAACACAAAATTTAAAAGAGATTTGACACAAATTAACTCAAAATTCATCAGATTCATCAGTAGGGGAGAGTTATTTTAACAATCTTAGAGCGTATTGATGGTTATACACTTATAACCAAATCAACATGAATGAAAATCTAACAGAGAGGAAGTTAACCTAGTTTCTCATAAAGTTTTCTCAGAGGATGAGCTATTCTCAAAATTTTCTCATGAAAATGAACCCCGGATCATTTGCATGACAAATTCATGCAATATATAACTTTTACTCACTCACTTTTCCCCTCAAATCTCCCCTCCAAAAGTGGAATATTCAAAGCACCTTTACTTTGCAATATTTCTGAAAATGAAATCTAACAAAGTCGTAAAAAGTTGTAAGTTGTTCTTTAAAAAGGTGAATCATCACAAAAATTTCACCATTCTTCAAAGTGGCAGCACATTTTTCATTCCCCACGCATGTAGACCCCTTTTATTTCATCATTTTAACTTTTCACTTCATAATTTTTACTCTGCAACTTTGGATCTGGTAATTCACATTTTTTAAGACCCAGAGTAAAAATTTATTTGAAAAAAGCCTTGGATTCACAAATTGAACCCCCAACTTGATTAATTCGGACCCTACATGCCAAGACAACAGAAATTGGTAAACAATTCGATGAAGATTGATGCAAAAAACGCATCTCCAAACTTCCCGGAGCTCAAACGATGCCCATACTGGTGAAATGCACAACTACCATTGATATGTTCCTCAACATTAAATTTGAGCCTTCCATGTGGAAAATCTGGGTAAAAACAGGCCTTGGGACATATTTTTACCTTTTTACTACTTTTGGAAAATTTGCACAATTTCTTGAGTTCCTCTGCTACTCCGCCTTTGTGATTTTGGTTTGACACGTGGCACAATATGATTGAATAAGGAGTCGCGGATCAATTTTACACATTTTACATCTTTTTGAAAAAGGAAAAAATTTCATTTTTCCTCTATGGCTCTTCCCTCTCATAAGAAATGTGTCCTCATATTATTGGCTAAGGGGAAGCGCTCTGATTTCATATTTTAATCATATTTCATGAAGTAAAATTTTTAACATTTCCTTCACCAGCCCGCACCCTTTCCATTTACCTGGGAAAAACATTGACTATTTCCCTCGGGCTCGAGGGCTTTTTTTATACTTTGATCCATTTCAATACAACAGGAAAAATTTCCAAGTTTCCCCTGATGGTCCTCCTCCCTACCTCTTTGACTTTTCAAATTACCACGTTTCACCACGGCGCTCCTTGAGATGGTCCCAAAATTTTGATACTTTGAACAAGCATGGGTTTTCCATGTGTCTTGCTCTGGAGAGGTTTGTCTGAACACTTAAAGTTTCATAGAAGGTGCCACATATCATGCTCCAAAGAAATCTTCTTTTGAACATTGAAAAGTCTAAGTAAAATGCAAAGTGAGTGGAGGCCTCCATGTGTCAGCCTGACACTTCTTTAGAATGAAAGTCAAGGGCCGGTCCCCGAACATGCTCGGTTCCTCCACGTGTCTCCATGGCGCAACTTCAAGATGGTGCCCAGAGTAGAGACCTTGAATGAGTATGAGCTTGCCATGTGTCCTGTTTCACCAAACTATATCCATTTGCATAAAATTTATCTAATTCTGGGCCAAGAAGCAGAATCCTCCATGTTTCCTCCCGGCGCTACTCCAAGGCAAATCCCAAAATTAAATCTTCAAATGAGTGCCATTCACCCACGTGGACAAATTTTAAAAATGAGGTTTTTCATGGACTTTCTGAAGTATTAAGATGATCGACATCCAACCAAGAGGTGCCATGTTTCCTTGTTGATTGAATGATGCAAATTTGACCAGGAGAAACGTTTGTCAAACTATAAAACATAAACAAATGACCATTTGATCCTGAAAGTGAAATTTTCTTCAGGGATAGAGATTTTAGAAATATTGGAAGACTTAAATATGTTCCTCGGGCACACATCAATTCAATTGTCTTTGAATATTTAGGGCAGAAATGACAAGAATGAAAAATTTCAACTGTGGCAATAGAGGGAATAGGAAAACATAAATTTTTGAAAGGACAGAGCATGGGGGACTCAAAATACATAGCTTTCTAGATGAATAAAGAAACTAGGAGACAAATATGGACCCATACATGATCTTTGACCCAAAGGGTAGACTAAAAGTGGCAACAAAGACCAGCCAAGCACAACATGGGGAAGGATAAAAAGACAGAGACTGTAAATCAATAAATTTCCAAGAGCAAAAATGGGGCAAGACATTTTTGACCACAAACATAGGCTCCGACTCAGGGATGGGAACTCCCTATGAGTGTCATTGGGAAAACGGAGTAACAAGCCAAAACACCCAAAAAACCAGCTGATAAACCAACAAAAAGGGCTGCCACACACAAATGCAAACCAAAAACTGACCAAAACAACAAAAACAGAGCAGAAACAAAAAAATGTACACTGTAGAAGTGATATGCAAACTTTAGGTTTGGGGATCAATCCAAGAAATGCTTCAAATGTCTCCCATTAACAGGAAGCTCAAGTAATTTTCCATCCAGGTCCTTGAGGAAAAAAGTATTCTCACCAATTTTTATGTAAATGGAATATGGGCCCATCCAAAAAGCATCAAATTTACCATGCTTTCCCTTATCTTCATGCCTACTATCCCACAACAACATAAGATCTTCAATACTGAAAGCTCTTGGGGTTACCTTCTTATCAAACAAATTCTTCATTCTCTCTCTAAATTTGACATGCCTCTAATGGGATGCTATTCTTTCTTCATCAAGTTCAACAATATGATTAATCCTTACTTCATATGAATTGATTTCCTGATCTTCAAGTTGTTGAACTAATTGAAATGAATACAACTGCAGATGTAAGGGAAAAAAAGCTTATGTTTCATATACCAATTCAAACGATATTTTCCTAGTAGCCCTTTTGGCAGTTATCCTATCATCCAAAACAAAAAACTTTAGTTGTTCACCCCACTTCTTCTTGTTTAATTCAAAAGTCCTTTTAATAATATTCAATAAGTTTTTATTACTAGACTTATCCTATCCATTAACTTGTGGATTGTAGTTATAAGTATATGTCAACTTTATTCCATATTCTTTGTAAATTTCCACTAAAGGTCTAGCTCTAAAACTCATGGCATTCTCAGCAACAATCTTGACTGGCACTCTAAATATATAGATGATATGATTCAATATAAATTTCATTACAACTCGGTGCATTGCCTTCCTAGTGGGGATTGCTTCCACCCATTTTGTGAATAAATTAGTAGCTACAAAAATCCATTTGTGTCTAGCACTTGATGAATAAAATATTTCACCAATGAAGTCCATCCCTCATTGTTTGAAAGGAGCTTCAATTGATACAAGTTGTAAAGGAAGGGAGCCTAAATCTTTCATTCTTCCGAAGAAACAATGACAACTCTCGCATCTTCTAACCAACTGAGTTGCATCTTTAAAAAGATTTGGCCAACAATAACCATCCCTTAAAATTTTGTGTGTAGTAACCCTCCCAGCAAAATTTCCTCCACAAACTCCCCATGGAAATCAGAAATTATTTTGGGAGCTTCATCTTCAGTCACACATCTCAAGAGGATTCCCTCAGGGTTCTTTCGAGCCAACCCAAAGTTTGTAATGATATAATTTTGAGAATCTAGCTTGAGAGATCTTTTCTAATTTTTATTCAAATGTATAGGGAATAATAGGTGTCTAAGATGATAGATTACATCATTGTACCACTTAGACTTCAACAATTTTTCAAGAACATCTACCCTCTCTTCTTCTACTTCATTTAATTCAGCATTTTGCAAATTGCTTTCAGCCATGAGCTTAGCAAGACCCAAACCTCTTACTAGCTTTGTGGTTTGAATGTCCATATCATACTCCTACAATTTGTTAACCCAATTGCATCGTTTTCTTGAAATCTCCATCTCTGATAAGACATATTTTATCATTGTGTGAGGAACATAAGCAGCAACTTTGGAACTCAAAATATAAGGTCTGAAAACCTTAGTTGCTTTAACTAATGGAAAGGCCTGTTCTCCATGATCATGTATCTCAACTTAGCTGCTTGCAATGCCTTACTAAAGAAGGAAATAGGTCTTTCATCTCCATCATCATGCTTTTGCAACAAAATAGATGCAATGGTATGCTCAGAAGTAAAAGAGAATATTTGGAAAGTTTTCTTGTAATTTGGGGCTATTAGAACAGGAGCATGCTTCAATGCTTCCTTGATTCCATCAAAATATTTAAGGGAAGCCTCTTCCCACTTGATATTCTGGTCCTTCTTCAACATGCAAGTATTGGGGAGAGTCAACTCAGCAAAATTAGACACAAACCTTCTAATGAAATTGATTTGACCAAAGAAGGATTGGATTCCTTTCTTAGTTTTTGGAACCGGGATCTTACTGATAACTTCTATCCTTTATGGATCAATCATAACTCCTTCTTTAGACACAATGTGACCAATTAGTTTTTCTCTTTGCACTCCAAAATGGCACTTCTTTGGATTGAGTGAAATGCCATATTCTCTACATGTGATCAACATTCTTTCCAAATGTTGCAAGTGGTCAATTCTCTTTCTAGAAAAAACAGTAAAATCATCTTGATAAACAACAATAAAATCATTGATATAACTAGCAAAAGAAACATCCATGGCCCTTTGAAAATTAGCTCCAACATTCATTAAACCAAAGGGAATCTTGATAAAAACATATTTTCCCCAGGGAGTAGTGAAGATAGTTTTAATCCTCTCTGATTCTTTGACAATAATTTCATTATAACTAGAGAAACCATCCAAAGTAGAAAGCACCTCAGAACCAGTCACTAATTTCAGCATGTTATCCATGTTTGGTAAAGGATAGTTGTCCTTTATTGATGCTCTATTTAGATTTTTGAAATCCACATGAAGTCTGATATCTCCATTCTTCTTTCTAACAGGCACTAAGTTTGAAACCCAAGAAGAATATCTTATGGGTTGAATGATTCCTCCATCTCTCAATTTTTTTAATTTCTCTTGCATTTTGACAGAAAGGAGTGGGTTAATTGGCCTTTTCTTTTGTCTGAATGGTTTGGCATCTTTCTCAAGAGGGATCTCATGTTGGAATAATTCTTCTCTATATTCTTTTAGAACAGAATAAGACCAAGCTAAATAGTCTTGATATTGTTTCAACAATTAGAGGTAGGACTATTTCTCTTCCTTGTTTAAACCACTCCCTAACCAAATATTCCTTGGTTTTTCCTTTGTTCCCAATTCATGATCTTTAACATCTCTAGATGCAAACATGTTTCTACTGATTAGACAATCAACACTGTTAAAATTTGACTCAAGAGAAACTAGCCCTCTAGCGATGGTGTTAGTCTTTAATTGAATGATATCCTTGCCAAACAAGGTTTCTTTTCTATCAAAATTATACACTGATGCTTCCAAATCAATATTTTGATCCACAAACTCATCTTGGTTCTGTCGACATTAAAATTTTCCTCCGTAATTTCTATTTTATTAATGTATGTATTAGGAATAAGATGTTGTTAAGTATAATTAGCAGTGGCATCCAATAGAAGATAATAGTTCCGTCAGTACAGTGCCACCAAAAATGTAGTGTACAGTAATACTCAAAGTATAATAGGAATGTTGTAAAAAGTAAATATTTGTCATAAGTGGTCCGGTAATGTTAAAATGTCAAAATTGGGATAGGTAGAGAAGTAGGGTCTACTTGATTAGGAATTAGAAATATTATATTTGTAATAAGGAAAACGAGTGATGTCATAAATATTTTGTGTATTTTATTTGTGGAAAAGTATAAAAAGGTGGAACCCATGTGAGATGATAAGGTTTATCTTATCTTAGAAGATTAGCCTACATGTAAAGGCAAGAGTTTAGGCATGGAATATGATTGGCCATAAGAGATTTCCTATCCTATCTTGGAGATGGGGTGGATAAGCTTGAATTCCTATAAATAAAGAGGCCACCCCCCTCATTTGGCATAGAAGGAAGTAGTGAAAAATATTGTATGAGTAAGTGTGTAAGGGAAGCCATCATTTTGAAGGTGTGTTAAAGAAGCCATTAAGAGGTGTAATTGTGAGGTTTCTCCCATAGTTATTGTTGGAAGGCAAGTGAAGTCAGTAACACTTGAAGTACTTCATGGGTGAGATTGTAACAATTTCATGTTGATATTATTTCAGATTTATCATCATTCCTTCTTATCATAGTCTATGGTATTCTTGTGTTATGTTTGTTGTGTTTCCAGATTACATCCACCAAAATAAAATTTGTGCATTAGTAAATAATCATAGCATGAGCAGTTCCCGGTGAAGAATTATCATAGTTCGGGATTGGTGATGACATTTTTGTTCCATTGCCAAGATCATTCCTCATTGGTGGATTTTTTGGAGAGATATTCCCACTTAGTTAGAAAACATTTGGAAGGTAACCTTGTTTTAACTGTGTAGTGGTTACCATGGTAAAGTCACTTTTTACCATGAATAGTATTTACCGTAGTAAAGTCACTTTTTAACATGAATAGTATTTACCGCAGTAACTTCACTTTTTACCATGAATAGTGTTTACCACAGTAAAGTCATTTTTTTACCGCAGTAAGTCAAATTTTACCATAGTTTACCATGGACATTTCTATTTTACTGTAAAAAGGTGTAAAGTCACTTTCTATTATAGTGATTCCAATTATTTGTGCACATAAGTCTTGTTGGTTGTACTTGTGGGTCGGTATTTCACTGTGATTATTTTTGAAATTGGGGAAGATTCTTGTTTTTTTAGCCCAATCTAATGAAGATGCTTCCTCTTTCATTCAAGATTTTAAACGATCTTGTATTTCTAATGGCCTTATAAGAAGGTAACAATGGACTAAATTTTTTCCTACCTTTTTGAGATAAACACTAGGTGATAATGTGATAAACTCATGGGATTTATTAACTGAAAGTTTTCTTAAAGAATTTGGTGAACAAAAAAAATATGCAGATCTCATGATCGATATCACAAAGCTATCCCAAGGAGAGATGGAGAAGATAATGTTTTATCATGCTCATGTTCTAGAGCTAAGGAGGAAGCTCGATGCCCAGATCCGGAAGGTGGTTTGAAACACTGGGTGATAATGTGATAAACTCATGAGATTTATTAACTAAAATTTTTCTTGAAGAATTTGGTGAACAACAAAAATATGTAGATCTCATGATCGATATCACAAAGCTATCCCAAGGAGAGAAGGAGAAGATAAGGGATTATCATGCTCATGATCTAGAGCTAAGGAGGAAGCTCGATGCCCAGATCTGGAAGGAAGGATTAGCGGATGGGTTGATGAATGCCGTGGATAATTTCCTATGTAAGCACTTCATTCTTGGGATGAAGCCAAAGATCAAACAACAAGTGAAGTATGACCAACCAGCTACCATTGAACAAGTAAAAGAGATTGCAAGAAGGCAAGAAGAAAGCATGGAAGAGGAGCCCAAAGAAATTGTTGCTAAAGTAGAGCCTACACCAACAGCTTTGGTCCAGAATCCACAACCACTCTCAGTGAGCACAAATCTTTCTCCCAGTACATCTATTGAGTATGAAGATCTACTTAGGAAGATGGGCCAGTTAACTATTAATCTTCTTCAAGGGAAGGAATTTAGTTCTCAGGGAGGGGATAGAGGTCCAAAAAGAAATATTTCTAAAGTTGTATGTTATGGTTGTTATAAAAAGGGTCATTATAAGTATAATTGTCCAGATAGAGCTTCTACATCTGGTACAAGAGATAATGATAAATGGAAAGCACCTGTGTATTCTTTTGATGTAGTAGATAAGATCATAAATAATGAAGTAGATGTGTTTGTAACAAAAATAAATAAAGAAAAATATAACCAAGATGGAAATGATCGTAAGAAGATGAAAGGAGAAACTAGTAAGAAATATAGGAGAAGAAAGTTGGGTGTGTAGGATTTTGTGATTTCACAGGGACAAGGACCATACTCCATCTTAGAAGATCTATCCAGAAGGCCTGTACATATTACATATGGTCAACTTTTGTCTATGTCTTCTGAGAAGAGGTGGGAGCTACAAAGTGGACTCAATGATCGATGAAGGAAGGAGGTTGAGGTCCCTGTTTTAGAGGCAGAGGTGGATCCCTATGCTCCACAAGATGAGGTATTATGTAATGGTATTTCAATTCATGATGTCTTAGTTGATAGAGGTGTTGTAGTTAATGTAATGACTGAGTCTGTAATGAATATGTTGGATTTAAAAATTGACCACCCCTCAACACTTATGTTAAGGTCATTAAATAAGGGAAAAACTAAACCAGAAGGTGTAGTTTCAAATGTGGAAATATATGTTATGGGTGTTGTATGTGTGGTAGACTTTCAAGTGATGAAAAATGGTACTGTTTCATACCCATTTTTTTTGGGAAGACCATGGCTAAGGAGAGTTCATGCAAGAAACTACTGGAATGAAGGATTCATGACACTTGGATGTGGTATAGAGAGGGTGAAGATAAACATGATCCCTTGGCATCATAAGACAGAACATGTGGATTCAAGTGATGAAACTGATGATTGGACATCCTCTGATTACTCTAGTACCAGTGAAGTGGACACCGAAGATGAAGAAAGTGAGGTTGATGTTTTGGTCATGGATATCCTTCCAGTCACACTGAATCATGACCCCATAAAATTATCTAAAGAAGAAACTGATGATCGTTTCCAACAAATAAAGATTGGTGATGCTGTGATGGAGAGTGAGAAGGAATCCTATCTCCAACTTTTTTGAAGGTACATACACATATTCACTTTTGATTACAAGGAACTCCGTCAAGTAAGTTGGGTAGAACATTCTATTGATATGGTAGATGGTGCTAAGCCCATAAAGCAAATGCCATATATAATGAATCCTAATTTTTCCAAGAGTGTAAAAGAATAAATAGATAAGTTTCTTGATGCAGGATTCATATTTGTTGTGGAGAATTCAAAATGGGTTTCTCCCATTATGATCTCAATAAAAAATAATGGGAAGCTACGCATTTGTGTTGATTATAGGAAGCTCAATAAGCCAACAAAGAAGGATCATTACCCTCTTCCATTCTCACATCAAATCTTGGACAAAGTAGCTGGTCAGGAGTGCTATCGTTTTGCTGATGGATATAACAGATACAACCAAGTTCGTATAGTAGAGAAAGATCAGCTGAAGACCATGTTCACCACTCCTTGGGGAACGCTTTCTTATAGAGTTATGTATTTTGGGTTGTGTAATGCTCTGGCAACGTTCCAGTGCTTGATGAATAGGGTGTTTAAACCCTACATTGGGAATTTCATCAGAGTACTTCTGGATGATTTTTGCATCTATGGGAGCAAGATGGACCATCTGCACCAGATGGAGACAACATTTCAAAGGTTAGATGAAGTAAAAGCCTCAATAAACCCTACAAAGTGTGTCTTTGGATGTTCTAAAGGAATTTTGTTAGGGCATGTTGTATCCATAGATGGTATTGGTACTGACCTTAATAAAGTTTCAAAAATCAAAGAGTTACCATTTCCTATGAATAGAAGTAAGTTGAGATAATTTTTAGGCCATGTGGGTTACTATAGAAGGTTCATCAAGAATTTCTCAAAAATTACATAGTCACTAACTCAGTTCTTGAAGAAGGATGTTACTTATGAACCAAGAAATAAGGTGCATGAAGCTTTTGAACAACTAAAGGAAGCCCTGGTGTCTTCATTTGTTTTAAAGAATCCAGATTGCAGCAAGCCATTAATTGTGTATATTGATGCCTTATATGCAGCACTAGGAAGTACTCTGATCCAAAAGGATGAAAATAGGAATGATCATCTAGTTTACTTTGGGAGCAAACAAATGAGCAGTGCTAAGGTAAATTATACTGTAACTAAAAAAGGGGCTCTAGCTATCATTTTTGCTGTAAAGAAGTTTAGAAATTACTAGCTAAGGCAGAAATTTATAGTTGTAACAAATCATCAGGCTCTAAAGTATATTGTAAATAAGCCTAATCCATCAGGGAGGATAGCATGATGGATAATTTTTGTACAAGAATTTGAATTCGATATTATAGATAGGCATGGAAAGAAGCATGTCAATGCAGATGCACTTTCTTGAGCCTATGATGGTTTAGGTTCATCTTGTGATGATGATGATTTCCCAGATGTAGCATTGTTATCCCTTGACACAATCCCTATTGAATACATAGATATTTGGAATTATCTAAATGAATTCAAGTTTCCTGATGGTGCTAATGTAAAGAATAAGAGGAATATTACTCAATTGAGGCATCCATATTCTATTATGCATGGAGTATTATTTTGAATAGAACCTGATGGAAAATACAAGAGAGTAGTTGGACGTGATCAAGGGAAGGAGATGATAGAATAATTCCACAATGGTACATGTGGAGGACACTTCTCTAGAAAACTTACAGTAAGAAGAATCTTTTATGGAGGTTATCACTGGCCCACTCTTTGTAGAGATTGTTATAATTATTGTAAGACATGTGATATTTGTCAAACACATGGTAATCATTATACTTCATCAGCTCCATTATGCCCTATTCTTCGACTTGGTCCCTTTTAAAAGTGGGGAATAGACATTGTAGGTCCACTTCCAACTACCCCACGCCAAAATAAGTATATTGTAGTTTCCACATATTATTTAACCAAGTGGGTTAAAGTTAGGCCATTGAAAACAACTTCCATGGATGAAGTGGCAAGGTTCATATATGAACGCATTGTCACCAGATTTGTTTGTCCATTAGAAATTTTAACAGATCAAGGAAGCCACTTCATTAATGAGGTGGTAGAATCCCTAGTCAATAAGTTTTCTATTAAGCATATGAAGGCAAAAACATACAAGCCAAGCACAAATGTACATGTGGAATGACCAAATTTTATTTTGTGTCAAATTCTAGCAAAATATGTAGCCTTGTAGGTAGATAAGTGGGATAAAAGGATTCATGTAGCATTATGGGTATATAGGGAAACATCAAAGTCAACAACAAGATACTCCCCATTTTAGTTGGCTTATGGCATTGATCTTGTTCTTCCTATTGAGTTTAATATTCCCACTGTGAGAGTTATGAAAAATGAAAGGATGGATGAAAGTGATTCAGTAAAAGAAATGTTGGTACATCTTCATTTGCTAGAGGAAATGAGGGAAATAGCGAAGGATACAAGCTATAAGAAGAAAATGAAACAAAAGGAATAATTTGATCAAAAGATCCATTGGTCTCCATTTCATGTGAATGACTTGGTTCTAGTATATGATTCCAGATGCAAAAAAAGAAGGCAGAGAAAATTTCTTCCCAAATGGATGGGGCCCTACAAAATAGCAGCTGTGCATAAAAATGGTACATATCGACTGGAGGAATTGGATGGTACTCCCATTATGAAATGGGTCAACATGACAAGTTAAATATTTTCCAGGCACCAGCTTCAGAATGTCCATAAGAATCTACTCCAAGGACGGAGTAGAAGTTAGGAAGGGGGAAAATTTCGACATTAAAATTTTCCTCCGTAACTTCTATTTTATTAATGTATGTATTAGGAATAGGATGTTGTTAAGTATAATTAGCAGTGGCATCCAATAGAAGATAACAGTTCCGTCAGTACAGTGCCGCCTAAAATGTAGTGTACAGTAATACTCAAAGTATAATAGGAATGTTGTAAAAAGTAAATATTTGTCGTAAGTGGTCCGGTAATGTTAAAATGTCAAAATTGGGATAGGTAGAGAAGTAGGGTCTACTTGATTAGGAATTAGAAATATTATATTTGTAATAAGGACAAAGAGTGATGTCATAAATAGTTTGTGTATTTTATTTGTGGAAAATTCTAAAAAGGTGGAACCCGTGTGAGATGATAAGGTTTATCTTATCTTAGAAGATAAGTTTACATGTAAAGGAAAGAGTTTAGGCATGGATTATGATTGGATGGAAGAAATTTCCTATGCTATCTTAGAGATAGGGTGGATAAGCCTGAATTCCTATAAATAAAGAGGCCACCCCCCTCATTTGGTATAGAAGGAAGTAGTGAGAAATATTGTATGAGTAAGTGTGTAAAGGAATCTATCATTTTGAAGGTGTGTTAAAGAAGCCATTAAGAGGTGTAATTGTGAAGTTTCTCCCATAGTTATTGTTAGAAGGAAAGTGAAGTCAGTAACACTTGAAGTACCTCATGGGTGAGATTGTAACAATTTCATTTTGATATTATAATTTACACTGATATTTCAGATTTATCATCATTCCTTCTTATCATAGTCTATGGTATTCTTGTGTTATGTTTGTTGTGTTTCTAGATTACATCCATCAAACAAACAGTTGTTCATTAGTAAATAATCATAGCACAAGAAGTTCCCGGTGAATAATTATCATAGTGTTGGATTGGTGATGACAGTTCTATAAAAACCTCTTAACTTGAGCACCATCATCAAACTCTTGCCAATGCTTGATGTTATCAGGGACTACAGGCCTAGTGAGTACCTCAACATCATATTCACAATATGGAAAAATGGTACAATTTTCAAATCTAGACCCCAACACTTCCATCTTATCAAAAATCATATTTAAACTTCAGTCATGATGAAGAATGTTGAAGGAATCAAACATCTCAATAAGATCCCAAACTACATGTTTGTATTGTTTCATTCACTAATTTTTTGTTGCATATAGTTTTCTAACTTGTTTGACAACCTACTCAGAATATCCCTTTACAACAACATCTTTTATGCCATACTTCCAAGAAATCCTCATCCCTAACAGTAATTCCTCATACTCAACTATGTTATTGGTGCATTCAAAGCTCCACCAATTAGCAAGGTCCATGGTGAGCCTACCTCTTCAAGACACTTAGAATAATCCATCTTGTGCTCCTTACCATCATAAAACCCAATAAAATTATCAACATCAACATCAACAAATATTACTTCATAAGAAGCATTGTTTGGATTCTCAATTAAATGTAACATCTTCTTCTCTCCATATAATTTTAGAAGGCCACCTTCAATGGGAATGGTGGCAAAAGACATATCCATTAGGAAACTCCCTCTAACACTTGCAACCCACTTTCTTGATAGCAACATACCCAATTTGGCAGGTCAATCAACAATCAAAACATGAAGTTTCAAATTCTTACCTAGATAGGCTACAAGTTGCACAACAAAACCTTTAACACACCCAACAACTGGCACTTCCATGGAATCCATGGTAGTACACTTTCCATACGCTATTTTTACTTTGATATCTAACTCATTCATAACTTCCAAAGGCATGACATCGCATGATACGTCGGAGTCAAACATACAATTATGTAGCAACATGTCCTTGATGATCAAAGTTGTGAAGAAAGGGTCAACACTTAGCTGAGATTCAAAGAAGGATGTTCCCAAATATAACTCCACTGGTTCATCAAATTCTTTCAATGTTGATGACTTTCCTACCTCTGCAATAGCAAGTGGAGCCTCTACAACATTCACATTCCTTGTCATGGCAGCCTTCTCCTCCTTCAATCCCAAATACTCAAGTTCTCTCTTCTTGTGCTCAAGGATTCTAAGCAGCTAAAAAAATTGAACACTGACCTTGATTTGGTTAAGAAATTGAGCAATATCATAGGGAATGTATTTAGGCAAAACAACAGTGGAAGGAGGGTTGGAAATATCATCAGATGGCACAAGGTTTTTAACATTTTGAGCATGGGGTGAATCATATCTTTTGCTTGGTACATAAGGGCTCTTAGCAGATGTTTCTTTCTTAGGAACTTATTTTGGGATATTTGAAAACAATGGGGTTTTATTTTTGGCCTGAGACCCAACTCCCTTGATAGCCTTACTTCTTATGTTATACTCCTCTTGGGCCACCAAAACATTCATAAACAACTGCCTATCCTCTTCCGATGGTATACCTCCATCATACTTCTTGATCGTCAATGCCCTCAGGTACTCAAAATCATTATTTGGAAGCTCAAAGGCTTGTACATTATGAATTTCTAAAACATGAGAAGGAGGAAGAAGATGTACCCATTTGAAGCAATCCCAAAAGCTAGCAGTATTCCATGCAATTATCACTTCAATAGATGTTTCTCCTTGACATGAGTTTGTAGGGAAATCCATCATATAAGCATCATCATCCGTATTATAATCATCATCTTCCTCTTTAATTTTCTGATCTATTCCACATGGAGAATGGGGTAAGAAACATATGTCACACTAGTCAATCTGCTTTGCATCATCAATAATAGCCACTCTAGCATTTAACGGATCAGACACAACATTATTTTCTTTGGCCTGAGCCTATCTATTTCCAAATCCCATAGGTTCTTTACCTTTGTCATCAAATCTATTCTCATTCCTATGGTGATTTCCAAATCTATCTTGAGTTTTCTGCCTAGACTAACCTTGTGAAGTTTGTCCAATTCCCTTCTCAGCTCTTGCTAACTTGTAGGAAATCTCTTTGACAGTGCCTGCCAAAGTTTTCATCACTTCCTCCAAGTCTACACTCTTGCTTGCTTGAGGCTTATCAGGGTTTACCAATTTAACTCCATCTCTCTTAGGAGGTTTCCCAACAACCTTGATATTGTTCTCAATTTGAAGTGCCTTGGTGAATGCCTGCCTTAAATTGTTAGGGTTCTTATCCCTCAAGTAATATGCAGCCTTCTTGTCAAATGTATCAGAATATTTTATCAAACAAGATTCATCACATGGTCTTAAATTCACTGGAAATCTCTTGAAATTTTTATTGAACCCTGTGTTGAAGTCATGGACCGATTCATTTGGGTTCTTCTTGATATTCTCAAACTATGATAAGAGGAATGTAGGATCAGTTTTTTCATCATATTGTAGCCTGAATGCATTCTGCATTTCAGCCCATGAATCAATAGAATTATTTGGCAAGGCCTTGAACCAATCCCTAGAATCCTCCTCTAATGTGTGGAAAAATAATTTAATGTACACATCCTCAAATCCAATTTCAAAATCCTCCATCATATTAATAAAGAGTTTCAAATGCTAATCACCTATTATGGCATTATTCCCTTGGAACTTTTGTAATCTACTTCTAACATCTTGAGGCACAACATTAGGATAACCAGCCATTCCCCTAAAATTTATTTGGCCAAAGGTATTGACCATAAATGGAGGCCTAGGTGGAGGCTGAGCCATGTTGTTTGGTCGAAGTGATTTTGGGGGTGACACAAGATAATGAGGTGTGAGGTCTTTGGGGCTCAAGAATGTGGTTCACAAGATTGGTAATCTCTAGGTGATGATTTTCTTGGAAATTTTTATTGGAATTGAAACACATGTGTAGATTGAAGAAGGAACTCACCAGGTACAGCAGAAGGACCTTCACTACTTGAAGTAAACAAGTTTATGTGAAGATTTCTTGAATTGGAATCATTGGAAGAAGAATGATAATCCTCTATTAAAGGTTGATCTCTCTCACCAATGGATATACCTTTGCTTGATGTCTGACCTTCAACAACCTTCCAAACTTTTCTTTCCTCTAAAACTGTCTTTCCCAATTCTTGAAATAATTTTCTACTTGGGTCTTTCCTGAAGAGAGATCTTCTTCCTTCCAGGTTTGCATATTTATATGACACACTTCACTTTATGTATGATAAGGTACTGGTATTTATCAAAATATAATAGCTAGGTGTCACCACTAAGGAATTTCACCCTATTTCGTGCAAATGCACTAAGAAGATCTATCAAATGACTACAAATATTAGAACTATGCAAAGCTTTATCAGATTTGATCTTATTTCACTCAATTTATCAACTATTGTGCAAAGTTTGAAACAAAGAATTGGAGACACTTGAACATATAAAACTTACAATTCTAGTCCCATTCTAGTATTATAAATCTGATTAGAAAATAATGCTCATTAATGTAGTTGCACATAAATCACATAAAACATATTACCAGGGCTTTGAAATACTGAAATACTCCTTGACAATGGTACGATTAGTGTTGACGGGCTCAAAAGAATATGAACTGGAAGTAGATTAACAAATTAGTCTAGATATTACATTCTTCATCCCTAACAATAGTGCCATCTGGGTTGACGGGATCAAAAGAATATGAACTGGAAGAAAATAAAAAAATTAGTCTGCATATTGCATTCTTCATCCCCGGCAACGGAGTCATTCGAGTGTTGGTACCCAAATTCAATCTTCTTCACAACTTGAGTTGTACCATGGATTTTACAAGACACTTAGAGGTAGATAAATGGTTTATATGTCATTTTGTAGTCGGGGAAGCAATTTATCTGACTTGTTAGCACTCACGCTTTGAAGAAGTGGGTAGGACCTTGGAAGGATTTGATCTCATCCTCACTATTTTAGGTTGTTCCTATCAACCAAGGTAAGAGAATCTATATTGTAGCCTCTGTTTTGTGAAGGAGGTGAAAATATCCTTGTACTGTGTAGATTGTATGGAGATGGCCTTAAGAAAACATGATCAATTTCCCATTATTCAAACTCAACAGAGCTATCACTAC
This sequence comes from Taxus chinensis, assembly GCA_019776745.2. Taxonomy (NCBI): domain Eukaryota; kingdom Viridiplantae; phylum Streptophyta; class Pinopsida; order Cupressales; family Taxaceae; genus Taxus; species Taxus chinensis. The sequence goes on from CM034148.1 coordinate 275,355,126, forward strand.
TAAATTATGGAAATAATTTCAAGACAATGCTAAGGCTACTAAAGACATGGTATGATCCTGACTGCTTTATGCATTGTTTGTAAATGGATTATATTATTTTGTTAACAGATAATACAATGCAGGGGTATTATAGGTAGGATGAGTTAATTTGAAATGAATTTTGGTGGGAGATCAAGAAGATAGACTGGACTTTGCTAGATCCTTGAGAAACTTTACAAAAAATGGATAACTCAATAACATAAAGCTTCAAAATAGTTAAAACATTCCTTCAAATAGAAGGTGTGCATCAATGGAGTCCCAGACATGTAGTTTTTCACACAATATTTGAGATTCTAGCACGAATGCTTGAGTTAGAAGACCCAACAAAACATCAAAATCTATGATATAAAGAGATTTTCATACAAATATATTTTGATACAAGATTGCAATAGGAACAAGGAAAACTACTTGCAAACATTTTGAAAGTCAAATAAACAAAAAAGTTGCAAGAGATTTGACACAAATTAACTCAAAAATCATCAGATACATCAATAGGGGAGAGTTATTTAAACAATATTAGAGCTCGTTGATGGCCATACACTTGTAACCAACTCAACATGAATGAAAATATAACATAGAGGAAGTTAACCTAGCTTCTCAAAACGTTTTCTTAGAGGATAAGCTATTCTTAAAATTTTCTCATGAAAATGAACCCCCGACCACTTGCATGAAAAATTCATGTAATATATAACTTTTACTCACTTACTCACTTTGTCCCTCAAATATTCCTTCCAAAAATAGAATATTCAAAGCACCTTTGCTTTGTAATATTTATGAAAATGAAATCTAACAAACTTTCATCTTGATGCTATCAAAAGGTGAATCATCACAAAACTTTCATCATTCTTCAAAGTGGAAGCATGTTTTTCATTCCCCACGCATGTAGACCCCTTTTTTTCATCATTTCAACTTTTCCCTTCCCAATTTTTACTCTGCAACTTTAGATCTGGTAATTCACATTTTTTATAAACTAGAGTAAAAATTTATTTGAAAAATTCCTTGGATTCACAAATTGAACTGCCAAATTGATTAATTCAGACCCTGTAGGACAAAATGACATGAATTGGTAAAAAATTCAATGAGATTGATGTAAAAAACACATCTACAAACTTCCTTGAGCTCAAGTGACAGCTAAACTGGTGAAATGCACAACTACCATCGATCTGTTCCTCAACTTTAAATTTGAGCCCTCCATGTGGCAGATCTAGGTAAAAATGGGCCTCGGGACGTCTTTTTACCTTTTTACTACTTTTCAAAAAAATTTACAATTTCCTGATTTCCTCCGCTGCACCGCCTTTGTGATTTAGGTCTAACACGTGGCGTAATATGACTAGATACAGAGTCATAGCTCAATTTCACACATTTTTCATCTTTTTGAAAAAAGGAAAAAAAATCATTTTTCCTCCACGGCTCTGCCCTCCCGTAGGACACATGTCCTCATATGATTGGCTGAGGGGAAGCGCTCTGATTTAATATTTTAATCATATTTCATGAATGAAAATTTTTAACATTTCCTCCGCTACCCCTCACCTCCGCCATTGACCTAGGAAAAACATTGACTATTTCCCTTAGGACCTCAGGATTTTTTTATATTTTGAGACATTTGAATACAAGAGGAAAAAATTCCAAGTTTCCCCCTATGCTCCTCCTCCCCACCTCTTTGACTTTTCAAATTGACATGTTTCACCATGGCGCTCCTTGAGATGGTCCCAAAATTTTGATACTTTTAACAAGCGTGGGCTTGCCATGTGTATTGCTCCGGTGAGGTCTGTCTGAACAAATGAAGTTCCAAAAAAGGTGTCACATGTCATGCTCTGAGGCAATCTCCTTTTGGTTGTTGAAAAATCTAAGTAAAATGCAAAGTGAGTGGAGGCCTCCATGTGTCAGCCTGACACTTCTTTATAATGAAACTTAAGGGTTGGTCCCCGAACATGCATGGTTCCTCCACGTGTCTCCATGGCGCAACTTCAAGATGTAACTGAAAGTAGAGACCCTGAATGAGTGTGATCTTTCCATGTATCCTGTACCACCAAACTGTATCCACTTGCATAAAATTTGTCTAAGTCTGGGCTAAGAAACGGAAGCCTCTACGTGTCCTCCCGGTGTTACTCCAAGGCAAAGCCCGAAAGTAAATTCTCAAATGAGTTTCGTTCACCCATGTGGAAAGATTTTTAAAATGAGGCTTTTCATAGAATTTTTGAAGTATTAAGTTGATCCACATCCAACCAAGAGGTGCCACGTTTCCTTGTCGATTGAATGATGCAAATTTAAACAGGAGAAACACTTGTCAAACTATAAAACACACAGAAATGACCATTTGAGCTTGAAAGTGAAATTTTCTTCAGAGATAGAGATTTTAGAAATATTGCAAGATTCAAATATGTTCCTCGGGGACACATCAATTCAATTCTCTTTGAGTATTAATGGTAGAAACGAAAACAACAAAAAATTCTGAGTATGGCAATAGAGGGAATGAGAAAACGTTATTTTTTTAAAGGATAGAGCATGGGGGACTCAAAATACTGAGATTTCTAGAGGAACAAAGAAACTAGGAGATAAATATGGACCCATACATGATCTTTGACCTAGGGGCGGACTAAAAATGGCAACAAAGACTAGCCAAGCACAACATGGGGAAGGATAAAAAGAAAGAGGCCGTAAATCAATAAATTTCCAAGGGCACAAATGGGGCGAGACAATTTTGAACACCAACAAGGTGGATGAAATCATGTTTGGAGTAAATAATTAACATATAACTCATTAGTTTGCTAAGATCATGAAAAGAGAATTTGAAATGTCAATTCTTGGTGAACTATCCTTCTTCTTAGGATTGCAGGTTAATTAGTCAAAGGGTGGTATATTCATAGAAAAATCCAAGTAAATAAAAGAAATTTTGAAAACGTTTCAAATGGAGGATTGTAAATCTATTAGGAATCATATGATCACAGGATGAAAGTTAAGCAAGAATGACATCTCTCCTATAGTGAACCAAATAGAGAAAAGATCCGTGATTGGGAGCCTACTATATGCAACAACTTCAAGACTTAATAATTGAAAAGCTTTGGGGCTTGTTAGAATGTTTCAAGAAGAACCAGAGGAGACACACCTACAAGAAGTGAAAAGGATTTTTAGATATCTTAAGGGGACTGTAGAATATTACTTGTGGTACCCAAGTAGTGAAAACTTTGAACTCAAATTTTTCTCTGATACTGATTGGGTAGGAAGTCTTCAGGATAGAAGAAGTACAAGTGGAGGATACTTATTTGTGGTAAAATTCCTTATTTCTTGGATAAGTAAAAATAAATATTTATTATCCCTTTCCACACGTGAAACTGAATAAATTGATGTTGCACTTTGTTGTGCACAAGTTGTATGGATGAGACAAACCTTAGAAGATTATAAGGTGAAGTTTCATGAATCTACTCCCATTTTCTGTGATAGTACAAGTGCCATTATTATATCCAAGAAATATTTTTTACATTATAAAATAAAGAACATTGCAATTATATATCTTATCTTGAGATATCTAGTTAGTGAGAAAAGGATCAAGTATGAACATGTGTCCAAAAAGGAAGAAATTACAGAAATCATGATCAAGACACTTCGAGATGTAACATTTGAGATTCTAAGAGGTAACTTGGGTGTGATTCCTTCCCATAGTTGTCACTAGAAGAGGACAAGACATTTAAAGAGAGCATGTCAAATGAACTATTTGCTCCAAGGATTTGAAAAAAGTGTCAAAAAGGGAACCTTGCTAAATTAGGTCTATGGAGAAGTGTGCAGAAGATTCAAAGTATAAAGGTATTATTTCTGAGTTTATTCTTATTATGGTAGTTGTGTCTTAGTTCTTGAATCATTCTCTAAGGTGTGTTAAGTTTTTTTCCCATCAAAAAAGATGTGTAAAGGTGGTTGAGTATTGTCTGGACTGTGGAAGTGATAAATAGGATTTATTTAGTTGGTAAATTTGGTTACAAGTCTGTGTGTATGCATTTAAATATCTAGTAGTGACTCCAATAGGTATATGGGAAGTTTGGATTCTCTCTAAGGCCCTACTATCCTAGAATGAGGATTTGCATCTTGATATAGATCTATAAATATTGTGTGGAAGCTTTACGAGCTAAGGTATGTTTTTAAGTTTATATTTAAAGTTATAATAGAGTAACAAGGAGAATAATGTCATGTTGCTAAGTATGCATGAAGTAATCATAGTGTTCTATAATTTTATACATGAGTCAATGGGGAGCTTAAGCTTTCACTATCGTAAGGAGATAAAACATCAAGTGTTAGAGGGCTTGTATGGTTGGATAAATATATCATAGTAGGTATTAATTCATTATGGCATAATATAATAGACTATGAAGAAGGGTAGTGATGAGTTATAGGTCTATGAAGGTTTCTTAAAGTAGGGGGGGATGATATTGATCTTCAATCAAGTGCATAAGGTATGAATAAGGCTAGTTAGACAAGGTTATTGGAGTTTTCAAGTATGTTGGAAAGAGGAGTAATCTTTTGGTATCCGAATTGATTTTCCCTTAGAAACTGAGAAACATCAAAGATTTAGCAAGACACTGAGAGACAGAAAAATCTTATTATGAGTCATTTTTATAACTGGGGAGGGGATTCATCTGACTCTTTGTCACTCGGGCATCGGGAGAAATGGATAACACCTTCATTAAGGAGTGATTTCATTAAGGATAACATCAAGGTGAGAGCACCCATTTTGTAACGTCTGTTGGTGAAGGAGAATGAATATATCCTTCTTTGCACAAATTTGAAAGGAGACCTAGAGAAAATATGATCAATGCACCACAATTTAACTCTCACAAGTTGTCACTTCTAAAGAATGGTGATATTTCCTAAACATGGTTAAAGGTTACAAGAGACATTATGGGATACTAATTGCTTTTGCATATTTTGGCAGTAGAATTTATTTAGTTGTGGACATACATGGAAAATAGGGGTAGTTCAGGTGGGATTCATCATTTTTTGAATAATTTTGGTGGAAGATTAAGAAGGATAAAATTTATTATGCCAAATCTTTTAGAACATTCACAATAATTAGAATATTAAATGACAGAAAGGTTCAAAATAGCAAAACCATTCCTTTAACTAGAAGGTGTGTATCAATGGAGGCCGAGATTTACATGGTTTCATGCAATATAAAATAATTTAACACGAAGGCTCAAGATAAATACTCAATTAAACATTAAGACCCCTGGTTCCTCACGCCTAAGATACACTCAAAGGATTATAGAAAATATTTATCAACAAAATGATAGTAAAGTGATTTTAAATTGTTTATCTCATTACAGTATGAAGAATCTTCTAGTAATGAAATTGCAAAAGCCACTAAACTATCACAGCGACGAGATCCTGTGTGATTTATAGGGATTTTAACACAAGATATCAATAGGAAAAAGAAAAACTACTTGTAAACATTCTGAAATAAAGAAGACAAAAATTTTCCTAAGATTAACATAGATTAATTTGAAGTTGATTAGATTCATCAGTAGAGGAAAGTTTCTTTGAATAGTCTCAGAGCTTGTTAATGGATGTATATTAGTAGCCAAATTGACGTGATTGAAATCTAAAACACAAGAAATTAATAGGTTTCTCAAATTGTTCTCTCATAAATATGGGCTCTCTCAAATTTACTCTTAAGAATTAAACCCCTGACCCTTTGCAAGAGTATTCTCTTTCCATTAATACATTTCACTTGCTTACTCATCCAAAATTTTCCCCCCCAAAAAGAAGAATATTCGTGGAACCTTTGATTCTTACCAATTTGTCTCGAAAATTGACATTTAAAAAATTTACACTCACAACTGCCAGGTGGAAAAATCATGAATTGATCAGATTTCTCAAACCCTCAACTAATGAATGGGATGTCATGCCATAACTTCTTGATAGTCCTTCTAATCATTCTTATTCTGTCGTGTGAAAAATCCTTGTTTTAATTATTTTCCAATGGCATTGCATGGCTGGATCTGACAGGAAATCCTTTTTGCCCTTGAGGAAACACGTTGAGAAATGAATGCCCCCGCATGGACACCTGCATTCGTGCCTCTTAAAAATGAGTTTTCATGCACAGATTATTCCGCATACCTGTACTATGAGTCTAATTTGCAAGAAAAACAATGTGTATTCACACCTTTTGGAGTCTTGGAACAAAAAATTTAGAAAAATCAGAACCAATGCATAGCAACTGTCAATTCTACCCCTTCTCAACTTTAGATTAAAGCCATCCATGTGTTTCCTTGGTGCAACAGTAAAGGAGAAGTATAGAGGAAATTTTCCAAACAAGTTGCGGGCCTTCCACGTGCCCTGGGCCCAAGAAAATCACCTTTTGGCCTTTAAAAAGTCTCACTATAAAAAGGAACTAGTGAAAGCTTCCACATGTCTCATTGATGCATTTTTGATATGGTGCCCAAAAGAAAAGACCCCAAACAAGCATGGGCTCACCACGTGTCTCAGTCTGGTAGAGTTTTTTAAAACGTTTAAGAATCACCGGAAGGTTCCATGTCTCTAGGGTCTGAGACAGTTTTCCTTGGTTGTTGAAAATTCCAAGCAAGGGCAGAGTGAATGGAAGCTTCCACATGTCCCCATGGCGCTTTTTCAAAAATAAAATTTAGGGGCAAGTTCCCAAATAGGCGAAGGCCCTCCATATATCCTAGGCCTTATAAAATTGCTTGAAAAGTTTAAGTATAAAGAGGAGCCAGCAGAAGCCTCCACGTGTCTCCTTGGCACAACTTTGAGATGCTTCCCAAAAGTGAAGACCCCAAATAAGCGCGAAGCCTCCACATGTCTCCTTGGTGCAACTACTAAGGTAGGAGCCATAGGTGGATCCTCAAATGAGTGTCTACCCTCCACATGTCCATGGTCCAACAAAGCTACACTGGTCACATTAAAAAAACGTCTAAGTCTGGGAAAGGCATCAGAAACCTCCACGTGTCTCCCTAACACAAATCTAAAGGTCAAACCAAGAGGTGACTTTTCAGATGAGCACAGGCTCTCCACATGGAAAAAACTTTAGTTGAAGTGGGCCTTAGAGTTTCAAAGTGCGTCAGAGAGCCACATCCAATTAGAAAGGGCCACATTTCCATAGATGTTGAGATATAAATTGACGGGGAAAACACACCCGTCGAACCATAAAAAGCATGAAAATCACCATTTGCACCTGGAAATGAATGTTTCTTTAAGGAAAAAGAATTTGGAAATGATATAAGGCCCAAATTTGAGCCAACGAGCCACATCCAATCAGAAAGGACTATGTTTCCACATATATTGGGATAAAAATTGACAGGGAAAACAAAATGTGACTGTCGAAAAAATATAAGGAAGGGGAAAAACCCGAGTTTATGCCCAAGTTAAAAATTCTTTCACATGGACAGAGGAACGGAAATTTTTTTTTGGACGTAATGTGATCCTCAACCAAAGAAAAGGATTGATCATGGAAACGAAATTAAGGAAAGAGCTTTCATGCATCAACATGGGGAGATAGAAAATACAACAGAGCCCACAAAGTAAAGAATGTCAAGGAAAAACAAGGCAAGATCAAATTGAACAACAACATCATCTTTGACCCATGGATGGGCACTCCCTATGAGTGCCATAAGAACAAATAACATACCAAGTGAAAAAAATAAACCATTGGGCAACGGAGTCAAAGAACAAGTTTGCAAAGCAGAACAATACTAACGAACTCCCCCAAGGATGAACTGAGAAACCCACAAAATGACCGCTAAGGACCAGGATGAAACAAAACAGAAAAACACGAATGCAAAAAGAAACCAAAATACTATACACTATATAATGGTTTATACCTTGATTATGAGAAATCAATTACGGAAATGTTTCAAATGCCTGCCATTAATAGGAAACTCAAGTAATTACCCACCTAAGTCTTATAAGAAAAAGGTATGTTCACCAATTTGAATGTCAATTGAATAAGGGCTTATTCACAAAGCATCAAACTTTCCATGTTTTTCCTTATCCTCGTACCTATTATCTCATAATAGCACAAGATATCCCAAAATGAAATCTCTTGGAGTCACCTTCTTATCGAGCAACTTCTTCAATTTCTCTCCTAATTTTACATGCCTCTAATGGGATGCCCTTCTTTCTTCATCTAACTCAACAATCTGATTGATGCGAGAATCGTAGGGACTAACCTCATGATCTTCTAGTTGTTGAAGAATTTGAAATGAAGACAATTGCATATGTAGAGGCAGTAAAGCTTGAGTTCCATACACCAACTCAAATGGGATTTTTCCATTAGTTCATTTACCATTTATTTGATCGGCCCAAACAACAATTTTCAATAGCTCACCCCACTTCCTTATGTTCAACTCCAAAGTTCTTCTAATTATCTTCAACAGATTTTTATTGTTGGACTCTACTTTTCCATTTCCTTGGGGATTATAATTAGAAGCATATGTGAAATTTATCCCATATTCATGGCACATAGCCACCAAAGGTTTATCTCGAAATATCATGGCATTATCAACAACTATTTTGGTAGGTACCCCAAATCTGCAAATGATATAATTTAGGACAAAATCCATGAAGATTTGCTGAGTTGCCTTCTTGGTGGGGATTGCCTCCACCAACTTGGTGGAAGTAATCTATGGCCACTAGTATCCACTTATGGCCTTCACTTGAAGGATCATAAATTTCCCCAATGAAATCCATTCCCCATTTTCTAAATGGGGCTTCAACTGATACAAGCTACAAAGGAAGGGAGCCTAAAGTTTGTAGTCTTCTAGAAAAGCATTGGTGACTCTCACATTTTCTTACCACTAGAGTTGTATCCTTGAAAAGAGTTGGCCACCAATAACCAACTCTTAATATTTTATGACCTGTGAATCTTCCAGCAAAATTTCCCCCACAAACACCTCCATTTATCTTAGGGGCTTCATCTTCATAAATGCATCTTAAGATAACTCCCTTAGGGTTCTTCCAAGATAACCTAAAATCAGTAGTGACATATTTTTGAGAAGCTAACTTAACTGCTCTTTTCTGATTCTTGCTCAAATGTTTAGGGCATTGTAGATGTTTGAGATAAAAAATGATATCCTTGTACCATTTAGAGTTTACAAGTTTTTCAAGGACATTCAACCTTTCTTCTTCAACTTCATTTACCTCAATTGTCTGCAGATTGCTCTCTACCATAAGCTTTCCTAGGCCCAAAATTATGACCAATTTTTTTGGTTGCATATCCATATCATAATCTTGCAATTTTTTTACCCATAACCATCTTTTGCTTGAAACCTCCATTTCTGATAGGATATCTTTCACCATGGTGTGGGGAACATAAGCAATGACTTTGGAACTCAAAATATATGGCCTAAAGTTCTTTGTTTCTTTTACCAAAGAAAACTCCTGCTTCTCCATGATATTATACTTTAGCTCTGCTCTTTATAACGCCTTACTAAAAAGGAAATTGGTCTTTGTGTTCCCTCATAATCCTTCTGCAACAACACAGATCCAATACTATTTTCTGAAGAAAAAGAAAACATTTGGAAATCCTTCTTATAATCTGAAGCTGCTAAAACTGGGGCATTCTTTAATGATCATTTGATCCCAACAATACCTTGAATAACTATCTTCCCATTTGATACTTTGGTCTTTCTTTAGCATGCTAGTGATTGGAATAGTTAGTTCAGCAAAGTTGGAGATAAATCTCCTAATAAAATTAATCTTCTCAAAGAAGGAATGAATTCCCTTCTTGGTTCTTGGAATAGGGACTTTGTTGATGGCTCCTATCCTTTCAGGATCAATCATGACCCCTTCCTTTGACACAATGTGCCCAAGCATCTTTTCTTTCTAAACTCCAAAATGGCACTTCTTGGGATTTATTGAAATACCATACTCCTTGCATCTTAACAACATTTTTTCTAAGTGCCGCAGGTGGTCACTCATTTTTCTAGAGAAAACATTCACATCATCTTGATATACAACAATGAAATCATTTATATAATTAGAGAAAGCTACATTCATTACTCTTTAGAAACTAGCTCCAACATTAATTAGACCAAATGACATTTTAACGTATACATATGTTCCCCAAGGAATAGTAAATGCATTCTTGATTCGCTTTGATTCTTTCACAACTACCTGGTTATATCCAAAAAAACCATCCAAGGTGGATAAAAATTCGTAACCAGTAACCAATTGTCACATATTGTCCATATTTGACAGAGGGTTGTTATCCTTCATTGATGCTCTATTCAAGTTTCTAAAGTCCACATGTAACCTTATATCTCCGTTCTTCTTTCTGATAGGTACAAAGTTTATAACCCATGATGAGTACCTTTTGGGTTTTATGATTCATCCACCCCTCAATTTTTCCAATTCTTCTTGCATCTTTAGGGAAAGGAGTGGATTGATTGGCCTTTATTTCTGCCTAAATGGCTTAGTAGAAGCTTCTAAGGGAATTTCATGATGGAAAATATCCTCTTTGTATGGTTTCAGTTTTGAATAAGACCATGCTAAGTATTCCTAGTATTTCTTCAATAATTGGGCATACGACTGCTTTTCTATCTTTCTCAAATTGTTACCTAGCTACATCTTACGTGGTTTATCCTTTGTACCCAGGTCATGCTCTTCAACATCCCTTGAGGATGACATGTGTTTGTTAATAATGCAATCAACATTATCAAAGTTTGATTCAAGTTTTACCAAACCTATGGGAATAGTATTAGTCTTCAACTAAATGATGTCTTTTCCAAATAAACTATCCTTTCCATCAGTCACACAAACCATTGACTCCCAGTCTATATGTTGATTGACAAATTCTCCTTGGTTCTACAAAAATATTTGTGCCTGGGCATCATCTTCAAACACTTGCCAGTGTTTAGCATTGTCAAGAATACATGGCCTAGTCAATACCTCAATATTATACTCACAATAGGGGGATATGGTACAATTTTCAAATCTAGACCCCAATATGACCGATTTATCTACTAAAGTATTGTACTTCCTATCATGATGTATTATGTTAAAGGATTCAAACATTTCAATGAAATCCCAAACTACATGTTTATACTGCTTCTTTCTCTAATTTTTTGTTGCATACAATTTTCTAACCTACTTGACAATTTGCTCTAATTATCCTTTAACAATGATGTCTCTAATACCATATTTCCAAGCAATTCTTAAACCCAATAATAGTGATTCATATTCAAAAATATTGTTAGTGCACTCAAAGTTGAGTTTAAAACAGAAAACAACTTCTTCCTAGCCTGGAGATATTAGAACAATATCAACACCATTTCAAAATTTTGAGCAAGCCCCATCAAACAACAAAGTCCAAAGAGAACCTACTTGATTAAGAGATTTTCATTCATCAATTTTGTGCTCTTTAACATAAAAAAATCCAACAAAGTTATCTATATCAATGTCAGTGTATAACACTTCATAGGAAGCATTATTGGGATCCTCAATGAGATGTAGCATCTTCCTTTCACCATACAAATTTACAAGGATGCCCTCAATAGGTATAGTGGAAAAAGACATATCCATTTGTACACTACCACCCACACTAGCAGCCCATTTTATTGCTAACATCATTCCCCATTTGGTAGGGCAATCAACAATAACAACATCTAGTTTTAAGTTCTTGCCTGGGTAGGCTACGAGTTACATTATCAAACTATTGGCACATCCAAAAACTGACACCTCTCTGGAATCCATGCCAATGCATTTCCCATAAGTTTTTGTCACTTTGATATCTAAATCATTCATGACCTCAAGAGGCATAACATTACATGATGCTCCAGAATCAAACATTCAGTTGTGTAACAACCTATCCCTAATAATAAGAGTAGTGAAAAATGGATCTACATTTAGTTGGGACTCAACAAAGGATGTTCCCAAATATACTTCAATTGGTTCACCCAATTCTTCCAGCACTTCGGGTTTTTCCAACTCTACAATGGTAGGATGAGTCTCAACATTGTTTACATTTCTGCCTTGGGTAATCTTTTCTTATTTCAATCCCAAACACTTAAAGGAATTTTTCTTGTGTTTAGGAATCCTAAGAAGCTCAACAATTGGAATATAAATCTTGATCTAACTCAAGACTTTGGCAATGTTATAAGGAACATATTTGGGGAAGGTAGAATTTGGAGGAAGATTGAGGAACTCATCTGATTAAAAAAAAAAATTCATGGTCTGACCATGGGTAGGGATACTAGTTCTGGTTGGGGACACAAGGCTTTTTCTAGATGTATATTTCTTAGGAGTTTCTTTTGAGATATTGGTGAGAAATGGATTTTGTGGTTTGTCCTCAAGCCCTGACCCTTTGAAAACTTTACTACTAGTGTTATATTATTTTTCATGTCCAACTACAACACTCATTAACAACTACCTATCGTCCTCGAAAGGGATTCCTCCATAATAATTTTTAATCATTAATGCCCTTAAGTATTAAAAATCATTACTCGGTAATTAAAAATATCGTACCATATCTATTTCAAAAGTATGAGAGGGAGGAAGGGGTAATACCCAGTGGATGCAATCCTAGAAATCCGCAGCATTTCTAGAACTGATTAATTCAGTTGAAGTTTCTCTTTTCTTTGATCTTTTAGAGCACACCACCATGCACACATCATCATCAGTGTCATAATAACCTTCATCAATTTCTTTGTCTTCATCACATGGGGCATGTGGTAAGAAACATCTGTCACATGACTCAATTTCATTGTCTTCTTCCATAGCAACAACTTTGGCAGTCAAAGGATCAAGCACAATTCTATTCTCATGGGCTTGTGGCTGTCTATTTCCCGACCCCATGGGTCCTTTGCCTCTGTCATCAGATTTATGATCACCCCTAGGGAAATTTGCAAATATTTCTTGACCTTGTGCTTTATGCTAACCTTGGGAACTTTTTCTGATCCCCTTCTCTATTTTGACTAGTGTATAGGATATTTCCTTACCATCTCCAACCAAAGTTTTTACAACCTCCTCCAGATCCACAACTTTACTCAAGACTGAAGCTTCTCTAGATTGATTATATTGACGCCTTCTCTCTTATGAGGTTTACCAATTGCCTTGATGTTATTCTCAATCTGCAAAGCCATGGTGAAGGCCTACCTCAATGTTGTTGGGTTCTTATCCCAAAAATAATAAGCATCCTTCTTATCAAAATAATCATAGTATTTTATTAAATAAGAAACATCACTTGGCCTCAGGATAACAGGTAGCATATTCAGGGTCTTATTGAACCTTGTATTGAAGTCATGAATAGAATCTTTAGGATTATTTTTTATATTTTCAAATTATTATAAAAGAAACTTAGGGTCTGTTTTATCTCCATATTACAATATGAAAGCATTCTTCATTTCTATCCATGAATCAATGGAGTTATCTGGAAACTATTTATACCAGTCCTGTGCATCCTCCTCTAAAGTATGAATAAACAATTTTATGTACACATCCTCAAATTAAATCTCAAATTCTTCTATCATATTGAAAAAAAGACTTTAACTGCTGATCACCAGTAATACAAATATTCCCTTGAAACTTAGGTAATATATTTCTAACATCTTGGGGCACAACATTTGGATATCCAGCCATACCTCTGAAATCTATAGGACCAAAAGTGTTCACAACAAATGAAGGTATGGGTGGGCACTGGGCCATATTGTTTTGGGGATGTGATCTTACAAGAGAAATAAAATGTTGAGGAGTGAGGGGTATGTGGAGCACATGAATGCAGTTCTCAGAATGAATGTTCACTATAAACTTTGTTTCTTGGAAGATCCTATCAGCTTTGGAGAACATAGGGATAGAATGAAAGACAAATTTTTCAAATAAAAAAGAAGGACCCCCCTCCAGTTGGAGAATTCAGATTTACAAAAATACTACCTGATTCAGAAGCACTTTAGGAAGTATGGCAATATTCAATGAAAGGTTGAACAGTTTCCACAATTGATAATTGTTTTCTTGATTTCTGATCTCCAACAACTTTCCAGATTCTTCTTCCTTCAGAATTTTTCTTTCCCAATTCTTGAACCAACCTTCTAGCAGGGTCATCAATGAAGAGAGATCTTCATACTTCTAGCTTTATAGAGATTAGTGATGAATTTCAATTGACAGAGGTTAAGATAGTGGCATTTATCAAAAATTAATTCAACATGGATTTGCCACTAAGGAATTTCACCTTAGTTTTGCAAATGCATTAAAATTGATTTTTCAAATGTCTTTCAACACTAAAATAGATATGACCTTCCTTTACCCATATTAAACATTGATGATGTAAACATAGTACCAAAAACCAACAGAAACTTGAAATATTACACGTAGAACTTGTAAATTTTATTGATTCCTACAAATCTGGACACATGATGACATTTTGACAATGTATTTACACTTTAAAATTTGTAAGAATCATTTACAAGGGTCTATATGCATTATTGATGGTTTTCAAACTTTTTACACACCTTCAAATCCCTCGTAACGGTGTCATTCTGGTGTTGTTTCTGCAAAAATAAATCTTGGATCTCAAATAATCCTCAACAACGCAAATCAGTTCCTCGAAAACACAAATCAAGCCCCTAAAAAATCAAATTAGCTCCCTAAAAATGACACCATTTTGGTGTTGTTTCCACACAAATAAATATCAAAGCTCAAATAATCCCTAACAACGACGCCATTCTGGTGTTGTTATCCAAATTGATTCTCCCTTGGAAACCGAGTAGCATCATAGATTTAGACAGACACTGAGAGACAGACAAATCTTTTTATGATTCATTTTGTAGTTGGGGAGGGGATTCATCTGAATATTTGTCACTCGGGCATCAGATAAATGGATAACACCTTCATTAAGGATTTGATCTATCCTCACTTCTTTACGCCATGCCTTTCTACCAAGGTGAGAGGACCCATTTTATAACCTCTGTCAGTGAAGGAGAATGAAGATATCCTTCTTTATACAAATTTGAAAGGAAACCTAGAGAAAATATGATCAATGCACCACAATTTAACTTCACGAGTTATCACTTCTAAAGAATGGTGATATTTCCTAAACTGGGTTAAAGGTTACTAGAGACATAATGGGATCCTGATTGCTTCTACATATTTTGTCATTAGAATTTATTCAATTGTGGACATAGAAGGAAAAGAGGGGTAGTTCAGGTGGGATTCTTTTTTTTTGAATAAATTTAGTGGGAGATTAGGCAGGATAAAATTGATTATGACAGATATTTGAGAACCTTCACAACAATTGGAATACTAAATGAAAAAAAGCTTCAGAATAGCTAAAATATTCCATCAAAAAAAAGGTGTGCATCAATGGAGGCTGAGATTTACTCAGTTTCACACAATCTCAAAGAATTTAACATGAAGGCTTAAGCTAAATACTCAATTAAACATTAAGACCCCTGGTTCCTCATGCCTAAGATACACTCAAAGGCTTACAGACAATCTTTATCAACAAAATGACACTAAAGTGATTTTAAAGTGTTTATCTCCTTACAGGATTAAGGCTCTTCTAGTAATGAAATTGCATATGCCACTAAAATATCATAGGGATGAGATCATGTGTGATTCAAAGGGATTTTAACACAAGATGTCAATAGGAATAAGAAAAACTATTTGTATACATTCTGAAATAAAGCAAACAAAAAATTCCTAATATTAACATAGATTAATTCGAAGTTGATTAGATTCATTAGTAGGGGAAAGTTTCTTTGAATACTCTCAAATCTTGTCAATGGTTGTACACTCGCAACTAACTTGACATGATTGGAATCTAGAGGAAATTAATAGGTTTCTCACATTGGTCTATCAGGAATATGGGATCTCTCAAATTTTCTCTTAAGAATTCAACCCCCAACCCTTTGCAAGAGTATTCTCATTGCATTTATACATTTCACTCACTCACTCATCCCAAAATTTTCCCTGAAAAAAGAAGAATATTTGAGGAACCTTTGCTTGTTAACAATTTGTCTTGGAAAGTGACGTTTAACAAATTTACACCCTCAACTGCCAGGTGGAAAAATCATGAGCTGATCACATTTCTCAGGCCCTCAAGTAATGACTAGGATTCAATGCAACAACCTTTTTGACAATTCTTCTAATCATTCTTATGCTTTAATATGAGAAATCCTTGTTTTAATTATTTTCTGGTTTCTTTGTATAGTTGCATCTGAAATCCAATCATTTTCACCCTTGAAGAAACACCTTGAGAAATGAATGCCCTCGCATGGACACCTACATTTGTGCCTCTAAAAAATGAGTGTCCATGCATAGATTATTCCACATACCTGCACTGTGAGTCTGATTTGCAAGAAAAAGAATGTGTATTCACACCTCCATGAGTCTTGGAATAGAAAAGATAGAAAAATTAGAAGCAAATGCATAACAACCGTTGATTCTTCCCTTTCTCTACATTAGATTAGAGCTATCCATGTGTTTCCTTGGTGCAAAGGAAAAGTACATAGGAAAGTTTCCAAACAAGCGTGAGCCTTCCACGTGCCTTAGACCCAAGAAAAATGCATTTTGTCCTTTGAAAAGTCTCATCGTAAAAAGGAGCCAATGAATGCCTCCATGTGTCTCACTGGCACACTTTTGATATGGTGCCCAAAAGCGGAGACCGTAAACAAACGCGGGCTCACCATGTGTCTCAGTCTGGGAGAGTTGTTGAAAATATTTAAGGACCAAAAAAAGGTGACATGTGTCTAAGGTCTGAGATAGTTTTCCTTGGCCATTGAAAAGTCTAAGCAAGGAAAGAGTGAGTGGAAAGTTCCATGTGTCCCCATGGCACTCTTCCAACAATAAAATTTAGGGGCTAGACCCCAAATAGCTACGGGCCCTCCATGTGTCCCAGGCCTTAGAAAGTTTCTTGAAAAGTTTAAGTATAAAGAGGAGCCAGCGGAATCCTTCATGTGTCTCCATGGCGCAACTTTGAGATAGTGCCAAAAAGTGGAGAACCCAAACAAACATGGGCTCACCACATGTCTCCTTAGCACAAATGCTAAGGTAAGACCTAGAGACGAATCCTCAAATGAGTGCTAACCCTCCATGTGTCCATGGTTTGACAAAGCTACACCAGCCACATGAAAAAAATGTCTAAGTCTGGGAAAGGCAGCGGAAACCTCCACGTGTCTCCCTAGCCCAACTCTAAAGGTCAAACCAAGAGGGGAATTTTCATATGAGTGCACGCCCTCAATGTGGAAAAGAATTGAGTTGAAGTGGGACTTAGAGTTTCAAAGTGCCTCACCCACCCACATCCAATCAGAAAGGACCATGTTTCCACAGATGCTGAGATATAAATTGACGGGGAAAACACACCTGTCAAACAGTAAAATGTAGGGAAGTCACCATTTGCACCCGGAAATGAATGTTTCTTTAAGGACAAAGAATTTGGAAATGATATAAGGCCCAAATGTGATCCACCAAGCTGCATCCAATCATAAAGGACCACGTTTCCATAGATATTGGTATAAAATTTGATAGGGAAAACAAAATGTGACTGTAGAAAAATGGAAGGAAGGGAAAAAAAACCTGAATTTACACTCAACTTACAAATTCTTTCACATGGAAAGAGGAATGGAAAACAAATTCTACACTTGATGTGATCTTTGACTAATGGAAAGGACTGATCATGGAAACCAAATGAAGGACAACGCTTTCATGCATCAACACGGGGAGATATAAAATATGACAAAGCCCGCAAATTGAATAATTTCAAGGACAAACAAGGTGAGATAAAATTGGGCACCAACAAGACAAATTGTTGTGAGAAATGGGAACCATTTCCTTCATTATAAAAAGGAAGAATGTTCATGTGGCAATTATTGGTGATGTTAAATGAAGAATTCTAAAAAAATAAGCTTGCACTATAATAATGTGTTATGTGCTTGATAATTCTCAGTTTCTAGAAAGTTTTTTTTTGTTTATTTTTAAGTTCACATTCACTTTGAAATGTAAATTACAAGTCCAACAAACTTAACACTGTTATCCCCTCCGACATAATTTTCATCTCATGTGTAATTTCTAGTTTAAGATATTGTGTAAGTTTGTATATTATTATAGATATTCTTGAAAACTATTTTTTTTTTTATAAAAAAAAATTAAAACTACAATTTTATAAATTAAAAAAACTATTAAATTTTCATATGCAACCATAATTTTGTTTCATTCAATAAAAAACTTGTCAATTTTTAAAACTAAATTCATATGAGAATTAGGGTATTGTGGTAAAAAAAAAGTTTGATTTTATATAAATTTTCATTTATATGTGTTATAATAATTTATTTTATTTTATTTTAAGAAAATAATTTACCATTTTAAGGTGTTGATTAATTAATGTTTTACAATATCTATTTTTAATAAAAAATATCTAAAACAATATTTAAATTTTATGTGTATTTCAAGAAAAAAAATCGCCATTAAAAAATCTAAAATAATATTGCAATTTTTTGTTTAAATTCTCCTATTTAGTGTCTTGAATAAATAATATTTATAATATCTATTTTTTAGTAAATTCAAAATAATATTAAAAATTTAAGTTGAAATGTAAATAAATGTATACACTATCATAGATATTTCTTTTGTAAAAAAGGAGTCACCATTCAATATCAAACCTAGGCTACACCGAAACTGAGGGAAAACAATTACTCATTTCAATTTCATGTTTTGGAAATCCTTGCCATCAACTCCTTTTTTTCCACGTGCAACATTCTTAGCCTTTTAAGCACAACATTAGTTGCTCTAATTTATGACACATGTGAATATCAATTCTATTGTGTAGAATGTATATAATTAATGTCATTCTTGCATAAGGCCCATGTTAATATTGTTTGTATCATTCCAATTTTATCATGTCTTTGAAGAGATGTATATAATTAATGCCAATATTTAAATAGTAATGAAATTTACCATATTTTAAAAAGAGACTTGTGAATGTCAAGAAGAAGTTTTTAGCTCACAATGACATGTTTAGTGCATTTATTTTTGAATAATTTATTTTATTATTTATTAATATTTGATCATGTTTGGAAGACTTATGCACAAAATTTAATCCCACCATGATAAATTTTAACATAAAATTTATACCATGGTCTCTGGTAAATATTTATCTCTTGACTTTGATAAATGGAAAAACATGCGGAAAACCATTATGCAGGTTATAAGTGCTTTGAAATTTCTAAATGGTGATGCCATTAAAAGACCAATTCATGCAAGCTATAGATCTTTCGATGTAGAAGTGGGTGGAATGGTGATTGGCATATGATAATACGATCTAGTGAACTTCAAGACGTGAATAAATTGAGTGTAGTGTATATACACTAGCATTTGTACATGAGATAAAAATTATGTTGAAGACGATAACAATGGTAATTTTTTTGAAGTTGTAATTAGGGGTGAAATTTAGAGGAGCGAACAATGTAGTGACGTAAAAAATAAAATTACTAATATTCCTTGATGGATGTCCATATCTTTCTACATATTTATTATTTTTCCACATCCCAATAGTATGCTACAAAGTTTCCCAATGCATTTTGAGAAACCACATTTTGTGAATATTCTACAATCACTACATTCCATGAGATGACATATCTCTGGGGAATTTTTTGAAACACTTCACATGCCTTGTATATGTTTCCACATTTGACATATGTATCAAATAGGGAACTTACAATAACAACATCTAAAATAAACACTTCCTATCATGCCTTAATAAAAATTTTCTCATAAGATTTTGGGATACCAATTAAATGGATCCTACTAGGATTTAGTCAAATAGTTCCTATGACTATAATAGATTCATCTATGACCTCTGATAGTGGTGGTCGATTTGGTTTGGTGATAGTATGGTAAATTGGACAAGTTGTGGCTACAAAAAATGTTTCTTTTGTTGATTTGAAAAAAGAGGGACAGTTGAAAATATGCCTTGTTCTAAATCTTTAATTTTTAATAGGTACACTTAGACAAAAATATTAGGACTAGTTGCATCCATTTTACTCACTATTGTACATTCTACATTTTAATCATATCAAAGGTACCATTGTATTAAGAAAAAATACAATATTCGGTGACCCTGGGGATGATACATCACTAGTATCACTTTTGTCTTAGGAAATCTTAGCTAAAACAAGTAAACAATCCAATAGATGTATGATATCAAATGTGTGTTGATAAAACCTTTATTGCATCCAGAACATAAAAAGATTTTTTTATGGATATCATACATTGTTTTGTAACTTTCAATTTTCCTAAAATCTATATCTATCTATCATTCTTTCACATTTATTCTATAAAAGTATACCATGGTAGCCAACAAAAATCCTTCTCCTTATCATTTTTTAAACCTAGTTTCCCTACTAGGGATTGTGAGGAAGAAGATCAATTTTTTTGAGATCTAGATTAAATTTAAAAATATTAAGGAAGGTTTTGAATGCCTGAAAACTAACAAAAAAATAAAAATAAAATAATTTTCTTCTATGATAGTTTTCCGAAATGTTATATTTGATGGTTTCATGAGTGTGAATTGAAATTCTAAACATAGTGTATCAACCATTTTAAGAGAGTATTGATCTAGTTGAATACAAATTTTCAGATAAATTTCTATGTTATAAATAACTTAGGAATAATATCTGTTTAACTTTTTAAAATGGAAATGTAACAATTATACATTACATTTATATATGTAAATGCCCATCATTTTAGTGTGAATCTTCTTTTCCATATATGTACCATGATCCTTATGTCAATATATGTGACAACACAATGGAAGTGAATCCCTTCATAATACAATGGTTGATTGATTATAGGATGAGTAAGTTTACTTTCCTAGTCTTCCTCTCTCCTCATCTATAAATTTATATTAAAAAATCCAAAAAAATTACCTTTAAATACATAAATACATGCCTTGCTACCTGAAGAAGGATATGTATATTTAGGGAATCCCTATATTGCATCTACGAATCTAGAAATCATCATTCAATAAAAAATATTAATCTAATTTTGGTTGATAGGTTTGATCCGCAATAACATATACACCCTAAAATACCATGATCCTTGAGAAAATAAAGGTTATGATAAAATGGATGTTTCCATATTTCTAATATAATGATTCATTTGTTCGTTATGAATATTTAGTTATGCATTTGGACTTACGAAATGCTTATATTACTATAAAAAAACATCATTCTTAAGAAATAATTTAATGCCACACCCCCCTTAGTAGTTCAAGATCTGATTTGAATGGATTGTACAACACTCAATCATTAAAAAATAAAATAACATATCCCCCTTAGTGGATAAAGTTGTAAATTTTGATAATTAATTTTTTGTTAAATTTGGCTTTAGCTTGGAATCCTTTCTCAATGAGTTTAAAACAATTTTGTTTCCAGAGGAACATTATTTTGGATACTTCAATAAAAATTCATCTTCCTAAAATGTAACTTATAGTGCATTATCGATAAACATGTAAACTTTTCTAAATTCTAATTCTAATTAAGACTTTTTATGCCACACAGAAATTAAAAAGTCCTTTATTTCACCTATAAAAGCATAAATTACTAGCATAAATGCACCCAAAAATAAGTCAACCATATTGAAATGTAATTCACTACTATGATCCAAACAATAATGCCCATTCCATCTATAGGTTATAGGGAGATATGTACATGTTCTCTAGAGTCGGATTTGTTAGGTTTTCTTACTTTTGAACTTATCATTCCATGTCCTTCTCAGGCTCTATGAGATATTAATGCCATCATTATTTTATTCCCGCCCATTGGGATCCCCTATATAATGACACATCCTTCCTCAAGCCCTGTTGTTACAACCATGGCTGAAGATAGTGGATCTTTGAGCAATGGCGTCACCTACTAAACATCCTCAGAAGTTTGTCTCAAAGATCTTCAATGAGGAAATGTTTCTCCTCCTGGTGTTGTTCTACATGTTCCTATTTTTAATGTTGTTTGTCAATGGTTGGAGTAATTCTGTCTCATTCGGTATTTTGTGGGTCGAATGCCCTCTAAAAGCATGTTTAAAGATTTGGTTAGTTCTATTTTTTGACCTAGCCAATGCCCCCAACATTTTCACCTGACAAGCCACCAACTATGTTCGCAACTCTTTGCTATTCTTATCTCCATGGACCAAATACTTTGTGATTTTTTAGTATGTTGCACTCAAAATTACCGTATGGGTAGAATTTCTTGACCTACCCTTACCTTGCACCCATTTCATGCATCAAATTACTTCCTCCATTGGGCAGGTGGTCTAACTCAAACCAAAACGGTTCTACCATGCTCACCCACAAAAGTGTGTTTGCATCAAGGTTGGTATTTCTTGAGACCTAAAGGAATTTGTGGAAATTCAGATGGGAGACAAGTGGTACTCCTAACATATTATGTATATCAACATTCCTAACACTTGTTTCCATTGTCAGGCCTCTGATCATAAGATAAAGGATTATCCCTTTATGTCCATCATAATCATCTAGTTACTAAAGTAACCCCTAAACCAACAAAACCCCTGCAAGAGTAAGGCCGGAAAATGGCCAGTGGCCGGAAAAATAAGAAAAAAAATCAGCAATTGAAGACTTCTAGTTCACGTGGTCAGTGTGAGAAAACTTTTAAGGAACAATCCCATAGCCCGCAAAATAAGGAGCCAATTTTTGATGTTAAGGAACCAACTGTTACTATCAAAAGATCTTTCAAGATACCAAAGTACTCTAACATGCCCAAGGTGGCTTCAATTCTCATAGACCAAACCAATTATGTTTCTAATGTCACCATGCTGCAACCATTGTCGTTGATGTTAACAGACAACTCAAAGGGAAAATACAAAAGGCCCCAAAGTCCTTGTTGTTTCTCTTGAGACCATAGCCTGACATGCAATGTGGATTCAAAAGTAGAGGAATACACCATAGAATACGTCATGCAGAGAAAAATTTATGTACAAGATTTTTTGCAGCATAACACTATGCAATTCCTACAAAACAAATTTGATGGCCTTGATGGCTTGGATGTTGATAACATGGGTCTTGACCAACGTCATCCCTCAATGGCTTATCTTGGAATGTTAGTGGTCTTACAAACTCCTATCGCAAGTATATTGTCTATGATGTTCGACAAATATTTTTCAATTTGGATGTTTTGTTTGTGTAGACTGCAAAAATTATAGGTTTTCAGTTTCAAGTGGTTTGTAAATCCATCTGGCTTGACAACATGGCCTTTTGCAAAAATAATGAAGTAAGGTAAAGGGTTAGAAGACACCACGAAACAAGATTTTATTTCTCTATAAGGTAAACAGACTATTACATGCGGTGCTCAGAGGTAAAAATATGCTCTCCAAGTGTAGGAGAAGGCCTACAACTCAAATGAAGTCAGGAAATGACTTGGACATTGTTTCCCAGCACCCAGAATGTCTCTCCCATCTCAGTTGAGAAGTGTTACAATATATAGGTGATGAAAAGTAGAAAGAGAGAGGAGAAACTGAACTCTTCTCTTAAAGTCCAAACACCAACCATCAATGCCCGCCGTGAATCCATTCATAATCTGTCAAGCCTAGTTCCCTATTTCCATTCGACATGTTGAAGAAGGAAGAACGACATATCTAATCAAATCAGATCTGACAGTTGAAGTAATCAGATTATTCATTAATGGCCTAGGAGACATTTTCCCATTTTTCACCCACCTAACCTTGTCAAAATTAAAGTTTCAGGCTCCCATGGTGTATACAAGGTTGAGACCTTTCCAATGGTGCCAAATGTTTTCAATTTTAGGCACTGGATCGAAAGATATGTCTATTTGAATTTTTGAGTTGGGTTCATATAAAAATGGTGAAAACCAGTTAGTAGAACTGGTCTTTGGGCCCGAAACTCACTTTGTGACTTTTGGCACCCAAAAATACAAAATGCAAAAATATCCCCACATCCCCATAATTCAATTTTGTCAAAAACCATCTTTGGCCCCACAGGTCCGCATTTTCCATTTAGGCATAAAGTCCCTTCCAGGCCCGCCAAACCGAATGCAATTTAGGCTTGACATGTGGCTCCTTGGGCATCAGTGGAGGTGTAACACAATTTTATACTTTACGCCTTCTCAGGGAAAAAATTTCAAGTTTCCTCTGACGAAACACCTTCCCATTTTGACTTTTCAACATGGCCACATGGTGAGCCTGTGCTCATTTGGGTCTCTACTTTGAGATTTATCTTTTAAAGATGCACCGAGACAACACGTAGCACCTTCCATCTAGTCAAATACTTTTCAATGGCTTGTATAAACTTTGGGGATCTGGACACGTGGATATTTGGCACTTGTTTTAGTATTCGCTTTTGGATCTACTTTTGGAGATGCGATGATGAGGCATGTGGAAGCTTCCACGGTCATCTCCATACTTGGCCAATTTAGGATGAGTCAAAATCATTTGTGATGCCCAAATCCTTTGAACAGTTTCTTTTTCCTCTCCTGAGAGCATCTGGTTTATTTAAAACTACTTTCCTCCTTAGTTGACCCTGCTTCTCCATTTCTTGAGCCCATCTACAATCTAATTATAAGATTTAAAATGTGGGCTCATGCAACGGAAGCGACCCTTAGATTTATTCTATGTGGGTTCACTTGATCCTTTACAGACCCTTCTCCTCCATTATAGATTCCCCCTATTGCCTAATTGTTGGATTTGAATGTGAGTTCTCAGGACTAATTTAACCCTATGGTTTTCTTCTGTGCTAGGTCATGTTTGACCAATTCTACTTGGGGGAAAATTTGGGATAACAATTTAGTGACTCATGGGGACATATACCTGCTAGATGAAGGGACCAGTAGCCTTGAAGCATCCATTGGGCATGGGGTCAAGAATGATATCCTGATACTGATCCTTTTTGCTTTGAAATTTCTAATCCCTGAGCGGCTGTCAGCCTGACTGCTAACCCTGAACTCACCCCTCTGGAGCTTTACCTGTTCCTGAGAATGGATTATCTCAAATCCAATTTTAGTTGCTCTGTATTTGTGTTTCATTTGAAAATAAAATTTTTTACAGGAAGCTATAGGTCTCTTTCTCATGAAAACTAAATATCCTTTCCTCTGCACCTCCAAAGAAATACGAACAAAACATATGTACAAAGAAAAAAATCATACATGCCTCAAATGAAACACGTAGAGTGTGCACAAGCACTTCTTCTGCTGAAAAAAAAATCTACTGCTAATCCTATACTAACAAGAGAGAAGAGGGACTCAAACAAATCCTACAATTGGCAGGGAGAAGTAGCTTCCTTTTCTCAAAAGGGTTGTTGGTGCTTAGAATTGTCTTTCCCCATTTTTGCCCTTGAAGATTCACTGATTCACGGCCTCTATCACTTTCTCCTTCCCCATATGGTTC
Organism: Taxus chinensis; assembly: GCA_019776745.2. Taxonomy (NCBI): domain Eukaryota; kingdom Viridiplantae; phylum Streptophyta; class Pinopsida; order Cupressales; family Taxaceae; genus Taxus; species Taxus chinensis. The sequence goes on from CM034148.1 coordinate 275,380,503, forward strand.
TTGGTCAGTCTTATTACCATTTTTAGTCTGCTCCTGGGTCAAGGATCATGTGTGGGTCTGTATTTGTCTCATGGTTCCTTTGTTCCTCTGAAAATGCTTTGTATTTTGGGTCTCAGGGCTCTGTCCCTTCAAAACTCACATGTTCCCATTTTCTCCATTCTTCATAGTCATATTTTTTTGTTCTTTCCATTTTTTCCCTAAATACTCAAGGAGAAATGAGTTGATGTGTCCCTAAGGATCATGTTTGAGCCTAGGAATAGTCTAAATTCTTTTTCCTTAAAGAAAACCTCATTTCCTAGCTTGAATGGATGTTTCTCTATGTTTTATGGTTTGACAGGCGTTCTCCCAATCAAATTTACATCATTCAGTCAATAGGGAAATGTGCACCTCTTGGTTGGATGAGGATCAACTTAATACTTTTGAAATTCCATGAAAATCCTCATTTTTAAATGTGTCCACGTGTAAGAATGACGCTCATTTGAGAATAAACTTTTTTGGTTTGACTTTGAAGTCACACTGGGAGGACATGTGGAGACTTCCACTAGGTTTCCCATACTTAGAATTTTTTTAATGCAAATGGATACAGTTTGGTGGAACAGGGACATGTGGCGAGCTCGTGCTCATTTAGGGTCTCCGCTTTGGACATCATCTTGAAGTTACACCATGGAGACATGTGGAGGAACCACGCATGTTCGGGGATTGGCCCTTGAGTTTCATTCTACAGAAGTGCTAGGATGACACGTGGAGGCCTCTGCTTGCTTTACATTTACTTAAACTTTTCAATGACCAAAAGGAGACTTCCTCGGAGCATGACATGTGGCACCTTCCGCTGAGCTTCAAGAATTTAGTTAGACTTCACCGACACAGGACACGTGTCGAGCCCACACTCTTTCAAGGTATCAAATTTTTGGGACCACCTCAAGGTGTGTCATGGTGACACGTGGTAATTTCAAAAGTCATAGGGGCGGGGTAGTGGACCATCGGAAGCAATTCAAATTTTTTGCCTCTTTGCTTCATAAAGGTTAAAATAGCAAAAATGGCCGGTTATCCCGATGGGAAATAGTCAATGTTTTACCCCGGTCAATGGTGGAGGTGCAGACCTGCGGAGGAAAATTGGAAAATTTTCCTTTTGAGAATAAAGAGTTAAAAGTAAATGGGGAAGCATAGTTCCTCTGGGACTCACATTGGGACACGTGTCAAAGGTATATCTCAAGGGTAGAGCTGCGGGGGAAACTTTGAAAATTTTCCTTTTTTCCAGAAGAGAGTAATGGCATAATTTATCCGCACATTTGGGACCCACCTCAGGACACGTGTCAAGCCTATTTTTCAGAAGCAGAGGTGCGGAGCAAAAGAGTGAAAGTTTTTTATGTTTTCTAAAAGGGTCAGAAAAGGTCAAAGGAATCCCTTGAGCCTATTTTTGCATCTTCCATGTGGAGGGCCCACATTTAAAATAAAATATCAATGGATGTTGAGCATCTAAATATAATTTTTCCCCCATTTTCTCTGTAAAATGCCTGCATGTGTGAATCTTCATGATTTCTTATTGTTTTCTACATGCCAAATAGAGGAGCAAGTTAATTTTGTTATCTAGAGTTTGGTAGGGGGAAATGGAGACGTCTTTCACCATTAAAACAGTCTGACTCTCAAACCCGATATGGTTTTCCATTTTTCTTCTCCTGAGCACGCAAGGGGTAAGATTTGATTTATATGGGGCAGAAGTGGTTGGCAAATGGATGGAGGTATGTTTTTCCTGAGAAAAGAGTCAAATGTGGGAAGAAATCGAAGAGATTTTCCCTCGAGCACCTGGAGACTTTTACAGATCTGGTTCTGTGAATCACGAAAGAATCATGGCAAGCATTAGTGCATTTAAATTTTTGTCTTTTGGGAGGAAGGAGATTTATTGGAAATGCTATAAAGGGCACGAATTCATCGTGAAAATGGTTGGTATTTTTTTGAAATATCAATATTGATTTTCTCCAACAGAAAAAGCTTGCCATAGCCCATCAAGTTTGAGAAACCATCTAGAGAATCCTGTATATCTCTCTTTGTGTCAAATTTGATCGTGTCAAGGTAGTTTCAAGTGTACAGCCATTGACAAGCTTTGAGATTGTTCTGGAAAATTTCCCTTGCTAATAAGTTTTATCAAACTTTGAGTTATTCTGTGTCAATCTTGAGTAAAGTGTATTTATTTCATTTCTAAAAGCATATGGGTAGTTTTTCTTATTTCTATTGCAATATTGTACCAAAATATAGTCTAATCACACTAGTCTTAGTCCTTGTGATAGTTTAAGGGCATTTACAATTTCATTTCCCAAAAGAGCCTTCATCTGGGAATGGGATAAGCGGTTTAAAATCACTTTTCTTTCATTTTGTTGATAGAGATTATCTGTAAGCCTCTGGGTGTACCTTAGGCATGAATTGGTTTAAATCTTGGTGCTTTATTAGGTTCTCTAACTCGAGCGTTCGTGAAAAAATCCCACAGGTTGTGTGAAAGAGTGCTGATATGGGGCTCCATTGAAGCACATATTCTAGTTGAGGAAACAATTTAACTTTTTATGGCATTTTTTTGATTAAATATTTCCATTTTGCATAAGCTCTCAAGGATATGGTACATCAAGTCCATCATGTCTCCCCTCCCATAAAAATTCATGTAACAACAATCAATCCTACCCATAGTACCCATGTTTGTCATGTGTGTACACAAATGCATCATCTCTATTACAAAAACATGCAGAAACAACTAGGGTCTCAAATGTCTTTAGTAACCTTTGCCTTGTTGTGAGAATATCTCCATAATTCTTTAAGTGAAAACTCATGGGATTTAGATTTTGTGTTGATCATATTTTCCCCAAGGCCTTCTCTATAAAATTTATGCAAAAGAAACGTACTTGTATCTCCTTTAAAATAACAGATGTTACATAATAGGTTCTCTTACCTTGGTTGAAAGGAACAACCTAAAATAGTTAGGATAAGATCACATCCTTTTGAGGTGCTATCCATCTCTCCACAAATCCAAGTAACAAAGGGAAAACTAGATTTCTCCCCAACTACAAAATGACATACATTTATGATCTATCTGCCTCTAAGCTCCCTGTTGAATCTATGTTGCTGCTTGGTTTGAAAAAGATAAAAAATTTGGGTAGCAAAACTAATGGCATCATTGTCAGGGACAGTTTTGAATTGCTGAGACTAATTTCCTGATTCACTACAAGTTCATATCTATTTGGCTAGTACATCTCACATTCAAGCTCTATTAAAACACTTGTTGTATGCTCCAAGTGATTTATACAACTTCTCCAGTTTCTACAAGTTTTCCATGGGTATTCTTTGATAAATTTTGGTGAAGAAAGGTTGGAATCTTTCCATTTCTAGTTTCTTTCATTGATAGACATTTGACAGGTCATATCTAGTGCATCTGCACAACTAAGGTGAAATTCGTTAGTGGCGACTCCCTATTGATTTAATTGTTGAAAAGTACCAGTGTCTTAAAACTCTGTCAAATTCATATATGTTACTAATATTTGCAAACCTGGAGGAAAGAAGATCTTTATCTACTAGGGATGTTGCTAGGACATTGTTTCTAGAGCTAGGAAAAGTAAAATCAGAAGGAAGAAAATTTTGGAGAGTTGTGGGAGAGCAATAGGAAAGAATACGGATCTCCATTGATGAAGTGAGTGTCCTATCATTGAAGACTGCAATTCAAGTGATTCTAAATCAGGTATCCTTTTTGTGGAACTGAATTCTCCAATTAGATAAGGGCCTTCATTTGATTTTGAAATATTTGCTTCACATTCTACACCTGTCTTTTCTAAAGTAGATAGGGATTTCCAAGAAGCAAGGCCTTTGGGGGATCTCCATTTTGAAAACTACACTCCTGTGTTCCAAGGACCCTCTGCCCCTCAACAATTTTTCACCCCTCCGAGATCAGCTACTTGAATCAATATGGCTCAACCTAGACCCCCTTTTGTTGTAAACACTTTTAGACCTATAAATTTTGTGGGGATGGCTAGTTATCCAAATGCAGTGCCTCAAGATGTGAGGAAAAGACTTCCAAATTTCCAATGAAACAATGCTTTTACTGGTGACCAACATCTAAATCTCTTCCTCAATATGATGGAAGATTTTGAAATTGAGCATGAAGATGTATACATCAAATTGTTTGTTCGCACTCTAAAGGAGGATGCTAGGGACTGGTATAACGCATTTCTAGATAACTTTATTGACTCTTGGGCTAAGATGAGAAATGCATTCAAATTACAATATGGTGATAGGACTGACCCTAGGTTTCTTCTATTAGTATTTGAAAACATAAAGAAGAATCCCAATGAGTCAGTACATGACTTCAATACAAGGTTCAATAAGACCTTGAGGAGATTGTCTGTTAGGATAAGGCAATGTGATGAATCATTCTTAATTAAATATACTGAAGCATTTGATAAAAAGGTTACTTACTACTTAAGGGAAAAGAACCCTACCAACTTGAGGCAAGCATTCAGCATGGCCCTAGAAATAGAGAACATCATCAAGGCAATTGGAAAGCCTCCAAAGAGGGATGGTGTAAAGCTGATTAACCCAGAAAAACCTCAGACAAGAAAGGCCGCTGATTTGGAAGCAATGGTGAAAACTTTGGTAGGAGATGTCAAGGAGATCTCCGATAAGCTAGGCCGAGATGAGAAAGGAGTTGGGCAGAGTTCACAAGGACAACACAAGCAACATGGCCAAGAAATATTTACAAATCACCAAATATCTTATGACAGAGGCAAGGGAGTTGTTGGATTTGGGAATAGGTAGCCTCAAAGCAAAGAAAGTAGAATGGTACTTGATCATTTGGCTGCCAGAGTTGTTGTGGTGGAAGAGATAGAATTCATTGATTGGTGTGACAGGTGTTTCATTCCCCATGCTCCTTTTGAAGAAGATCAGTAAGAAGAAAATGCAGATAATGATAAGAGTGTTGATGATGTTTTCCTGATGGGATGCTCCACTAGCTCACAACAAAGGGCAACCTCAATTAAGGTGATAAGTGCCAAAATTGCTGCAACTTTTTGGGTTTGCATTCATAGAGTACATATTCTCCCTCCCTCTCATAGTTTAGAATTAGATAATGTACAATATTTTGAATTTCCCAATAATGAATTTGAATATTTAAGGGCTTTAATGATAAAAAAAATATGATGGAGGAACCACATTTGAGGAGGACAGACAATTATTAATGAATGTTGTTGTGGCTCAAGAGAAGGAATATAATACAAGAAGTAAGGTTGTCAAAGGGGTAGGGCCTCAAGCCAAGCCAAAAGCTTCCTTAATTTGAAACATCCCTAAAGAGGCTCCTCGGAAATATGCACCTACTAAAAGCCTTGCAGTTCCAAACAAAAATCATACCCCTCCTTATGCTCAAGCTATCAAGAATCTTGTGCCACCCAATGAAAGTATCATCTTTCCTTCCAATATTGTCTTGCCCAAGAATGTCCCATATGACATTGACCAAGTTTTGAGTCAAATCAAATTCTTTGTTCTAATTGTTGAGATGCTTAGGATTCCTAAGCACAAAATAAGAGAATTTGAATACTTGGGATTGAATGGAGAGGGGACTGCCTTGGGGAGAAATGTGAACATTATAGAGAATCCTCTAGCCATTGAAGAGTCTGAGACACCATCAACATCAGATGAGCTAGCTGAACCACCTGAGGTTTAATTGGGGACATCTTTGGTAGACTCTCAGTTGAATGTGGATCCATTCTTCACTAGTTTGATCATCAAGGATAGGCTGCTCCATAACTACATGTTTAACTCAGGGGCAACATGTAATGTTATGCCTTTGGAGGTCATGAATGAGATGAATATTAAGGTAACAATGGAATCGAGAGAGGTTCCATTACTGGGATGTGTGAAGGGTTTGGTGGTGTAGCTTGCAACCTACCTAGGTAAAAATTTAAAGCTTGATGTTGTCATAGTTGATTGCCCAGCCAAGTGGGGTATGTTATTGTCAAGAAATTGGGCTGTAAGTGTTGGTGGTAGTGTCCAAATGGAAATTTCTTATGCCACCATCCCAGTTGAGGGCAGCCTTGTCAAGTTATATGGGGAGAAGAAAATTTTGCACCTTATTGAGGATCCCAACAATGTGTCCTGTTAAGTATTATATACAAATGTTGATGTTAGCAACTTTGTGGGATTTTCTGAGGGAAAAGAGCACAAGATTAATGAGTGTAAGTTTCATGAGAAATCAGGCTCTCCTTGGACTCTATTATTTTATGGAGCTTGCTACAAATTTGGAAATGGTGTCGGTGCTCTTCTAATTTCTCCAAGCTAGGAAAGGTTTCTTTTTTCCTTTAAGATTAACTTTGAGTGCACTAACAACATTGTTGAGTATGAGGCATTGTTATTAGGTTTAGGAATTTCCTGGAAGTATGGTGTCAAGGACATCATCGTCAAAGGATACTTAGAGCTCATTGTCAAGAAAGTCAGAAAATTTTATGCCACAAAGAATCAATGATTGAAACAATATAAGCATGTAGTTTGGGACTTCATTGAGATGTTTGACTCCTTCAAAATTGTGCATCATGACAGGAGGTTCAATGACTTGGCAGAAAATATTGTAGTGTTGGGGTCTTATTTTGATAGTTCTACAACATCCCCTTATTTTGAATATGAGGTGGAGGTAGTGATAAGACCCTCTGTCCCTTACAATATAAAAATTTGGTATGTTTTTGATGATGAGGCTCAGGCTAGAAGGTTCTTGCAAAATTATGGAGAGTTTGCTAATCAAAAAATTGATTGGGAGCCAATGGTCTATATAACAGAGGGGGAAGGAAAACTTATTTGGAAAAGGCATCATCTAGCTAAAGACCAACACCATTCCTAGACGACTGGTTGCTCTTGAATCAAATTTTGATAATTTTGACTACATTATTAACAGGCATATGGAAGCCTTGAGGGATGTTGAGGAGCACGACCTTGGCATGGAGGAGACACCAAGGAATAATTGGTTGGGAAACAGTCTCAACAAAGATGAAAAATAGTCATACACCTGGTTGTTAAAGAAATACCAAGATTGTATGGCTTAGACCTATTCTGAGCTCAAATCATACAGAGAAGACTTGTTTCAGCATTAGATTCCCTTGGAGCCTAGTGCAAAACCCTTCAAGAAGAAGTAGAGGACAATTAATTCTCTATTATCTCTCAAAATGCAAGAGGAGCTGAAGAAGCTAAGGGATGGAGGAATTATCTAGCATACAAGGTATTCTTCTTGGGTTGGCAGCCTAGTGCCAGTAAGAAAGAAGAATGGTAACATCAGGTTGTGTGTGGACTTCAGAAATATAAACAAGGCCTCAATGAAGGACATCTATCCTTTACCTAAAATGGAGCACATGCTACATTTGGTGAGTGGTTCTGAGTTGCTTTCTACTTTAGATGGATTCTTTGGTTATAATCAGGTCATGGTGAAAGAATCAGAAAGGATCAAAACAACCTTCACTACTCCATGGGGAACGTATGTATATGTTAGGATGCACTTTGGTATGATGAATGTTAGAGCCATTTTTCATAGAGAAATGGATGTTGCTTTTACTGGTTACATCAACGACTTTATTGTTGTTTACCTAGATGATGTAATAGTGTTTTCAAGAATGAGAAGTGACCATTTGCTGCACTTAGAGAAGATGTTGATCAGATGTAGGGAATATGGCATCTCACTCATTCCAAAGAAATGCCATTTTTGAGTGTAGAAGGAAAAATTTCTTGGTCACATTGTGTCACAGGAGGGAGTAATGATTGATCCATAAAGAGTGGAGGAAATCAGCAAAGTCCCAATTCCAAAAACCGAAAAATGAATTTAGTCATAAAATTCATTAGAAGGTTTATATAAAACTTTGCTGAGTTGACTATCCTAATCACTTCCATGTTAAAGAAGGACCAAATCATCAAATGGGAAGAGGCTGTCATCCAAGATTTCAATGGAATCAAAGAGTAATTGAAGCATGCCCTTGTTTTCGCAGCCCCATATTACAAGAAACCTTTCCAACTATTTTATTTCACTTCATAAAAAACTATTGCTCCTGTCTTGCTACAGAAGGATGATGAAGGGGCTGAGAGGCCCATTTCCTTTTTTAGTAAGGCTTTGCAAGGATTAAAACTAAATACATGATCATGAAAAATCATACATTCACTTTGGTAAAAGAAACAAAGGTTTTCAGGCCTTATATTTTAAGTTCAAAATTTGTTGCTTATGTTCCCCATACCATGGTAAAAGACATCCTATCAGAGATGGAAGTCTCAAGTGAAAGATGTACATGGGTGAAAAAATTACAAGAGTATGATATGGACATCCAAACCATGAAGTTGGTGAGAGGTTTAGGGTTATCTAAGATTATGGCTTAGACAAACTTGCAGACCATTGAGGGAAATGACATTGAGGAAGAAAGGGAAGCTATTTTTGAAAGATTGATGAGTTCTGAGTGGTACAAAGATGTGATGTTCTATCTCGGACACTTAAACTGCCCTGAGCATTTGAATAAGAACCAGAAAATTGATCTTAAGTTGGCTTCCCAGAAATATGTCATTACTGATTTTGGGTTGGCATGGAAGAACCCAAAGGGAATCCTCTTAAGATGCATCATTGAAGATGAAGACCCCAAAATAATTTCTGATCTCCATGGAGGAGTTTGTTGGGGGCATTTTGCTGCAAGATTCACAACACATAAGATCCTAAGGACTAGTTATTGGTGGCCAACTCTTTTCAAGGATGAAACCATGTTGGTCAAAAGATGTGAGAGTTGTCAAGGTTTCTCAGGAAGGCTGAAGGCTTCAGGATCCCTACCTTTGTAGTTTGTATCAATTGAAGCCCCATTTAAGAAATGGCAAATGGACTTCATTGGTGAGATTTCAGACCCTTCAAGTGTTGGCCATAAGTTGATTATTGTAGCCACTGACTACTTTACCAAGTGGGTGGAAGCAATCCCCACCAAGAAGGCTACACACCAAGTTGTCATGGATTTTGTGCCGAACAATATTATTTGTAGGTTTGGAGTACCAGTCAAAATCATAGCTGATAATGCCATGAGTTTCAAGGATAAACCTCTAGTGGAAATGTGTAAAGGATAGGGGATCAATTTGACATATGCCTCTAATTATAATCCCCAAGGAAATGGACAAGCTGAGTCTAGCAATAAGAATTTGCTAAAGATTATCAGAAGAACCTTGGAGTTGAACAAGAGAAAATGGGGTGACCAGCTGAAGTTTGTTGTCTAGGATGATAAGATCACTGTCAAAAGAGCCACTGGAAAGAGTTCATTTCAGTTGGTATATGGGACTTAGGCCCTACTTCCCCTGCATATGTAATTATCTTCATATCAGTTAATTCAACAACTTGAAGATCAAGAAGTGAGTCCTCATGATTCCTGCATTAACCAAATTGTTGAGCTTGATGAAGAGAGCAAAGCATCTCAACAGGGCCATATAAGGTTCAGAGAAAAGCTAAAGAAATTGTTTGACAAGAAGGTAACTCCTAGAGCTTTCAATATTGAATATCTTATGCTATTATGGGATAACAGGCATGAGGATAAGGGAAAGCATGATAATTTTTACTCATTGTAGATGGGCCCTTACTCCATTAACATCAGAATTGATGAAAACACATTCTTCTTGAAGGATCTATATGGTTAATTGCTCAAACTACCTATTAATGGTAGGCATCTAAAGCATTTCTTGGATTGATTCATTTGAATCAAGGTAAAAACCTCTTATATAATGTATAGATTTTTGTTTGCGTCCTATTTTTTGTGTTTTTTTCTCATCTTGGTCCGTGGTGACCTATTTTTTGCTGGATTCTTTTTTGTTTTTGGAGATGGAATCATTTCTCTACTTTGTGAGCTGACTCTGTCACCTAATGGATATTTTGGCACTTGGTCTACTATTGTTCTTGTAGCACTCGCAGGGAGTGCCCATTCCTGAGTTAGAGCTAATGTTTTTGCTCAAAAAATGTCTCACCCCATTTGTGCCCTTGAAGATTTATTGATTCACGGCCTCTATCATTTTCTCCTTCCCCATATGGTGCTTGGTCGGTCTTATTTCCATTTTTAGTTTGCTCCTGGGTCGAGGATCATGTGTGGGTCTGTATTTTTTGTCTCCCATTCTCTATCCCATCAAAACTTGCATGTTCCCATTTTCTCCATTCTCCACAGTCAAAATTTGTTATTCTTTCCATTTTTTCCATAAATATCAAGGAGAAACAAGTTGATGTGTCGCTAAGGATCATGTTTGAGCCGTGCAATAGTCTAAATTTATCTGTCCTTGAAGAAAACCTCATTTTCTGGCTCAAATGGACATTTATCTGTGTTTTACGGTTTGACGGGCGTTTCTCCCAATCAAATTTGCATCATTCATTCAACAGGGTAATGTGGAACCTCTTGGTTGGATGCGGATCAACTTAATACTTTGAAAATTCCATGAAAATACTCATTTTTAAATATTTCATGTGTAAGAACGACGCTCATTTGAGAATAAACTTTTTTGGTTTGAAATTGAAGTAGTGCTGGGAGGACAAGTAGATACTTCCACTAGGTTTCCCATACTTAGACAACTTTTTATGCAAATGGATACAGTTTGGCAGAACAAGGACACGTGATGAGCTCGCGCTCATTCAGGGTCTCCACTTTGGACACCATCTTGAAGTTGCACCATGGAGACACATGGAGGAACCACACATGTTTGGGGATCAGCCCTTGAGTTTCATTCTAAAGAAGCGTCAGGATGACATGTGGAGGCCGCTGCTTGCTTTGCATTTACTTATATTTTTAGATGACCAAAATGAGACTACATCAGAGCATGACACATGGAGCCTTCTGCTAAGCTTCAAGAATTAATTAGACTTCGTCAAAATAGGACATGTGGTGAGCCCGCGCTCTTTCAAGTTATTAAATTTTTTGGACCACTTCAAGGTGTGCCTTGGTGACACACGACAATTTGAAAAGACATAGGGGGTGCAGAGACAGCCCATTGAAGGAAATTCAAAATTTTCACCTCTTTTCTTCATAAAGGTCAAAATAGACAAAAATGGCCCGCCAGCCCAATTGGAAATAGTCAATGTTTTTCCTCGGTCAAGGGCGGAGGTGTGGATATGCTGAGGAAAATTGGAAAATTTTCCTTTTGAGAAAACAAAGTTTAATGTAAAAGGGGAAGTGTAAATTTGTTGGGACCCACATTGGGACACGTGTCAAAGGTATTTCTCAAGGGTGGAGCTATGGGGGAAACTTGGAAATTTTTCCTTTTTTCCAAAAGAGTGTCAAATGGAAAAAAAAATTGTGGTTCCTTTGGGACCCACCTCACAACACGTGTTAGGACCATTTTTCAAAAGTGCAGGAACAGAGCAAAAGGGTGAATTTTTTCCATTTTTTCTCAAAAGTTCAAAGGAAGCCCCTAAGCTTGTTTTTGCATCTTCCACATGGACATCCCACATTTAAAATCAAATATCAACGGCTGTTGAGCATCTAAATCTAATTTTTCCCCCATTTTCTCTATGAAATGCCTGCATGTGTGAATCTTCATGATTTCTTATTGTTTTCTACATGCCAAATAGAGGAGTGAGTTAATTGTGATATCTAGAGTTTAGTGGGAGAGATCTGAAGATGTCTTTTGCAATTAAAATGGTCTGACTCTCAAGCCCAATCTAGTTTTCTATTTTTCTTCTCCTAAGCATGCAAGGGGTCATATTTTATTAATATGGGGTGGAAGTGGTTGGCGAATGGATGGAGGCATGTTTTTCCCAAGAAAAGAGTTGAATGCGGGAAGAAATCGAAGAGATTTTCCCTCGAGCACCTGGAGAATTTTATAGATCTGATTCTACGAATCACGGAAGAATCATGGCAAGCATTGGTGCATTTAAAGTTTTTATTTTTTGGGATGAAGGGGCTCTGTTGGAAAAGCTATAAAGGGCATGAATTCATCATGTAAATGGTTGGGAGTTTTTTGAAATATCAAGACTGATTTTCTCTAGTAGAAAAAGCACTACAGAGCCCATGCATTTTGAGAAGTCATCTTGAGAAGCCTATATATCTCTCTTTGTGTCAAATTTGATTGTGTCAAGGTGGTTGCAAGTGGAAAGCTATTGATAAGCTTCGAGATTGTTCTAGAATCTTTCCCTTGCTGATAAATTTGATCAAACTTTGAGTTATTCTATGTCAATCTTGAGTAAAGTGTATATATTTTATTTTTGAATGCATATGGGCAATTTTTCTTGTTTCTATGCCAATCTTGTACAAAAATATAGTCTAATCACATAGGTCTTAGTCCTTGTGATAGTTTACTGGCATCTGTAATTTCATTTCTCATAAGAGCCTTCATCTGGGAATGGGATAAGCAGCTTAAAATCACTTTTCTTTCATTTTGTTGATAGAGATTATCTGTAAGCCTCTGGGTATACCTCATGTGTGACTTGGTTTAAATCTTGGTGCTTTATTTTCTCCTCTAACTCTATCCTTCGTGAAATAATCCCATAGGTTTGGTGAAAGAGTGCTGATCTGGGGCTCCATTGAGGCACATATTTTAGTTAAGGAAACAATTTAAATTTTTGTGGCATTTTGTTGATTAAATATTTCCATTTTGCATAAGCTCTCAAGGATCTGGTGAGTCAAGTCCATCCTATCTTCCCTCCCACAAAAATTTATTTAACAAAAACCAATCCTACCCATGGTACCTTGTTTGTCATGTATGTACACAAATGCATTATCTCTATTACCAAAACATACAGAAAGAACCAGGGTCTCAAATGTCTTTAGTTACCTTTTCCTTGTTGTGAGGATATCTCCATAATCTGGAAGTGACAACTTGTGGGAGTCAAATTTTTTGTGTTGATCATATTTTCCCGAAGGCCTTCTTTATAAAATTAAAGTAAAAGAAAGGTACATGTATCTCCTTTCAAATAACAGAGGTTACAGAATAGGTTCTCTTACATTTGTTGAAAGGTAGAACCTAAAATAGTTAGGATAAGATCACATCCTTTTGAGGTGCTATCCATCTCTCCACAAATCCAAGTAACAAAGGGACAACTAAATTTCTTCCCAACTATAAAATGACATACATTTATGATCTATGTTCCTCTAAGATTCTTGTTGAGTCTGTGTTGTTGCTTGGTTTGAAAAGGAGAAAAAAATTGGGTACCAACAAGGGGCAGCCATGCAAATGGTTTTTCATTGAATATGTTTTCTTGAATGAGTGAAAAATTGACTTTAAGCTGATCCTCCACCCAAATCATCAAGGTGTCTGCTAGAAACAAGACAAATGCATCTTTTATTTTCTCCTCACTTGGATTCAAGAGGCATTGTAGTTGATCTTGTGTACATTGGAGCTTAGTCTCATGCTCAAGAGTAAGCATGACTGGTTGTGCCTTCTCCATTGGTTCCAATGAACCCAAGTACTTGATTGGGCAAGGTATGGTCCTTTGAATTTCCCACTGCTCTGATATTTAACTCCAAGAGTGGAGTCTTCTTGTTGACCTTCCTCAGTGGATGGTATGAGAGGGATGATGGCCTCATACTATTTCCCTTCCTATATAATAGGTGTGACTTTTGGAAGATCAAAATATTCCAACTTTTATTCAAGAGGCATGTTTCAAAGTGTAGGTTGTGCTTCCATGTTATCTTCCATGGTAGCAGGTTCTTGTGGTTAAAGAATGAATGATGAGGGAGAAAAGATTGCAATTTCAACTAGCTCGTTCTCATTAAAACATTATTTTAAGTCTGATATGAAATAAAAATCTTTATTGTCCTATTGTAGCAAGGTCTCTCCCTCTTGCATGGTGATCTTAAAATCTTCGTTATTTTCACCATATGAACATGAAGTTAGTGAGTTTAGGATCTTCTAAAAAATCAACCTTTGGGAGAGGTTGAATGGGAGACATGTCTGTAATATCTTGTACAACAAGATCATGATTCAGTGCCTATGAATCTATCTTGGTCACCTCCATATGTTACTCTTTAAATATAATTAGAATTAATTGTTCCTCTTCCTTCTTGATTGATTGTGTAGCTTGGATTAGATCAACATCCTGTTCAGAAAAAGTGTCATTATGGACACTGCGTTCAGAGCAAATAGACTACTGATCTTCTCCTTCTTGTTCTTGTTCTTCTTCTCCTGCAAACTCATCCTTAGCCATCACTGGCTATTGAACCTTTACCTCCTCTATTGGCTTAACCATTAAGGGGATCTTGGTAAACCCAAACTTGGAAACCCAACACTTAAGATCTTCTATCATTTCTTCTCTATTGGGTTTGTCTTCTTGTTGTTCTCCTTGACTGGTATTTAGAAGCTCTTCCCCACATGGAATTGGGAAGGCAAGAGGAGTGGTAGATTGGGGTTCAACCAATTTTGCTATTGTTTATGGTGGAGAGGTAAGTGGAACTTCCTATTTGTTTGGAGGAAATAATTGCTTGGGAAGGAAAAGGGTAGAAGAACTTAGATGGGATGGAAGATCAGGAGATGGATAAGAGAAATCAACACTTTGGGTAGTAACTGAGGGGCTCAACTCTTGATCATGCTGAAATGATAAAGTCTGAGAAAGAGAAATTGAAGGACAAGGAGGTTTTGATTGAATTACCCATTGAAAAGCATGTCTCACACTTTTCTCATATGTCTTAGTATCCTCAATCCACGGTGTAAGTTGAGGAAACATTTCAACCATGAAGTCAAGCTTCTCATGAGGGATATAGTTTCTTGAAAGAGGGCCTCCCCATGGACAAGGTGCTCTGAAACCAATCCTAAATTCCTTCATCTATGTTGTAGCCTTGGATTGCACCATGTTAGCCTCCATCCTTTTAATCTTCTCCAGGAAACCAACATTATACATGTATTTGTCACCATTGTATGCATCCCCTTCTTCTTGATAAGATTCATGGCCAAACTATTTCTGACACTGCTCATATGGGTAAGCGTAATGGTTCTATATCTGATCATAATGCTAATCTAGAGGAGTTGGGAAATGCTTTTTCTATAGTGTGATTCCCAAGAAGGAAATGAAGTCATGATTGCACAACTTCATGAAATGGGAGAAAGTGAATGATATGGAAAGAGAAATGAATGAAGATGAGTGGAAATGGATGAAAAAGTTATATAACTTAAAAAATGCGTCGTTGACCAAATGGATTTGCCAAATGTGCCTTGAATGTGCCTATAAAGGCTGAATCCTAACAGGAACACATAAACCTAATAAGATGAAGTGGTAAGGTGCTTCAGACCAATTGCACTAGGTATGCC
This sequence comes from Taxus chinensis, assembly GCA_019776745.2. NCBI lineage: Eukaryota > Viridiplantae > Streptophyta > Pinopsida > Cupressales > Taxaceae > Taxus > Taxus chinensis. The sequence continues at coordinate 275,395,743 of CM034148.1, forward strand.
AAAAATGTTAGTGTAGAATCATAACACCCCCGAATGGCCTGAGTGTGAAGTGGGGCATTCGGTGTGATTGCACAACATGGGACCATCTCTCAAGTTGTGGGACTTGCAAAACTTGAGATGGACCTTCGGAGAAATCCGGTTCTTGATTCCTAATCTACCTACCATAAGCTACTCTAGTACAGGTGGAATCTAACTAATCCTAATATAACCATTCCACGGAGATAGATAGAGAGAGAGAGAGGGTGAAAGATCCTACACTAAGCAGTGATACACCAAAAAGGAAGTGGTTAGATACTCTATTGAGGGAGAATGAAATAGGGAAAAGGGAACTAAGAGAGGTCAGAGAAAAGTGACACAGACCCATATCCAAATCCACTATCAAAACTCCATGAAGCATGACATCTTACACATGCAAACGTGAAATACATACATAGGGAGAAAACACGAGATAGAGAGGCACAAAGAAACAACAAAATGATGTCAAGGGTTGGATGACACCACAAAACTAGATTTTATTTCTTTATAAGGTGTAGCGACTATTACATGCGGTGCTCAGAGGCATAAATAAACTCTCCAGCCATAGGAGAAGGCCTACATCTCAAATAGAGTTAGGAAATGACTTTGAAAAAGTTTCCCCACACCCAGAATGTTTGTCCCTTTTCAAATGAAAAGTGTTACAATATATAGGTGATGAAAACCAAAAAGAGAGAGCAGAAACAAAACTCTTCTCTTAAATTGCAACCACCAACCATCAATTCCCATTACGATTCCTCCCACAATCTGTCAATTCTAGTTCCCTATTTTCATTCGACGTGTTGAAGAAGGAAGAACGACAGATCGAATCAAATCAGATCTGACAGTTGAAGTAATAGGATTCTGTATTAATGACATAAGATACATTTTCTCATTTTTTACCCACCTAACCTCATCAAAATTAAAGTTTCAGGTTGCCATGACATAGTCAAGGTTGAGACCTTTCCAACTGTGCCAAATGTTTTGAATTTCAGGCACTGGATCGAAAGATATGTCTATTTGAATGTTTGAGTCAAGTCCATATAAAAATGGTGAAAACCAGTTAGCAAAATGGGTTTGCGGGCCCAAAACACACTTTGTGCCTTTTGGCACCCAAATATACAAAATACAAAATTTTTCCCATAGCCTCGCAATTCAATTTTGTCAAGAAACCATCTTCAGGCCTGGGGGTCCGCATTTTACATTTGGGTGAAAAGTCCCTCCCAGGCCCACCGGCCCACATGGAATTGAGGCTTGACATGTGGATCCTTAATCATCAGTGGAGGTGTGGCTCAATTTTATACTTTACACCTTCTCGGGGAAAAAATTTCAAATTTCCTCCGACGAGCTACCTTCCTACTTTGACTTTTCAACATGGCCATGTGGCAAGCCTACACTCATTTGGGTCTCCACTTTGAGATTTATCTTTTGAAGATGCACTGAGAAGACACGTGGCAGCTTCCATCAATTCAAATACTGTTCAATGGTCGGTGCAACCTTTGGGGCTCTGGACATGTGGAGATTTGGTGCTTATTTGAGTCTCCGCTTTTGGATCTACTTTTGGAGATGCACCAATGAGGCACGTGGAAGCTTCCATCATCCCCTCCATACTTAGGCAATTCAAGCTCACATTGAATCATTTGTGAGGCCTGAAGCCTTTGAAACTTTTCTCTTTCCTCTCTTGAGAGCTTCTAGTTTCTTTGATACTATTTGCCTCCTTAGTCGAACTTGCTTCTCCTTTTTTCGAGCCCATGTACTATCTGATTGTTAGATTTGAAACATGGGCTCGTCCAAGGGAAGTGACCCTTAGATTTCATCTATGCGGGATCATTTGATCCTTCACAGACCCTTCTCCTCCATTGTAGAGTCCCATTGTTTCCTCATTGTTGGATTTGAATGTGACTTCTTAGGACAGAGACGACCCTCTGGTTTTCTTTTGTGTGGGGTTGTGCTTGACTAATTTTACCCAGGGGCAAAATTAGGATAACACCTTCTCAGCAAATTTGGGCCATAGTTGATGGTGAAACTAGGGTCACATACCCCCAAATCATGTTGCATGTGTTTGTGTGACATTACAAGATGGCATTTTAGGCTCAAAAACCCTCTGTTGACCTCCAAGAATCCTTTCCATAATATCTAGTCATTGTGTTGTGCAAACTTTCCCATGATTTGATGGTTGTCTATAACCAAATGCTCATAGTTGATGACCTTCACACTGCTGTCATATAAATGGCCAATGATAAGGCTCCCAGATGCAATGGATTCCCTTGCGAATTCAACAAAGCTATGTGGGATTTGGTCTGTCTAGACCTTCTTCAAGTCTATCTTGAGGGGTTTAAGAACTAGTCTTCAAGAGTGCGTATCAACAAAGGGAATATCACATTTATACCCAAATAATTGGATACCAAGAAAATTAAATCTTAGAGGCCTATCACATTGTTGAATGTTTCCTACAAATTAATTGCCAAAGTGATAGCTATGAAGCTTTGTTATACTCTCTCAACTATTATTCAACTGGAACAAACTGGGTTCATTTAGGGCCAAAACATCCTAGACAACATCATTGATGTTTTGAAAGGCATGGAATGGGGTTACCATTCCAATCAATATGATTTGTTCATTAAAATTGATTTGGAGAAAGCTTATGGTCAGATTGAATGGTCGTTTATCCTTGCCATGCCCCAAGCCCTTGGCTTCGGCCCCGTTTTCATTGAATTGGTCAAAATGCTATTTACCGAGGCCTCTGCCTAGATGACCATTCACAATATCAGTTCTAAGTCCTTTGGAATATTCCATTCCATTTGCAAATGGAGCAAAATATCTCCTACGCTCTATGTTCTTGCAGCCAAACACTTTTATTATTTGCTAGCCTATGCCAAAAATGAAGGACTCGTTAGGGGAATTTCATTTCCTTCTATGAAAAATTCCATATTAATTAATGGTCACTTTGCAAATGATTATTTTCTCACTCTTATTGAGGATGAATCCAATATTTTCAATTCCATGCACCACATTTATACCATTTTTTTAACATCTAGTTCTTCCATTCAAGGGCGGAAAACCCAGTGTTACCAAAAATCTTTCCTCCTGATGCCTGATTGGATAGCCTCTTTTGAGTGGAATATTCTTACACATGGAGAAATGTTTAAATTTCTTGGCATCCCTTTTCCCTATCAAGTTTCCTCGGCTGAGATGTGGTTGTATGTTATTCAACAGATGGCAAAAAAATTGGATTATTTGATCACCGTACCTCTTTCGTTGGCAGGAAAATTAAAAATTTGGTTTGAAGTCATAGCAGACATGCAATTTTATTACATCTTCTATTGGGTGCTTCCAAAGCCTCTATTCAAAAACTAGAAAAAATCCTAAAAGCCTTTCTTTAGGCCAACACTTCCACTAGAAAAGGTTTTCATCGTGTTACTTTGGAGATATGTTTTCTTCCCCGCAACTCTATGGGGTTGGGCCTTATTGAAATTCAACATCAAGGGTGTGCACTCTGTGTAAAATGTATTGTTTGATGCATCCAAGGAAAAAACTCATGAAAAGTGCTCCTGCACCATGACATCAAAGAAGGATAACCTTAAGATTTCCTTGCATGGAATGGTTTGGGGTTTTTCAACCTCATTATTACTCTTGTACATGATAAATTTGTTGGCACATTTGTGCTTAAAATAATTTGGAAAACATGGGAGTGTATCGTGTTGATGCTCAAAATAGTCTTGCCCTATTTTTCCATTGAAAATATATCATTTTATGGCCTCTTCCATAAATTATCTCCTCATGTTGTGCTTGAGAAGTCCCTACATTCCTTTTGTTTCTATATTCAATCCATTTATGGGTCGAGGGTCATGTATGGATCCATGATTGTTTCTTTGTTTCTGTATTATTTTGGAAAAGGTATGTATTTGGGTGTAAAACTCGATTTGTCCCATGTTTTCTATTTTCCACAGCCAAGATTTGTTGTCCTTGTCATTTTTCCTAAATAATTGAGAAAAAATGAATGGATGTAGTTCAAAGGAATGTATTTGAGCCTTATAACATTTCTAAATTCTCTATCCTTGGAGAAAATTTCATCTCCAAACTCTAATGGTGGTTCTTCTACATTTTATGGTTTGACAAACATTTCTCTAGGTCAAATTTACATCCTTGCATCAATAGGAAACGTGGCTTCTTTTGGTTGGCCAAGGGACGGCTGGCAAATGCTTTAACTTGTTCCTTTTGACCTTTTTGGAAAAAGGGAAAATTTGGTCTTGTAGCTCTGATCAATTCTGATTGGTTCTTTTGGTGCTTATGTGGCATCTTCTGATTGAATGGGGCACGATGGGTTTGTTTTTAAACTTTTCCTTTTTGGCTACTTTGGTAAAAATTCTAAACCCACCCCGCGGCCCTGTCGGGCTTCCATTAAAGTGAATTTTAAATGGCAGGACATGGAGCAAGGTTACAGGTGGAGATGCGGGCCTTCGGAAGAAAGTTGGATGTTTTTCCCTTCTGGAAAAATGGAGTAAAATTATAAAATGAAAGCATGCCCCCGCCAATTCATTTTTAAGCTTTGAGGTCTTTGAAGTTGCACCATAATGACACATGGAGGTCTCCACCGGGTCTTCTTGCCTTAGACTTTTGAACAACTTAAAGGGGCCTGAGACACATGGTGAGCCCATGCTCATTCAAGTTCTCAAATTTTGGGGACCATCTCAAGATGCACCATTGTGATGCATGGTAGTTTGAAGAGTCAAAAGGCAGGGAGGTGGACCATCGGGGGCAACATGGATTTTTCACCTCTTGTCACGAAAAGAACTTAAGCATCAAATTGGCTCGTAGACCCGACAGAGAGTAGTCAAAAATTTTCCTTAGTCAACACGGAGATACAGACTTTTTGAGGAAATTTGGAAAATTTCCCTTTTGTAAAGAAAGGAGTTAAAATTGTAAAATGAAGCATGGTTCCACTGGGACCCACATCAGGGACTAGAAGTGGAAGGGGGGAGTTACAGGGGAAACTTGGAAAAAATTTCTTTTTCCAAAAAAGAGGTGAAATAGCAGAATTTGGCCACGGTTTCTCTGGGGACCACATTAGGACACGTGTCAGGATCATTTTCCAAAGGCACATATGTGAAGCAAAATGTGAAAATTTTAGATTTTTTCCAAAATGTTGTAAAAGGAAAAAAAGAGCCTGCAGGCCAATTTTAAAGTTGATCTCCCACATGGATGGTCCAAATTCAAAGTAGAAATCAACGGTAGTTGTATATCTATATCTAATTTTTTCTGCCATTTTCACTCCAGAGGTTCTGGAGATGCAAGTCTTCATGATTTCTCGATATTTACTGCACGCCAAATTGAAAAGGGGAGTAAATTTTATATCTATGTTTGGTGAGGAATATCTGGGGATGTCTTTTGCTATTAAGTTGAGATCTGACCTCTGGGATCGATCTGATCTTCTATTTTTTCTTCCTGAGCACGCAAAGAACTACATTGGATAGATTAGGGGTTGAAGTGGTTGGCGAGTTAAAAGAAGAATGATCTACTAGAGAAGGGATTTGAATGTGTGATATGTTCAAAGAGATCTGTCCCTTGAGCACCTAACAAATTTTTATAGATTTGATTTTAGAAAGCACAATGGGATCATGGCGACCATTGGTGCACTCAATGTTTGGGTTTTTTGGGGGGTAAAATTGTTGAAAAATGATATAAATGGCATGATTTTTTCTGTGAAAAGGGTTGGAGGTTGGAAGGTTGGAGTGTCAGAGGTTAGAATTGATCTTCTAAGAAAAGGCTTGATAGAGCCCATCTTTCTGAGGGACTGTTTAAGGAACCTGTATATCTCTTTTATATTAAACTCGATCGTGTCAAGGTTGTTGCAAGTGTATAGCCATTAACAAGCTCTGAGACAATTATAGAAACTTTCCCCTGCTGATAAGTTTAATCACATTTGAGTTATTTTGTGTTGACTCTTAGCAATTAGTGTCTTATTTGTTTCAGAATGTCTGTAAATAGTTTTATTCGTTCCTTTTGCAATCTTATACTGAATTTTTTGTGAAATCACATAGGATCTCATCCCTTTGACATTTTAAAGGTATCTACAATTTCATTTCAAGAAGATCCTTAATCTTGGATGAGTTAAACATAATTAAAATCAATTCACTATCATTTGTTGATAAAGATTGTCTGTAAGTCTTTGGGTGTACCTTAGGCATTGTTGAATTAGAAACTATAGTTCTTAATTGGGTCCTTTAATTCAAGCCTTCGTGCTAGGGTCTGAAAGATTATGTGAAAATGTGTAGATTTGGGACTCCATTGAAGCACACCTTTTGGTTGAAGGAACAATTTGATTCTTCTGAAACTTTTTGTTATAAAGTTACTCTTTATTGTAAAGTCCCTCCAAAGATCTGGTATAATAAAATTTATCCTGCTTCAACTCCCACCAAATTTCATTCAAAAATAATTAATCATACCCATACTACCCCTATTTGTCATGTGTGTTTACAAATGAAAAATTTTTACTACTAAAACATGCAGAAACAATCAGGTTTTCATTGTCTTTAACGACCTGAACCTTTCTTAGAAGATATCTTCATTATCTAGAGTGACAACTTGTGAGAGTTAGGTTTGGTTGTATTGCTCATATTTTCTTCAAGGTCTTCTTAATAATTTCACAAGGAAGGACATCTCCATCTCCTCCATAAACAGGATACAAAAGGGTTCTCTTACCTAGATTGAAAGGCACAACCATGAAGTAGTGAGGATAGATCAAATCCTCTTCAGGGTGCTATCCATTTCTCCACATCTGAGTGTCAGAGGGCTAGTTAGATCCCATACCTAGCTACAAAATGACTCAATATGATCTATCTGTCTCTAACCTTCCTGCCAAACCTGTGGTGCTTCTCAGACTTTGAAGGAGAATCAATTTGGGTACCAACACCTTACAGGTGCTGCTGTCAGGGACATAGTGATTACAATTCATATTCAAACCTTGGTAAACACTTCCTATGTGATCAAAGTGCTAATACATCTTTTCAGCCATCATCCTATGTTCAGTTCTATAAGAAGTTTCAAAGTTACAAATGCTATGTGCAATATTTCCATTTAGACTACAATATGGTGATAAAACTGACCCTAGATTTCTTCTATCAGAATTTGAAAATATCAAAAAGAATCCTAATGAGTCAGTACATGATTTCAACACAAGGTTTAATAAGACCTTGAGGATATTGCCAGTTAGGATAAGGCCATGTGACGAATCATGTTTGATCAAATATTCAGATGCATTTGATAAAAAGGTTGCTTATTACTTGAGGAACAAAAACTCTACTAATTTGAGGCAGGAAATCACCATTGCCTTGCAAATTGACAATAACATCAAAGTAATTAGAAAGCCTCCAAAAAGGGAGGGTGTAAAACTAATTAACCCAAAAAAGCCACAGAAAAGTAAGGATGTTGATTTGAAGGAGGTTGTGAAAACTTTGGTTGGAGCTGTCAAAGAGATATCATACAAGTTAGCTCAGAGGAGAAAATGGAATTGGGAAGAGTTCACAAGTTCAATACAAGCAACAAGGACAAGACAGGTTTACATATCACCAAATATCTGATGAAAGAGGCAAGGGACCTGTTGGATTTGGAAATAGACAGTCCCAAGCCAATGGAAACATAATGGTACATGATCCTTTGGCTGCTAGAGTTGTTATTGTGAAGGAGACAGATGTCATTGATTGGTGTGAAAGATGTTTCATGCCCCATGCTCCATGTGAGGAAGATTAACAAGAAGAGGAAGAAGTTTATGATGATGATGATGATGATGTCTACATGATGGGTTGCTTCACAAGCTTACAACAAGGGGCAATTTCAACTAAAGTGATAAGTGCTAGAACTGTTGCTGATTTTTGGGATTGCATTTATCGGGTACTTTTTCTCCCTCCCTATCATACTTTAGAAGTAGATACTATACAAGATTTTGAATTGCCCAATAATGAATTTGAATATTTAAGTGATTTAATGATAAATAAGTATGATGGAGGCAACCCATCTAAGGAGAATATAAAGTTGTTGATGAATAATATTGTGGCTCAAGAAAAGGAACACAACACAAGAAGTAGGGTTGTCAAAGGGATAGGACCTTAGGCCAAGCCAAAAACTCCATTGCTTTCAAATGTTCCTAAAGAGACTCCTAAGAAAGATGCAGCTATCAAGTGCCCTGCTGTCCCAAACAAAAATCATACTCCACCTCATGCCCAAGTTGTTAAAAATATCATGCTATCTAATGAGTGTGTCAACCTTCCTTTCAATGTTACATTGCCAAAGTCTGTCCCTTATGATATTGCCCAAGTCTTGAGTCAGATCAAGATTTCAGTTACTATTGTTGAATTTCTTAGGATTCTTGAGCATAAGAAGAGGGATCTTGAGTATTTTGGGTTGAAAGAGGAGAAGACTGTCCCAAGAAAAAATATAAACATTGTGGAGACTCCACCAGTCATTGAAGAAATAGGGGCACCACTAGCATTAGAAGAGCTATATGAACCACCTAAGGTTTATTTGGGAACATCCTTGGTAGATTCTCAGTTGAATGTGGATCCTTTATTCACTACCTTGATCATTAAGGATATATTTCTACATAACTGTATGTTTGACTCAGGGGCATCATGCAATGTTATGCCTCTGGAAGTTATGAATGAACTAAATATCAAAGTAATAGCTATATATGGGAAGTGCACTGTTATGGATTCAAGAGAGGTGCCAGTGGTGGAGTGTGTGAAGGGTCTGGTGGTGTAACTTGAAGCCTATCCATGTAGGAATTTAAAACTTCATGTAGTTATTGTTGACTGCCCAGCCAAGTGGGGTATGTTGTTATCTAGAAAGTGGGCTACAAGTGTTGGTGGGAGTGTTCAAATGGATATGTCCTATGCCACCATCCCAATTGAGGGCAGCCTTGTCAAGTTGTATGGGGAAAAGAAGATGTTGCACCTTATTGAGGATCCCAACAATACATCCTATGAGATATTGTACACCAGTGTTGATGATGGAAAAGAGCACAAGATTGAAAAATACAAGTTTTTTGAGTAGGCAGGTTCTCCTTAGACTTTATTGTTTGATGGAGCTTGCTCTAAGTTTGGAAATGGTGTTGGTGTTGTTCTGATCTCTCTAGGCCAGGAAAATTTTGTCTTTTCTTTCAAGCTCAACTTTGAGTGCACTAATCACATTACTGAGAATGAGGCACTATTTTTAGGTCTGAGGATTGCATGGAAATATGGTGTTAAAACATCATTGTTAAAGGAGATTCAGAATTAATTGTCAGGAAAGTCATAAAATTGTATGCCACAAAAAATTAGCGAATGAAACAATATAAGCATGCAGTTTGGAATCTCATTGAGATGTTTGATTCATTCAACATTATGCATCATGATAGGAATTTCAATGATTTGGCAAACAAGCTTGTTGTGTTGGGATATCGGTTTGATAATTGTCCAGTGTCCCCATATTGTGAATATGATGTTGAGGTGCTAAAAAGGCCATCTATACCTAACAACATTAACCATTGGAAGGTTATTTATGATGATTCTTAGGTAAAAATATTTTTACAGAATAAAGGAGAGGTTGTTGATCAAAATAGTGATTGGGAGCTAATGGTGTAAGTAGTAGAGGGTAAAGAAACCTTGTTTGGCAAAGGCATTATTCAGCTAAAGACTAATACCATTCCTAGAGGGCTGGTTTCTCTTTAATCAAATTTTGAAAATGCTAATTACATTATTAATAGGCATATGGCAGCCTCTAAGGATTTTGCGGAGCATGATCTTGGTGCAAAGGAAAAACCAAGGAAAATTTGGTTAGGTAGTAATCTCAGAAAAGAGGAGAAGCGATCATAGAACCAATTGTTGAAAAAATACCAAGATTGATTGGCTTGGACCTATTCTAAGTTAAAATCATATAGGGAGGATCTATTTCAACATGAGATTCCCTTGGAGTCTAATAAAAATCCATTTAGGAAGAAACAGATGCCAATCAATCCACTCTTATCTCTCAAAATGTAAGAAGAACTAAAGAAAATGAGAGATGGAAGGATTATTCAGCCCACAAGGAATTCTTCTTGGGTGGCAAACCTAGTACTAGTTTGAAAGAAAAATTGCAACATCAGGCTATGTGTAGATTTCCAAAATCTAAACAAAGCATCAATGAAGGATAATTATCCTTTACCAAATATGGAAAACATGTTGTAGTTAGTGACTGGTTCTGAGTTATTTTCCACCTTAGATGGTTTCTCTGGTTATTGCCAAGTTTTGGCTAAGGAATAAAAAAGGATCAAGATGGCCTTTACTACTCCTTGGGGGACTTATGTATATGTTAGGATTTCCTTTGGTCTAATGAATGTTGGAGCCACCTTTCAAAGAGAAATGGATGTTACATTTGTTAGTTACATCAATTAGTTTATTGTTGTTTACCAAGATGATATACCTATGTTTTCCAGAAAGAGAAGTGATCACTTGTTACACTTGAAGAAGATTCTGATAAGATGTAGAGAATATGATATCTCACTCAATCCAAAGAAATGCCATTTTGGAGTGCAGAAGGTAAAGTTGCTTGGTCACATTGTGTCACAAGAGGGGATGATGATTGATCCAGAAAGGGTGGAGACCATCAGCAAAGTCCTAATTTGAAGAAACAAGAAGGGAATTTAGTCTTTTTTGGGGCAGATATACTTCATTAGGAGATTCATATCAAACTTTGCTGAGTTGACCATTCCAATCACTTCCATGCTAAAGAAGCACCAGGTCATCAAATGAGAAGAAACTACCATCCAAACTTTCAATGGGATCAAGGAGGCATTAAAGCATGCCCCTATTTTACGAGCTCCAAACTATAAGAATCCTTTCCAACTGTTTTCTTTTTCTTCTGAGAACACTATTACATTTTTCCTATTGTAGAAAGATGATGAAGGGTCTGAAAGGCTAATTGCCTTTTTCAGTAAGGCCTTGTAGGGGGATGAGTTGAAATACACTATTATAGAGAAGCAAGCATTTTCCTTGGTAAAAAAAAGAAAGGTTTTTAGGCCTTACATTTTAAGTTCTGAAAAGGTTTCTTATGTTCCCCACACCATGGTGAAGGACATCTTGTTAGAGATGGAAGTATCAAGAAAAAGATGCAGGTGGGTGAACAAGTTACAAGAATATGATATGGATATCCAAACCATGAATTTGGTGAGAGATTTGGGCTTGGCTAATCTTATGGTAGAAAGAAACTTGCAAACTATTGAGGTAAATGAGGTATAAGAGGAAAGGGTAGGTGATTTTGAAAGGTTGATGAGTTTTGAGTGGTACAAGGATGTAATTTTTTTATCTTACACACTTATACTGCACTGAGTATTTAAATAAGAACCAGAAAAGAGATCTTAAGTTGGCTTTCCATAAATATGTCATCACAGATTTTTAGTTAGCTTAGAAGAACCATGAGGGAGTCCTCTTAATGTGCATTACTAAACATGAAGCCCCAAAGATATTTTTTGATCTCCATAGAGGAGTTTGTGAGGGACATTTTTCTACAAGAGTCACAACACACGAGATCCTAAGGGCTGGTTATTGGTGGCAAACTCTTTTCAAGAATACAACCTTGTTGGTTAGAATATGTGAGAGTTGTAAACACTTCTCTAGAATAATAAAAGCTTTAGGCTCCCTTCCTTTTCAGCCCATATCAATTGAAGCCCCATTCAAGCAATGAGGAATGGATTTCATTGTTGAGATTTCAGACCCTTCAAGTGGTGGCCATAAGTGGATACTTGTAGCCACTGATTAATTTACTAAATGGGTCGAGGAAATCCCCACCAAGAAGCCAACACACCAAATTGTCATGGATTTTGTGTTGAACCACATCATTTGTAGGTTTGGAGTGCCAGTAAGAATTGTAGTTGAAAATGCCATGAGTTTCAGGGCTAAACCTATGGTGGCAATGTGCAAAGAGTATGGGATCAACTCGAAATATGCCTCTAATTACAATCCCCAGGGAAATGGATAGGTTGAGTCCAATAATAATTTTTTTTCTGAAATTTATCAGAAGAACCTTAGAGCTGAACAAGAGAAAATGGGGTGAACAGTTGAAGTTTTTTGTTTGGGATGTTACGATCACTGTCAAAAGAGTTACCAAAAAGAGTCCATTTGAGTTAGTATATGGAACTCAGGACCTGCTTCCTATTCATATGTAATTATCCTCATATCAATTCATTCAACAGCTGGAGGATCAAGAAATAATTCCCTATGATGCTCGCATCAAAAATATTGTTGAGGTTGACGAAGAAAGGAGGGCATCCCACCAGAGGCATGTAAAGTTTAGAGAAAAGCTGAAGAAGTTATTTGATAAGAAAGTCACTCCTAAAGTTTTCAATGTTGGAGATCTTGTGCTGCTATGGGATAATAGGCATGAAGATAAGGGTAAGCATGAAAAATTTAACTCATTATAGATGGGCCCTTACTCCATTGATATTAGGATTGGTGAACATACCTTCTTCTTAAAGGAATTAGATGGGGAATTGATTGAATTTCTTGTTAATGGTAGGCACTTGAAGCATTTATTATATTTATTCCCCAGAGTCAAGGTGAGCATCTTCTGTACAGTGTATAGTTTGTTGGTTTGTTTCCTGTCTTTTGTGTTTTTACTTGTTTTGGTCCTTGGTGACCTATTTTTGTTGGTTTCTTTGTTTATTTATTGGGAGATGGCTCGGTTTCTCTACTCTGCAAGATGACTCCTTTTCCTAATGGATATTTTTGGCACTCATAGAGAGTGCCCATCCCTGAGTCAGAGCCAATGTTGATGCTCAAAACATTCTCACCCTATTTTGCCATTGAAAATATATCAATTTACAGCCTCTACCATAAATTATCTCCTCATGTTGTGCCTGAGAAGTCCCTGCATTCCTTTTGTTTCCATATTTAATCTATTCATGGGTCAAGGGTCACTTACAGATCCATGGTTGTTTCTTTGTTTCTATATTTTTTTGGAAAGGGTCTGTATTTGGGTGTAAGACTTGAGCTCTCCCATGTTTTCCATTTTACACAGCCAGGCTTTGTTCTGCTTGTTGTTTTTCCCTAAATACTTGATAAAAAATGAATGGATGTAGTTCAGAGGAATGTATTTGAGCCTTGTAACATTTCTGAATTCTCTGTCCTTTGAGAAAACTTCATATCCAGGCTCGAATGGTCATTCTTCTGCATTTTACGGTTTGATGGGAGTTTCTCCTAGTCAAATTTAGATCCTTTCATCAGAGGGAAATGTGGCTTCATTTGGTTAGCCAAAGGATGACGGGAAAATGGTTTAAATTGTTACTTTTTTCCTTTTTGGTAAAAGGTAAAATTTGGTCCTGTAGCTCCGCTCAATTCCAATTAGTTCTTTTGGTGCTTACATGGATTCTTCTAATTGAATGGGGTGTGGCAGGTTTTTTTTGAACTTTTCCTTTTTGGCTACTTTGGCAAAAAGTTTGAACCCGCCCCATGGCCCCGCCAGGATTTGATTAAAGAGAATTTTAAATGACAGGGAAAAGGTCTTACTTTGACCCCATAGAAGGACACATGCCAAGGTTAATGGGAGAGATACGGGCCTTTGGAGGTAAGTTGTATGTTTTTCCCTTATGGGAAAATGGAGTAAAACTCTAAAATGGAAGCGTACCCCTGCCAAGTCATTTTAAAGCTTTGAGGCCTTTGAAGTTGTGCCATAATGACAAATGGAGGCCTTTGCCATGTCTTCTTGCCTTAGAGTTTTCAAAAACTTCTTAAAGGGGACCGAGACATGTGGTGAGCCCAAGCTCATTCAAGTTCTCAAATTTTGGTGACCATCTCAAGATGCGCCTGACGCGTGACAGTTTGAAGAGTCAAAAGGAGGGGAGGTGGACCGTCGGGGGCAACTTGGATTTTTTGGCTCTTGTCACCAAAAGGATTGAAGCATCAAAATGGCCTGTAGACCTGACAGAGAATAGTAAAAAAAATTTCCTGGTGAACGGTGGAGGTGTGGACTTTTGGGGGAAATTTGGAAAATTTCTTTTTTGTGAAGAAAGGAGTTAAAAGTGTAAAATGAAGTGTGGTTCCACTGGGACTCACATTCGGGACTAGAAGCGAAAGGGTAGAGCTGCGGGGAAAACTTCAAAAAATTTCCTTTTTCCCAAAAAGAGGTGAAATAGCAGAATTTGGCCACGGTTCCTCTGGAATCCACCTTAGAACATGTGTCAGGCTCATTTCCCAAAGGCGGAGGTGTGCAGCAAAATTTGAAAATTTTACATTTTTCCAAAAACTTGGAAAAGGAAAAAAGGAACCCATAAGCCCATTTTAAAGTGGATCTTCCATGTGGATGGTCCAAATTCAAAGTAGAAATCAATGGTAGCTGTACATTTATATCTATTTTTTTTTGCCAGTTTCACTCCAGAGCTCCCGAAGATGTGAGTCTTCATGATTTCTCAATATTTCTTGCATGCCAAACAGGAAAGGGGAGTAAATTTTATATCTAAGTTTGGTGAGGAAGATCTGGGAATGTCTTTTACCATTAAGATGAGATCTAACCTTTGGGCTCGATATAATCTTCTGTTGTTTCTTCTTGAGCACACAAAGAATTAGATTGGATAGATTAGGGGTGAAAGTGATTAGCGAGTTAAAATAAGAATGATCTACCAGATGAGGGAGTTGAATGTGGGATATTTTCAAAGAGATGTACCCCTTGAGAACCTGACAAAATTTTATAGATTTGATTTTTGGAATCACGATTGGGATCATGGTGAGCACTGATGTACTCAATGTTAGGGTTTTCTTTGAGGAAAAATATCTTTCAAAGTGATATAAATAGCATGAATTTTTTTGTGAAAAGGGTTGGATGCTAGAAGGTTGGAGTGTTAGAGGTTAGAACTGATCTTCTAAGAAAAGGCCTGATAGAGCCCATCTTTCTGAGGGACTGTTTGAGGAACCTGTATATCTCTTTTGTATTAAACTTGATCATGTCAAGGTAGTTGCGAGCATAGAACCATTGACAAGCTCTACTTGACAGTTCTAGAAACTTTCCCCTACTGATAAGTTTAATCAAATTTGAGTTATTTTGTGTTGACTCTAAGTAATTAGTGTTTTCTTTGTTTCAGAATGTCTGCAAATAGTTTTATTCATTCCGATTGCAATCTTATACTAGAATTTTTGTGAAATCACACAAAATATCATCCCTATGATAGTTTAAAGGTTTTTGCAATTTTATTTCAAGAACAACCTTCATCTTGGATTAGATCAATAGATTTAAAATCAATTCACTGTCATTTGTTGATAAATATTGTTTGTAAGTTTTTGTGTGTACCTTAGGCATGGTTGAATCAGAAACTATAGTGTTTAATTGGTCCTCTAATTTGATCCTTCGTGTTAGGGTCTGAAATATTATGTGAAAATGTACTAATTTGGGACTCCATTGAAGCACACGTTCTAGTTGAAGGAACGTCTTGACTTTTCTAAAGCTTTCTATTGTAAACTTTCTCTTTATTGTAAAGCCCCTCCAAAGGTTTGGTATACTGAACTTTATCCTACTTCACCTCCCACCAAATTTCATTCAAAAATAATTAATCATACCCATACTACCCCTATTTTTCATGTGTGTATACAAATGATAAATTTTTACTACCAAAACATATAGAAACAATCAGGTTTTCCTTGTCTTTAGTGGCCTGAAAATTGCTTAGAATATATCTCCATTATCTAGGGTGACAACTCGTGAGAGTTAGGTTTTGTTGTATTGATCATATTTTCTTCAAGGTCTTCTTAATAATTTCATAAGGAAGGACATATCCATATCCTCCACAAACAATAGGATACAAAAGGGTTCTCTCACCTAGATTGAAAGGCACAACCATAAAGTACTGAGGATAGATAAAATCCTCTTTAGGGTGCTATCCATTTATCCACATCTAAGTGATAGAGGGCTAATTAGATCCCATCCTTGGATACAAAATGACTCACTACGATCTATCTATCTTTAAGCTTCCTACCAAACCTATGATGTTGCTCAGACTTTAAAGGAGAGTCAATTTGGGTACCAACATATCGAACAGTGGCTTCATTGGAAATTCGATGGCTTTTATAATGACCTCTCCATTAACCATGATTCCCTTTGTTGGCTACTGATAGTTCTGGCTTGGGATAAGTGTTTTACAAACATCCTGAGGAGCCGCATGATCAAACTTTTAAAGTGTGGTATTTGTGCCATCCAAGATTTATTATATAAAAAATATCAATCTTTGTTCTCTTGGCCTGAACTTAAAACTAGATATCAGATAACCAACTACGATCACGTCGACATCACTACAGTGATCAATTCAAACACTAACCACATGGTGCACAATATTTCTTTGTGTCCCTCTAGCCCATGGTGGATGGACTGGAAATGGTATCTTGATACCACATTTTTCTATTATTCAACTAGTATAGGATACTATTGGCTTTATAATCAATTATCCATAGTTGAAAAAATCAACACTGGATGGGAGATTCATTCCACTTCGTCTTCTTAAAGAAATAAATTTGAAACTTTTGTGTCTCTATGTGTGGAGCTTAAAATTTCCCACTTGCTGTGGTGTATTCTGAACGATGTTCTTCTTGTGGGGTCTCAACATGTTCAAATTGGGGTCCCAGCTCCCAAGTATGCATTTTGTGGTCAATTGGAAACTATAATGAATATTTTCTAGTTTTTTCTATAATTTCAACCGTTTTGGAATTGGATCCACTCATTTTCCTAAGGATAAAACCCCATTACTTTACTTTACATAATATCCTTTTAGAAGATAATCATAATATTTTCCCTAAATTCACCCAAATTTTACACATTTTCATAGGGGAAATTCTGTTTTGGATATGGAAAGTAAGAAATGATTTTCTCTTTACTAATTTTGAATTTGATCAACAATTTTTTATGTATAACAAGTCTATGGTTATCTCCAATGTGTTATTGCAAATTCAAGTCCAGGCAAAAAAAAATATCATTAGAGGTGGACCACCTCAAGACTTTGTTATGACATTGGGGGATGCTCCAGGCAATATTTTCCAGAATCTAACTTAGCCATCTTTAAACTCCTCACCGTATAGCTTTGGTGGTCATTGCAGACATTCTATGTGGCATTCAGTCATTCAAGCTCATCGCTAGCCACACTGTCAACATCGACATAGTCACTCACCACCAACTCGCCAGCAAGTCTGGGGTTCCCCTTCATATCATCTTGGGTGGGGGACCTTACCTTCTGCCCCTAAGACATGCACAGTGGATGGATGCAATCTGGCCCCACCACCACCACATACTTCTGACAAGGTCCCCCTCCTCCCTCTCAGCTTCCACACTCGGGAGGAGGTGGAAAATGACGAATAAAATCCCACTAGCTAGGAAATTTTAGATGTCACAAAGGACTTCCCACAGTTGGGTTGGTCAAATGACTATGATCCTCCTACTTCTGGAATGTTTATCGTTGCTACTTAATATTTTGTTCTTTTAATCTCCCAGTTGTTGCCTAGTTTGTTTTTCTCCTAGGCTGGGCCTATTTTTCTCATTTCTCATTTGTGGTTTTGGGGCATGCTCTCCTACCACCAAAATTTTTACTGAAATATATATTGTATCTTATTGAATTAATATAATATAATATCTCTTTTCAAAAAAAAAATAATAATTCATTGGTATAAATGTACTAAAATGATAATTCAAAAATATTTAAATAAACATAAATTACAAATTCAAGTAGATTAAAATCACTATACATTACACTCATTGAATGAAGATTCTCCAAAATTAGTGTTTTAAATAGTTTTCTATATACTTTATTAGTGTACAGAATAGCATTAAATCACTTCACGGGTCTCAAAAGAATGGGTTATCCCTAATATAATATCCATTCATTTGACCTACGTAAGAAATAATCTCCCTCAAATCCCAAGCATAGAATTTCTTTATTTAATACTTTGATGGAGAATTATCTTGATAGAATTGCTTTATTGTTTCACTTATTTTATCTTTACATCTATAGAAACATAAGCTCTTCTTTTGAATTAATAAGTTTTGATCAAGCCAAAAACTACATAAAACATGTAAGGGATTAGGGTTAATCAGAAAAAAAAATTAAGTTTGTTACAAGAAAAGGTAAGGACTTTTGCCTTAGCTTTCCACATTGAATACTTGTTGAGTGCATTCTGTCAAAACACATCAATGCTCCATGAGGTTCATAGGAATATTTATATTTTCTATTCATTCTAGGTTACCAAAAGAAGTCCTAAGAAAAGGAAGAGATGTTGAAATTTTTTCTAAAAAATTATACTTTTGAACAAATGACACTTCAAAGAATGAAGTCTTTATTTCCTAATCTTTGATAATGTTTGGTAGAATTATGCAAAAAATCCTCAACAACCCCCCCCACCCCTCGCCAAATAATTAACATTTAAACAATATTAGACTATGATCCCCTCTCCAATAAATAATTATCCTTTGAATCTCATAAATGAAGAAACATGGGTGGAACAATAAGATGTGTTCTAAAGGTTTTTAAAATTGGAAAAACATAGAGGGAACAATAGGACAGGTTCTAAAGGTTTCTAAAATTCCAAATCGAGATGGTAGTGAAAGAATAATTTTTGGAGCCCAAGGATCTTTCAATGTAGAAGTGGCTGGAAGGATGATGCACATATGGTCGACCCATATAGCAACATTTATGAAGTGAGTGCATTATGTGTAGTTTATACATAATTTCTATGAGAATGTGTAATATATACATACGATTGATCAAGAGTTGTAAGATATCTTGATTGTTTTTTATTGGAAGAATGATAACGACCTTCGAGTTAGAATATTATTCTCATTTGGAATGGGCGAGTATAATATTGTACCGAATTTAAATATATGAACTATAGACAATTGTATGTTGATGAGAAGCTCTATGCAATGCCATATTTGTCAAACCATTGTTATAATATGATAAGCTCTATGCTTGTAGTTGAATGCTTTGGGTATCTGTTGGCCCATTCCAAAAATCAAGGAATAATTTAGGGGAATTTCATTTCCTTCTATGAACAATTATGAATTGCTTAGTGGTCACTTCGTAGATGATTCCTTTCTCAATCTTATTGGGGATAAATCCAATATCCACAATGTCATACATTGCATTGATATCTTTTGTTTATCATGTGGTGCTTTCATTCAATAGAGGGAAACCAAGTGTTACTGACAATCATTCCTCCAAACACCAATTGGTTGGCCTCTTTTAAGTGGAAGATTATTGCAAATGGAAAAATGTTTAAATTTCTTGGCATCCCTTTTTCCTTTCAAGCATCGTTGTTAGAGATGTGGCAGTACATTATCCAATGGGTGGAAACAAAATTGGATTATTGGATCACCAGATCTCTTTCCTTGGTAGGAAAATTTTAAATTTAGTCTAAAGTCCTAGGGGCCATGCACGTTTATTACTCCTCCTCTTTGGTTCCTTCCAAATCCTCTATTCAGAAACTAGGTAAGCTCCTCAAAGCCTTTCTTTGGGCCAACACTTCCACTAGAAAAGGTTATCATCATTTTTCTTGGGAGATATGTTTCCTTCCCCACAACTCTGGGGGGTTAGGCCTTATTGACATTTAGTGTCAAGGGTGGGCAATTTGTATGCAATGGATTGTTCGATGCATCCAAGGCAAGGAATTGTGGAAAGTTCTCTTATGCCATAGGATCGAATAAGGATCATCTTACAAACACCCTGCATGAAAAGGAATGGGGTTTTTCAATCTTCTTATTGCTCTGGAACCTATTAAAGTTGCTAGCACCTTTTTGCTTACAAGCATTTTGAAATTATGGGATTGTATCAAACCATGGCTTTAATGGAAAGGTGATGGGTTTTATAATGGTCTCTCCAGTAGCCATCATTCCCTATGTTGGTTGTAAAGTTTTTAGGTATGGGATAAATGTTTTGTAGACATCCCAAGAATTCCCGCGCTAAAAAATTTCAAGTGCGGGATTTACACAATCTAAGATTTATTCTGTAAAAACTCTAAATCCTTATTATATTTTGCTGAGCTTAAAGGTCGATATCGGCTAACCAACCAAGATCAGGTCGACATCACTATAGTTCACAATTAAGTCACTGACCACATGCTACACAATATTTTTTTGCATTCCTCTCACCCCTAGTGGATAGACTGAAAATGGTATGTTAAAACCCTAGTTCACAATTATTCATCCAGTAAAGGCTACCATTGGAATTTTCCTCATTTACCCATGGTTGAAAAACTTCAAACTTGATGGGGGGTTCATTAAACTCCATTTTCTTAGAGCAGGAGATTTGATACCGTTTTGTCTACATGTGTGGAGTGTAAAATTGCCCACTTTCTATTGTGTATTCCACACTAAGGTTTTCCTATGGGATATCGACTTGTTCAAATTGGGGTCCCAGCCTTCCAAGTGCCTATTCTGTAGCCACCTAGAAACTATAATAAATATTTTTTAAGTTTTCGCAAAAGCTCAGTTTATTGTTGAGTTGTGGAGCTCAATTACTTCATTTTAGCATGCAATTAGAACTTGCTAGAAAACATAGTAATCGACATCGGTTAAGGGAAGACTGACATTGGTCAAGGGAAAGTAGGAACTAATGATGGTTAGGCAGAACCGACATCGGTCACCTGTGTGACGAAGTTTTATTTAACTCTCAGGAATTATATCTATTTTTAGCATTAAAATATATTTATTTATTGTAATTGTATGGCTAAGTTACCTAAGGCTAAAAATGACTATATGAAGTTAAAATTAGGATTTAAAAGTAAGTGTGTGGATCATAATTACAAGATAATTATGTGAGAGATATTTCTTGGTGAAGAAGAAAAAAATCTTGAAGAAAGAAAGTACTGAAAATCTAAGAGATCTGCAAGATTGTAAATCTTCATTGTATATCTTGTCAAAGCTATGGATAATAGATTCACTTGTTTCTTGGTGGACATAGCCCACACTGGGTGAACCAAGTTAAATCTGGTGTTGATTTATGTCTCTTGTTTTGTATATTTCTTCTAGTAGAATATCTACTTTTATTTACATGTATTCTTACATATGGTATATTGTTTGTATAATCGGTTTGCTAACCCCAACACTTGTTTGGAATTGGATCCACTCATTTTTTTTCTTCTCTAAACCCATTACTTTACTTTGGAGAATATCGTTTAAGCAAAAAATCCCAATCTTTTTCCTATATTGGCCCATATTTGGCATGTTTATAGAGGGGAAATTTTGTTTTGGATATGGAAAGAAATATTTTTTTTTCTTTCCTAATTTTGAAGTTGATCAGAAATTTGTGGTGTATAACAAGTCTATTTTTATCTCCAACATGTTGCTATAGATTCAATTCCAGGAAAAAAAAGGTCTCCCTAGAGGTGGACTACCTCAAGACTATGTTAGTACATTGGGGGGATGCTCTATGAAATATCACTTAGGAACCGGCCTCGCCATCTCAGTGCTCCTCACCACATGGCCATGGTGGTCGTTATAACCATTCTCATTGGCATTTATTCACTCGCCCCGCTCTTAGCATTAATGAAGTCACTCACCACCAACTTGTCAACAAAGTTGGGGGTCCCATTCTCATCAGTTAGGGTGGGGAGGATAACCTACTATCCCCAAGATGCGCACGCTAGATGGATGGAATCTACCCTTGCTTCTACTGCATCCTTCTGACAAGTTGTCTCGCCTATTTCTCTCCATCTCCACTCAAAATGAGGTAATAAATGAATAAGAAAATCCCACTGGTTTACAATTTTTGGATGTCGGAAAGGACCTCCCGTAGTTGGGTTGGTGAGATGACCATGATCCTCCTGCTTCAGCAATATTTTTCATTGTTGCTTAATTTTGTGTTCTCTTACTTTCCTAGACGTTTCCTAGTTTGTTGTTCTCCTAGGCTTGACCTAGTTTTCTCGTTGCTAATTTGTGTTTTTGGGGCGTGCTCTCATACCACCTACTTTTTTGGTGAAATCTATCTTGTATCTTATTGAATTAATATAATAAAAGATCTCTTTTTATCAAAAAAAATAATTCACTACTATAAATGTACTCAAATGACAATTCAAATATAATACAAATTGCAAATTCAAGCATATTATAATCATTATACATTACACTCGTTGAATAAAGATTCTCCAAAATTAGTGTTTTAAATATTTTTCTATATACTTCTTTAGTTTATCTAATAATGTTAAATCCCTTCAAGGGTCTCAAAATAATGTGTTATCCCTAATATTAAGTCCGGTCATTTGATCCGCGTAAGAAATAATCTTCGTCAAATCCCAATCATAGAATTTATTTATTTAATAATTCGATCGAGAATTATCTTGATAGAGTTGCTTTATTGTTTCACTTATTTTAGCTTTACATCTATAGAACAATAAGCTCTTCTTTTGAATTAATGAGTTTCGATCGGGCCACAAACTACATAAAACATGTAAGGGATTATGGTCAACTTAAAAAAAACTTAAGTTTGTTGTAAGAAAAGGAAAGGACTTTTTTCATAGGTTACCGCATTGAATACTTTTTGAGTGCATTCTGTCAAACAACATCAATGCTCCTTGAAAATATTTATGTTTTCTATTTATTTTAGGTTACCAAGAAAAATTGTAAGAAAGGACTAGATGTCAAAAATGTTTCTAAAAAATTATACATTTGAGAAAATGACACTTCAAAGAATGATGTCTTTATTTCCTAATATTTCATAATGTTTGGTAGACTTGTGTAGAAAATTGCGGTTTACCCCCCAAAAAAATCAACATTTAAATAATACTAAAACATAGTCCCCTCTCCACAAAATAATTATCCTTTGAATATCATAAATGGAGAAACATGGGTGGAACAATAATATGGATTCTAAAGGTTTCTAAAATTGGAAATAGATGAAGGGAACAATAAGATGGGTTTTAAAGGTTTAAAAAATTCTAAATGGAGATGGCATTAAAAGACTAATTTGTGGAATTGAAGGATATTTCAAAGTAGAAGTGGCCGGAAGACTGATGGACATATGGTCGAACCATATTGTAACACCCTTTATGATGTGAATGCATTATTTGTAGTGCGTATATAATATATATGAGGATGTGTAATATTTACAAAAGATTGATCAAGAGTTTTAATATATCTTTATTGCTTTTAGAGGAAGAAGGATAATGACCTTCTAGTAAGAATATTCTTCTCATTTGGAATGGGAAAGCATAATATTGTAACAGACTTAAATATATGAACTATATAAAATTGTATGTTGATGAGAAGCTCTATGCAATGCCATATTTTTAAATCCATAGTTATAATATGCATAAATAATAGCTCAGAGCAGTATTATAGTATATATCACAAATTAATTTTGAGACATAAAATCAAGGAATCGTTAATGGAATTTATTCGCTTTATGTGAACAATTATCAATTACATAATGGTCACTTCGCATATGATTCCTTTCTCACTCTTATTGAGGAAGAATGCAATATCCGCAATCCCATGCACTCCCTTGATATCTTTTATTTAACATCTAGTTCTTCCATTCAATGGCAGAAAACCCAGTGTTTCCAACAATATTTCCTCCCAATTCCTGATTGCCCAACCTCTTTTGAGTGAAGGATTCTTCCACATGGAGAAATTTTTAAATTTCTTGGCATCCCTTTTTCCTTCCAAGCATCTTCAGCTGAGATATGGCAGTACGTTATTCAATGGGTGGAAAAAAATTGGATTATTGGATCACAAGACCCTTGTCCTCGGCAGCAAATTTCCAAATTTGGTCTAAAGTCTTACAGTTCAAGCAAGTTTACTACTCCTCCTATTGGGTGGCTTCTAAAGCCTTTATTCAAAAACTGGAGAATCTCCTTGAATCCTTTCTTTGGGCTAACACTTCCACTAGATAAGGTTTTCATTGTGTTTCTTGGGAGATAAGTTACATTCCCTACATCTCTAGGGGATTGGGCCTTATTGACAATCAGCATCAAGGGAGGGAACTCTGTGTGAAATGGATTGTTCGATGCATCCAAGGCCAAGAAGCATAGGAAATGATTTTGTGCCATGACATCATAGAAGGATCACCTTACAACCACCCTACATGGAAATTTCTAGGGTTTTTGAACATCCTTATTGTCCCGATACCTATTAAAGTTATTGGTACCTTTGTGCTTAAAATCATTTGGAAAGCATGGGAGTGTATCAAAACATGGTTGTGATGGAACAGTGATGGATTTCGTAACATCCTCTCCATTAACCATTATTACCTCTAGTGGTCGTCAATATTTTAGGCTTGAGATAAGTATTTTACAGACATCCTGAGGATTCTTGTGCTAAAACTTTTCAAACGTGAAATTTTCACAATCAAAGATTTATTTTATAAAAAATCTCA
This sequence comes from Taxus chinensis, assembly GCA_019776745.2. Classification (NCBI taxonomy): domain Eukaryota; kingdom Viridiplantae; phylum Streptophyta; class Pinopsida; order Cupressales; family Taxaceae; genus Taxus; species Taxus chinensis. Next base: position 275,420,098 of record CM034148.1, read on the forward strand.
ATCCTGGTTCTCTTGGCCTAAAATTAAAGCTCAATATCGGATAACAAACTAGGATCAGATCAACATCACTATAGTGCTCAATTCAGTCACTGAGCACATGTTGAATAATATTTATTTGTAGTCCTCTCACCCATGTTCAATGGACAGAAAATGGCATGCAGATACCCCATTTCGTAATTATTCAACTAGGAAAGGCTACCAATGTCATTCGTCTCATTTACCCATAGTAGAAAAACTCAACACTCGCTGGGGGATACATTCCACTTTGTCTTTAGGGAGTAGGTGATTTGACACCATTTGGTCTATATGTGTGGAGCATAAAATTGCGCACTTTCTGTGGTGTATTCTGCAACAAGATCTTCATGTGGGGTCTTAACATGTTCAAATTGGGGTCCCATCTCCCAAGTACCCATTTTGTGGCCACTTGGAAACTATAATTAATCTTATCTAGTTTTTTTGGAAAGCTCAGCTTGTTTGAAATTGGATCCCCTCATTTATCTTTCCACTCATACCCCATTTATTTACTTTTCATAATATCCTTTTAGGAGATAATCCCAGTAATTTTCCTATATTCACCCAAATTTGGCATGTTTTCAGAGGGGAAATTATGTTTTGGATATGGAAAGAAAGAAATGCTTTTTTCATTGCTAATTTTTTATTTGATCAATAATTTTTATGTATAAGAAGTCTATTGTTATCTCTGATGTGTTTTTGAAGATTCAAGTCTAGCTGAAGAAATTCTCCTTCAAGGTGGACCACCTCAAGACTTTGTTATTACATTAGGGGCATGCTCAATGCAATGTTGCCTGGGAAACGACCTTATCATCTCAGTACTCCTCACTGTATGGTCGTGGTGGTTTTCACAGCCATTCTTAGTGGCATTCATTTAGTCAAGCTCTTCATTCACCCCACTCTCAGAATTGACAAAGTCACTCATCACCATCTCGCCAACAAGGCTAAGGGTCCTGTACTCGGCATCTCAGGTGGATGGGCTCACATCCTTCCCCCTAGATTTACACAATTGATGGCTGGAATCTACCCCCACTGCCAGTACAATATTCTGACAAGTTCCCCCACCTATCTCTCACCATCCTCACTCATGAGGAGGCTGAAAATGAAGAAGAAAATCCCACCAGTTGGGACATTCCAAATATCGGCAAGGACCTCTTGCAATCGGGTTGATAAGATGACCATGATCCTCCCATTTCAGGAATGTTTTCCATTGCTCCTTAATTTTGGATTCTGTTGATCTTCTAGGTGTTTCCTAGTTTGTAGTTCTACTAGGCTCGGACTAATTTGCTCCTTGTTTTCTAATTAGTGGTTTTGGTTTTTTTGTTAAAAGATGTCTTGTATATTACTGAATTAATATAATATAAGATCTCTTTTAATCAAAAAAACAATTTTTCACCACTATTAACATACAAAAATGAAAATTAAAATATATTAAAATCAACATAAATTACAAATTCAAGCATATTAAAATCACTATACATTACACTCGTTGAATCAAGATTATCCAAAATTAGTGTTTTAAATATTTTTCGATAGACTTATTTATTGTAATTAATAATGTTAAATCCCTTGATGGGTTTCGAAAGAATGGGTTATCCCTAATATTATCTTCTGTAATTTGACTTGTATAAGAAACAATCTCACCCAAATCCCAATCATAGAATTAATTTATTTAATACTTTGGTGGAAAATTATCCTAATAGAATTTCTTTATTGTTTCAGTGATTTTATCTTTACATCTATAGACACATAAGCTCTTCTTTTAGATTAATGAGTTTTGATTGGGCCACAAACTACATAAAACATGTAAGGGATTAGGGTCAATAAAAAAAAACTTAAGTTTGATCTAAGAAAAGGAAAGGATTATCGATAGAGGTTGTCACATTGAATAATTGTTGAGTGCATTTTGTTAAACAACATCAATGCTCCATGAGGTCCATAAGAATATTTATGTTTTCTATTTATTTTAGGTTACCAAGAAAAATCAGAAGAAAAGGAAAATATGTTGAAAATATTTCTAAAAAATTATACTTGTGAACAAATTACACTTCAAAGAATGATGTCTTTATTTCCTAATATTTGATAACTTTTGTTATGCTTAATTAGAAAATTGGGGTCAACCCCTAAAAAAATTAACATTCAAAGAATATTAGACCATGGTCCCCTCTCCACTAAATAATTAATCTTTAAATCTCATAAACGAAGAAACGTGTGTAGAGAAATAAGATGAGTTCTAAAGGTTTCAAAAATTTGAAAAACATCAAGGGAACAATAAGATGGGTTCTAAAGGTTCCCAAAATTCTAAATGGAGATGTTAGTGAAAAACTAATTTGTGGAACCCAGGGATCTTTCAAATTAGAAGTGGTTGGAATGCTGAAGCTCATATGGTCAACCCATATAACAACCTTTATTACGTGAGTGCATTATGTGTAGTGTGTATATAATATATATGAGGATGTGTAATATATACATAAGATTGATCAAGAGTTGTAAGATAAATTGATTTCTATTAGAGAAATATGGATAATGACCTTCTAGTAAGAATATTATTCTCATTTGGAATGGGTGAGCATAATATTATACCAAACATAAATATCTGAACTACAAAAAATTGTATGTTGATGAGAGGCTTTATGTAATTCCATTTTTTTCAAACCATTGTTATAATATGAGAAGCTTTATTCTTGTATCCGAAGGCTTTGGGTATCTTCTTTCCAAAACATAAAATTGAGGACTCATCATGGGAATTTCATTCCCTTCTATAAAAAATACTCAATTACTTAATGGTCACTTTGTAGATGATTTATTTCTCATTATTAATGAGGATAAATCCAATATGTACAATTTCATGCACTGCCTTGATATCTTTATTTAGTGTATGGTTTTTCCTTTCAATGGTGGAAAACCCAATGTTAGCACCAATATTTTCTCCTGATGCTCAATTAACTGGCCTCTTTTGAGTGGAATATTCTTGCACATGGATAAATGTTTAAATTTATTGGCATCCCTTTTTCTTTTCAAGCATTTTCGGCTGAGATTTGGCAGGATGTTATTCAAAAGGTGGTTAAAAAACTAGATTATTGGATCACTAGACCTTTATCCTTTGTAGGAAAATTCCAAATTTGATCTAAAGTCCTAGTATCCACACACATTTATTACTCGTCCTGTTGGGTTCCTTCCAAAGCCTCTATCCAGAAACTAGAGAAGCTCCTCAAATCCTTTCTTTGGGCCAATGCTTCCACTTCCAGAGGTTTTCATTGTGTTGCTTGGGAGATATGTTTTCTTCCCCGTAACTCTGGGGGGTTGGGCCTTATTGACATTCAACATCAAGGGCAAGAACTCTTTGCAAAATGGATTGCTTAATGCATCCAAGGCCATGAGGTTTGGAAAGTGCTCTTGCGCCATGGAATTGAAGAAGGATCACCTTATGGCTACCTTGCATGGAAAACTCTAGGGTTTTTCAATCTTCTTATTATTGTTGGACTTGTTAAATTTGTTGGCACCTTTGTGCTTAAAAGCATTTGGAAAGAATGGGAGTATATCAAATCATGGATTTAATGGAAAGGTGATGGCTTTCGTAATGATATTTCCACTAACCATCATTCCCTTTGGTGGTCATCGATATTTCAGGATCACGATAAGTGTTTTGTAGACATCCCAGGGATTCCTACACTCAAAATTTTCAAGTGCAGAATTTGCACCATCCAAGATTTATTATGTAAACACTCTCAATCCTATATCTCTTGGCCCGATCTTAAAGTTTGATATCAGCTAACCAACTAGGATCACATCAAAATCACTACAGTGTTCGATTTGGTGACTCACCACATGTTGCACAAGATTTGAAAACATTTTGAAATAAAACAAGACACAATTTTTCCCAAGATTAACATAGATTAATTCGAAGTTGATTAGATTCATCAGCAGGCTAAGGTTTCTTGAACAATCTCAGAGCTTGTCAATTGCTAGATAATTGCAACCAACTTGACATGATCAAATCTAAAACATAAGAGATTAATAAGTTTCTCATATGGTTTCTCAGGAAGATGGGATTTCTCAAATTTTCTCATAAGAATTCAACCCCTGACCATTTACATGACTAAAGCATGCTTTTTATAACACTCAATTTACATCTAAGCTTTCCCCCTAAGAAAATAATATTCGAGGAACCTTTGTTAGTTACATGTTTGATCATGATTTCTAGAAAATGACGTTAAATAGGTTTGCATCGAAAAGTTACCAGTTGTTCACAAAGGTGAATCATTGCAAATATCTCCATAATTGTTTTAACTAGGAGTATGTTTTCATCATTCATATATGCAACCTCCATAATTTCATCCTTCTCCCATTCTTTCCTCTAAAACTTTTCTCTACATCCAGCTTCTCTGGTAATTCACATTTTTGCAAGTGCTCGAGGAATTCCAGCTTCAAAATATCGACCTTTACATTCCTTGGACTCAAAAATTAAGCTTTAAATCCATTCAATTGCACTTTGAAGACAAAAACGACAAGTAATTTCCTCAAAAAATGATGAAAAACAATGCGTATTCACATCTCTAGGAGTCTTGCAGCAAAAATGGTGGCAAAATCAAATGTAATGCACAACAACCTTTTTTTCTTCCCTTTCTCAAATTTATATTAGAGTCGTTCACATGGAAAAATATGATTTGAAGTGGGCGTGGGGTTTCCTTTTGCATTTTATGAATTTTGGAGAAAATGTGCAATTTTCACATTTTCACCCACCCCTCCACCTTTGAAATACAGGCTCGAAACATGGCTTAATCTGGGCCTTTGACAAAGTCGCAACTCATTTATTCAATTTAACCCTTTTTAACAAAAATGAAAAATTTCCAATTTTCCTCCATTGACCACCTTCCTGCTAGTAAATTTTTATGTTTACCCTAGGGGAATTGCGGGTTATTTCATAACTTTTCTCCTTTTCACAAAAAGGAAAAAGTCTTCAAAAACCTCTAGTGACCCGCCTCCCCACTTGTAGCTTGAAAAACTACCACGTGTCCTTCTTCGAGGTCAAAGTAAGACTTTTTCCCTACCGCTTTATATCTGTTGAATAGCCAATCAGAGACTATCGGGGCCATGGGACCTATTTCGTATTTTTTACAAATGTAAACATAGTGCAAAAGTTCACCAAAAAGACCTTTCGGGCCACAACCATTTAAAAATGAACCTGTATACACCTACGGGGAAAAAAAGAGAAATTTGCTCCACCTTTATAAATTTGACTGGCTAATCAGAAATCAACGGGGCCATGGGGCCAAATTGATATTGTTGCAAACATATAAAAAAGTTACAAGTTATAAAATAGACTTAACGTGCCTCATCCAATCAAAAGAGACCACGTAGCTGAATATGTTGAGATATAATTTTAGAGGGAAAACATGCCTGTTGAACAATAAGATGCATGGGAACTTAACCATTTAAAGCCAAAATTGAATCTTTCTTCAAGGAAAAATAATTTGCAAATAATTTATGGCTCGAAAACAATCCATGACCATAGAGAAGGATTTACAATAACTTCCTGGTAAAGATAAAACTTGTACACATCCATTCGCGGAGACAAAATGTGACAGAGCCTGCAGATTGAAGATTTTTAGAACAAATGGGGTGAGATATAATCGAGCACAAACATCGGCTATGACTTGTGGATGGGCACTCCCTCCAAGTGCCACAAGAACAATAGAGTAGACCATGTGCCAAAAATCCATTGGGTAATGGAGTAAAAGAACAAGATTCCAGAGTTGAAAGACAATAACCAATCCTCCCAAGACAAACTACGAAACCACCAAAAACTGGTGACTAGGGACCAGGACAAAAAGAAAAACACAAAAGCAAAATGAAACCAAAATACTATACACTGTACAATGGTGTGCACCCTTATTAAGAGAAAATAATCAAGGAAAATTTTTAATTGCCTACCATTCTGGATATGACCATGCTAAGCAGTTCTGATACATCTTTAACAATTGGTCATATGATTGCTTCTCTTTTCCATCCAAGTTACTATTTGACAACATTTTTTCAACCTTATCCTTTGTGCCTACGTAAAGCTTTTCAACATCTCTCGAGGTTACATCAAACATAAGATTCCTAGGAAAATCAACCTACTCAAGATATTTGCATCAACAATTTTCATACTCCTTGAAAACAACATAGTTCAAAGAGTTATCAACATCAATGTCTGTGTGCAATATTCCATAAGAAGCATTTTTGGGGTCCTCAATGAGATATAAAATTTTCTTTTCACTAAGTAACGTCACAAGGCTTCCCTCAATTGGTATGGTGGCATAAGACATTATCATTTTCACACTTCCACCCACACTAGCTGTCCACTTTTTGGATAATAACATCCCCCACTTAACAGGACAATCCACAATTACTACATTTAAAGTTAAGTACTTTCTTGGATATGCTACCAATTGCACTACTAAGCCTTTAACACATCCAACTATTGGCACCTCTCTTGAATCCATAGCAGTGAACTTCACATAAGCTGATGCTAGTTTGAGATTCAACTCATTCATGACCTCAAGAGGCATTAAATTACACGAGGCTTCCTGAATCAAACATGCAGCTATGTAACAACCTATCTTTAATAATTAGAGTAGTAAAAAATGGATCTACATTCAACTGGGACTCAATTGAGGATGTTCCAAAATATACTTTAGGTGGCTCACCTAGTTTTTCCTAAACTTGGGGTTTTTCTAACTCTGTAATGGTAGGAGGAGTCTCAACATTGTTTACATTTCTACCTTGGGTAATCTTTTCTTCTTTCAATCCCAAATACTCAAAGGCCCTTTTCTTGTGCTCAAGAATCCTAAGCATCTCAACCATTGGAACAAAAAACTTGATCTAACTGAGACTTGGGAAATGTCATAAGGAATGTATTTGGGAAAGGAAACATTCAGAGGAAGAATGAAAAACTCATGTGATAGCAAAGGATTTTTCATGGTTTTAGCATGGGTAGGGATACCAGTTTTGTTTGGGGAAACAAGGCCTTTGTCAGATGTATCTTTCTTAGGAGTTTCTTTTGGGATATTGACAAGAACTTGAGTTTTTGGTTTTTTGTGAGGCCCTACCACTTTGAAAAATTTACTCCTAGTATTATATTATTTTTCTTGGTCAACCACAACATTCATTAACAACTGCCTATCCTCCTCAGAAGAGATTCCTCCATCATACTTCTTAATCATTAATGCCCTTACGTATTAAAAATCATTATTAGGCAATTCAAAATATTCTACCATATCCGTTTCAAAAGTATGAGAGGGTGGAAGGGGTCATACATGGTGAATGTAATCAAATAAATATAAAATAATTTTGAAACTGATTAATTCGGTCAATGTTGGTCCTTGTCGTGAGCTTGTAGAGCACTCCATCATGCACACATCATCATCAATGTCATCATCAACTTCATCAACTTCTTTTTCTTCATCACATGGGGCATGTGGCAAGAAAAATCTATCACACCACTCCATATCATGGACCTCTTCCACAGTAGCAACTCTTAAAGCTAAAGGATCAGGCACCAATCTATTTTGTTGGGGTTGGGGTTTTTTATTTCTTGATCCTGCAGGCCCTTTACCCCTGTCATATGATCTATGATCACCTCTACGATGATTTGGAAATATTTCTTGACATTTTGGCTTGTGTTGACCTTGAGAACCTTTTCCAATCCCCTTCTCTACTCTGGCCAATTTATAGGATATTTCTTTAACAACTCCAACCAAAGTTTTTATAGCCTCTTCCAGATCAACAAACTTACTTGACTGAGGATTCTCTGGATTGATCAGCTTGATACCTTTCCTCTTAGGAGGCTTACCAACTGCCTTGGTGTTATTTTTAATGTGTAAAGCCATGGTTAAGGCCTACCTCAATGTTCTTTGGTTCTTCTCCCTTAAATAATAGGCAGCCTTTTTGTCAAAAGCATCATATTATTTTAATAAAAAAGAAACATCACTTGACCTCAGGATCACATGTAGCCTATTCAAGGTCTTATTGAACCGAGTATTGAATTCATGAGCAAATACATTAGGATTCTTCTTAATATTATAAAATTTAGAAAAAAGAAACCTAGGATCTGTCTTATCCCCACATTGCAATCTTAAAGCATTCTTCATTTTTGTCCATGAGTCTAATGAGTTGTCTGGTAAAGATTTATATCAGTCACGTGCATCCTCCTAAAGATCATGAATAAACAATTTTATATACACATGCTCAAATTCAATCTCAAAGTATTCCATCATATTGACAAAAAGTTTTAAATTTTGATCACCAATGATAGAATTATTCCTTGAAATTTAGGCAGTCTATTTCTAACATCTTATGGCACTGCATTTGGATATCCAACCATACCTCTAAAATCTATAGAACCAAAAGTATTCACAAAAAAGGAGGTCTTGGTGGGCACTACGCCATATTCCCTTGAGGGGGTGATCTTACAAGAGAAATAAAATGATGAGGGACAAGGGGTCTTTGGAAAACAAGAGGATAATTTTCAAAATGAATGTCCTTTAAAGATTTTGTTTCATGGAAAACCTTATCAACTTTAGAGAATACAGGGACAGAATGACAAGCACATTTATTAGACAAAAATGAAGGCCCCTATCTAGTTGGAGAATTCAAATCTATATGAAAATTAACTCATTTAGAATCACTTGAAGAAGAATGGTAATCCTGAACCGCAAGTTGATCACTTTCCACAATGGATAACTCCTTTCTTGATTCTTGATCTCACGCTATTTTCCAAACTAATTTTCCTTCTAATTTTTTCTTTCCCAATTCTAGAAACAACTTCGTGGTAGTGTCTTTAGTGAAGAAAGATCTTCTTTCTTCCAACTTTGCAAAGATTAGTGACAGATTCACTTAAAATAGGTTAAGTCACTGGTATTTATCAAAATTTAAATCAACACGGAGTCGCCACTAAGGATTTTCACCTTAGTTTTGCAAATGCACTATAAATGACCTGTCAAATATCTATAAACACTTAAATCCTGCAAATCCTAGAAGATCTTACCTTCCTCTATGTGTATTTAGCATTGATGATGTAAACTTAGTGCAAAAACAGACAGAAATGGAAATATTGCACGCAAAACTTATAACTTAAACACAAATCTTATAGATCTCAACAAAGGATGACGTTTCAACAATTATTTGAACTTAGATATTTTAAGAAACATTACCAGGGTCAGTATGAGAATACCTTTGAAGAATCCCTAGAAATATCGCCAATATGGTGTTGTTGCAACAAAAATAGGTTCTGGAGTTCAATTAAACCCCGGAAACGGTGCTAATATGGTGTTGTTGCCACACAAATAAGTCCCAGATTTCAAATAATCCCCAGTAATGTTAATAAGTCCCTGGCAACTGTGCCAATATGGGTGTTGGTATCCAAATTGATTCTCCTTTGCAAGCAGAGCAACATCACAATCTTAACAAGAAGCCTAGAGAACAATAAATCATCATGTATGTAGTTTTGTAGCTGGGGAGGTGATTCAGCTGGCTCTTTGTCACTCAGATGTTTGAGATTTCTATAACACCTTCAAAAGGATTTGATCTATCCTCGCTAATTTAGGTTGTACCTTTCAACCAGGGTGAGAGGACCCATTTTGTAACCTTTTTTGGTAAGGAGAATGAATTTATCCTTCTTTGTAAAAATTTGAATGGAAACCTTGATAAAATACGATTAATGCACCACAATTTAACTCTCTCGAGTTGTCACTTCTAAAGAATGGTGATATTTTCTAAACAAGTTTAAGGTTACTAAAGACATTATGGAATCATGATTGCTTCTGCATATTTTAGCAGTAGAATTTATTCATTTGTAGACATACATGGAAAACATGGGTAGTTCAGGTAGGATTCTTTGTTTTTGTATAATTTTTGGCCAGAGATTAAGCTGCATAAACTTGATTTTTCCAAATCTTTGACAACATTCACAAAAAATAGTAAACTAAATGACAAAATGCTTCAGAATAGATAAAATATTCCTTCAACCAGAAGGCGTGCATTAATGGAGGCCAATATTTGCAAGGTTTCACACAATATTTGAGAATTCAACATGAAGGATTGAGCTAAAGACTCAATTTTAAATATTAAAGACCCCTGGTTCCTCATGCCTAAGATACACTGAAAGGCTTATAGACAATATTTATCAACAAAATGACAGTAAAGTGATTTTAAATTTTTTATCTCATTAAAGGATGAAGGCTCTTCTCATAATGAAATTGCAAATGACACTAAAATATCACAAGGAAGAGATCCTATGTGATTCAGAGGAATTTTAACACAAGATTGCAATAGAAACATCCAAAACCATTTGAAAACATTCTAAAATAAAAGCAGCCACAATTTTTTTGAAGATTAACATAGATTAATTCGAAGTTGATTAGATTCATCAGTAGGGGAAGGTTTCTTGAACAAACTAAGATCTTGTGAATGTTTGTACACTTGTAACCAACTTGACATGATCAAATCTAAAACATCAAAGATTAATAGGTTTCTCAGATGGTCTCTCAAGAAGATGGGCTTTCTCAAATTTTCATGTAAGAATTCAATCCCCAACCATTTGCATGACTAAAGCATGCTTTTTATAACACTCAATTTACATCGAAGCTTTCCCTCTAAGAAAAGAATATTCAAGGAACCTTTTTTTGTTACATGTTGTATCATGATTTCTAGAAAATGACGTTTAATAGGTTTGCAACAAAAAAATTTCTAGTTGTTCACAAAGGTGAATCCTTGCAAATATCTCCATCATTATTTTAACTGGGAGCACGTTTTCATCCTTCGTGCATGCAACCTCCATCATTTCATTCTTTTCCCATTTTTTCCTCTACAACTTTGCTCTGCATCTAGCTTCTCTGGTAATTCATGTTTTTGAAGTGCCCAAGCAATTCCAACTTCAAAATATCAAACTTTACATTCCTTGGACTAAAAAATTAAGCTCTAAATCCATTCAATTGCACTTTGTAGAAACAAATTATGAATAAAAATGTGTATTCACATCTCCAGGAGTCTTGGAGCAATAATGGTAGCAAAATCAGTTACAATGCACAACTTTTTATTCTACCCTTTCTCAACTTTAGATTAGGGTCATCCACGTGGAAAAATCTGATTCGAAGCATGACTAGAGATGCCTTTTACATTTTATGACTTTTGAAGAAAATGTGCAATTTTCACATTTTGGCCCTCCCCTCTACCTTCTAAATAAAGGCTCGACATGTGGCTTAATCTAGGCCTTTGATAGAGTCGTGGCTCATTTAAGCAATTTTACCCTTTTTACAAAAAAGAAGAATTTTCAATTTTCCTCCACCGACCAGCCTTCCCGCTTGTAACTTTTGATGTGGGCCCCAGTAGAGTTGCTGGTTATTTCATAAATTTTCTTCTTTTCACAAATAAAGCAAAAATCTTCAAAAAACACTCAGTGACCTATCTCCCCACTTTGATTTTTTAATGTTGAGCCAAAAAACTTCAAAGTGATCTGATGACCCGCCTTTCCGCTTCTAACTTTTAATGTGCGCCCCAATGGAGTTGTGAGTTATTTCATAACTTTGCACCTTTTCACAAAAAAGGAAGAAATCTTCAAAAACCTTTGGTGACCCGCTTCCCCGCTTGTAGATTTAAAAACTACCACGTTTCCTTCTTCGGGGTCAAAGTAAGACTTTTTCCCTATCGCTTCATATCTATTGAATAGCCAATCAGAGACTATCGAGGCCATGGGGCCAATTTGGTATTTTTTACAAATGTGACCATAGTGGCAAATTTCACCAAAAAGACCCGTCGAGAAGCAACAAATTAAAAAGAACATGTATACACCTTCAGGGAAAAAAAGAAATTTTTTCTCTACGTTTATAAATTTGACTAGCCAATCAGAACTCAATGGGGCCATGGGACCAAATTGATCTTTCTGCAAACATAGAAAAAAATTACAAATTATAAAATAGACCCGACATGCCTCATCAAATCAAAAGAGACCATATAGCTGAAGATGCTAAGATATAATTTGACGGGGAAAACATGCCCATCAAATAGTAAGATGTAGGGGACATTCACCATTTGGACCCAAAATTGAATCTTTCTTAAAGGAAAAATAATTTACAAATAATTCATGGCTCGACAGTAATCCATAACCATAGAGAAGGATTTACAATATAACACCCTGGTAAAGATAAAACTTGTATGCATCCATTCGGGGAGCTAGAAAATATGAAATAGCCTACAGATTGAATAATTTTTAAAACAAATGGGGTGAGATCAAATCGAACACTAACATCGGATTCGACTCAGGAATGGGCACACCCTGCGAGTTCCACAAGAACAATAAAGCAGACCATGTGCAAAAAATTCATTGGGCAATGGAGTCAAAGAACAAGGTTGCAAAGCCTAAATACAATAACTGATCCTCCCAAGATGAAATGAGAAACCACAAAAAATTGGTCACCATAGACCAGGAGAAACAGAAAAACATGAAAGCAGAATGAAACCAAAAGACTATACACTGTACAATGGTGTGCACCCTGATTCAGAGAAAATATTCAAGGAAAAATTTCAAGTGCATGCCATTCTAGATATGACCATGCTAAGCAATTCTAATATGTCTTTAGCAACTGGTCATATGATTGTTTCTCCTTTTCCATCCAAGTTGCTATCTCACCACATTTTTTCAGGCTTATCCTTTGTGCCTATGTCAATTATTTAAAAAATATCTTGAGGCTGCATCAAACATCAGAGTCCTAGGAAAATCAACATGCTTAGGATATCTTCATTGATCATTTTCATACTCCTTGAAAACAACATAGCTCACAGTGTTATCAACATCAGTCTCTGTGTGCAATACTTCATAGGAAGCATTGTTGGGGTCCTCAATGAGATAGAATTTTTTTTTTCACCAGGTAACTTCATAAGGCTACCCTCAATTGTTATCGTGGCATAAAACATGTCCATTTACACACTTCCACCCACACTAGCTACCCACATTCTAGATAATAACATCCCCCACTTAGTAGGACAATCCACAATTACTACATTTAAAGTTAAGTACTTGCCTGAATACACTGCTAATTGCAATACTAAGCCTTTGACACATCCAACTACTGGCACATCTCTTGAATCCATGGCAGTGCACTTCCCATAAGCTACTGTTACTTTTAGATTCAACTCATTCATGACCTCAAGAGGCATTACATTACATGAGGCTCCTGAATCAAACATGGAGTTATGTAACAACCTATCTTTAATAATCAGAGTAGTAAAAAATGGATCTACATTTAGCTGGGACTCAACCAAGGATGTTCCCAAATATAGTTTAGGTGGCTCACCTAGTTCTTCCAGTACTTGGTGTTTTTCCAACTCTTTAATGGTAAAAGGAGTCTCAACATTGTTTACATTTCTGTCTTGGGTAATCTTTTCTTCTTTCGATACCAAATACTCAAAGGCCTTTTTCTTGTGCTCAAGAATCCTAAGCAACTCAACAATTGGAACAGAAATCTTGATCTGACTCAAGACTTTGACAACATCATAAGGAGCATATTTGGGCAAGGCAACATTTGGAGGAAGATAGAAAAACTCATCTGACAGTAAAGGATTTTTCACGGTCTGAGCATGGGCAAGGATACCAGTTTGTTTGGGGAAACAATGACTTTTCTAGATGTATCTTTCTTAGGAGCTTCTTTTGGGATATTTGTGAGAACTAGATTTTTTTGTTTTGCGTGAGGCCCTGCCCCTTTGACAACTTTATTCCTAGTGTTATATTATTTTCCTTAGGCAACCACAACATTCATTAACAACTTCCTATTCTCCTCAAAAGGGATTCCTCCACCATACTTCTTAATCATTAATGCCCTTAAGTATTCAAAATCATTATTATGAAATTAAAAAGCTTGTACCATATCTATTTCAAAAGTATGAGAGTGAGGAAGGGGTAATACCTAGTGAATACAATCACATAAATCTATAGTAGTTCTTATGCTTATTAATTCAGTCAAAGTTGCTCCTTGCCATGAGCTTGTAGAGCACCCCATCATGCACACATCATCATCAATGTCATCATCATCTTCCTCAACTTCTTTTTCTTCATCACATGGGGCATGTGGCAAGAAAAATCTATCACACCACTCCATATGATGGACCTCTTGTACAGTTGCAAATCTAGAAGCTAAAGGATCAGGCACCAATCTATTTTCCCCGGGTTGGGGTTGTCTATTTCCTGATCCCATGGGCCCTTTACCCCTGTCATTTGATCTATGATCACCTCTAGGATGATTTTCAAATCTTTCTTGACCTTATGGGTTGTGTTGACCTTGGCAACCTTATCCAATTCCCTTCTCTACTCTATCTAGTTTATAGGATATTTCTTTAAGAGCTCAGGCCAAAGTTTTTACAACCTCTTCCAGATCAACAAACTTACTCAACTAAGGATTATCTATAATTATCATCTTGATACCTTCCCTCTTAGGAGTATTTCCAACTACCCTTATGTTATTTTTAATCTGCAAAGCCATGTTAAAGGCCTGCCTCAATGTTCCTGGGTTCTTGTCCCTTAAATAATAGGCAACCTTTTTTGCAAAAGCATCAAAGTATTTTATTAAACAAGAAACATTATTTGGCCTCAGGATCATATGTAGCCTATTCAAGGTATTATTGAACCAAGTATTGAAGTCATGAATAGATTCAATAGGATTCTTCCTAACATTTTAAAATTCAGACAAAAGAAACATGGGATATGTCTTATCCTCATAGTGCAATCTAAAAGTATTTTTCATTTCTGTCCATGAGTCTATTGAGTTATTTGGTAAATATTTATACCAGTCACGTGCATCCTTCTCAAGAGTATGAATAAAAAAATTTATATACACATTCTCAAAATCAATCTCAAAGTCTTCCATTATATTGACAAAAAATTTTAAATGTTGATCGCGAGTGATAACATTATTCCCTTGAAATTTAGGAAGTCTATTTCTAACATCTTATGGCACAACATTTGAATATCCATCCATACCTCTCAAATCTATAGGACCAAAAGTATTCACAAAAAAATGAGGTCTGGGTGGGGACAGGGCCATATTCCCTTGAGGGGGTGATCTTACAGGAGAAACAAAATGATGAGGGACAAGCGTTCTTTGGAACACAGGAGTATAATTTTCAAAATGAATGTCCTCTAAAGACTCCTTTTCATCAAAAACCTTATCAACTTTGGAAAATACAGGGAAAAACTTAGAAGAAAACTTATCAAACATAAATGAAGGCCCCACTCTAATTGGATAATTCAAATCTATATGAAAATTAATTGATTGAGAATCACTTAAAGAAGAATTGTAATCCTCAACCGTAGGTTGATCACTTTCCACAATGGATAATTCTTTTCTTGATTCCTAATCTCCAACTATTTTCCATATTATTTTTCCTTCTAAATTTGTCTTTCCTAGTTTTGGAAACAACTTTCTGGTAGGGGCTTTAGTGAAGAAAGATCTTTTTCCATCCATATTTGAAAATATTAGTGACAGATTCACTTAAAAAAGATTAAGGCACTAGTATTTATCAAAATTTAAATCAACACGGAGTCACCACTAAGGATATTCACCTTAGTCATGCAGATGCACTATAAACGAACTATCAAATATCTATCAACACTTAAATCCTACAAATCCTAGCAGATATGACCTTCCTCTACCAGTATTTAACATTGATGATGTAAAATTAGTCCAAAAACCAACAGAAACTAGAAATATTGCACACAGAACTAGTAACTTGCACAAATCTTACAGATCTCAACAAAGGATGATGTTTAAACAATGTATTTGCACTTAGATCATGTAATAAAAATTACCAGGGATGGTATGAGAATGCCTTTGAATAATCCTCAGAAACAACTCCAATATGGTGTTGTTACCACACAAATAAGTCATGGAGTTTAAATAATCCCCAGAAATGGCTCCAATGTGGTGTTGTTGCTGTACAAATAAGTCCCAGAGTTCAAAGAATCCTCGACAATGCTAATAAGTCCCTAGCAATGACACCAATCTAGTTGTTGGTATCCAAATTGATTCTCGTTTGCAAGTTGAGAAACATCACATATTTCACAAGAAGTCTAGAGATAGATAAATCATCATGTATGTCATTTTGTAGCCAGGGTGGCGATTTAGCTGGCTCTTTGTCACTCAGATTTTAGAGAAATGGATAGCACCTTCAAAAGGATTTGATCTATCCTCACTACTTTAGGTTTTTCCTTTCAACGAGAGTGAGAGGAACCATTTTGTAACCTCTGTTGGTGAAGGAGAACGAAGATATCCTTATTTGCAAAAATTTGAAAGGAAACCTTGAGAAAATATGATGAGTGCACCACAATTTAACTCTCACAAATTGGCACTTCTAAAGAATGGTGATATTTTCTAAACATGGTTAAGGTTACTAAAGAAATTATGGAATCCTAATTGCTTCTGCATAATTTGGTAGTAGAATTTATTCATTTTTGGACATACATGGCTAATAGGGGTAGTTCAGGTAGGATTCATAGTTTTTGAATAATTTTTGGTGGGAGATTAAGCAGGATAAAATTAATTTTTCTAGATCTTTGAGAAAATTCACAACAATTGGAAAAGTAAATGAAATAATGCTTCATAATAGATAAGTTATTTCTTCAACTAGAAGGTGTGCAACAATGGAGGCCTAGATTTGCACGGTTTCACCTAATCTTTGAGAATTCAACACGAAAGCTCGAAGTAAAGACTCAAATAAATATTAAATACCCTAGGTTCATCATGCCTAAGATACGCTGAAAGGCTTACAGATAATCTTTATCAACAAAATGATAGTAAAGTGATTTTAAATTGTTTTTCTCATAACAAGATGAAGGCTCTTCTCATAATGATGTTGCGAATGCCACTAAACTATCACAAGGATGAGATCCTATGTGATTCAAAGGTATTTTGACACAAGATTTCAATAGAAACATAAAAACCATTTGAAAACATTCTAAAATAAAAAAAGACACAATTTTTCCCAAGATTACAACAGATTAATTCGAATTTGATTAGATTCATCAACAGGGGAAGGTTTCTTGAACAATCTCAGAGATTGTCAATGGCTATACACTTGCAACTAACTGGATATGATCAAATCTAAAACATAATAGATTAATAGGTTTCTCATATGGTCTCTCAGGAAGATGGGATTTCTCAAATTTTGTTGTAAGAATTCAACCCCTAACCATTTGCATGACTAACGCATGCTTTTTATAACACTCAATTTACATCCAAGCTTTCCCCCCAAGAAAAGAATATTCAAGGAACATTTGTTTGTTACATGTTTGATCATGATTTCCAAAAAAAGGCATTTAACAGGTTTGCAAGAAAAAATTTCCAGTTGTTCACAAAGGTGAATCATTGCAAATATGTCCATCATTGTTTTAACTAGGAGCATTTTTTCATCCTTCGTGCATGCAACCTCCATCATTTCATCCTTTTCTCATTCTTTCCTCTACAACTTTTCTTTACATCTAGCTTATATAGTAATTCACATTTTTACAAGTGTCCAAGCAATTCAAACTTCAAAATATCAACCTTTACATTCCTTAGACTCACAAATTAACCTCTAAATCCATTCAATTGCACTTTGCAGACAAAAATGATAAGGAATTTCATCAAAAAACGATGAAAAACAATGCGTATTCACATCTCCAGAAGTCTTGAAGGAAAAATTGTGGCAAAAGTAGATGCAATGCACATTAACCATTTATTATGCCCTTTCTTAACTTTAGATTAGAGCCGTCCACATGGAAAAATATGATTTGAAGCGTGCTTGAGGTTGCCTTTTGCATTTTATGACTTTTGGAGAAAATGAGCAATTTTCACATTTTTCCCTGCCCCTCCACTTTTGAAATACAGGCTCAACACGTGGCTTAATCTTGGTATTTGATGGAGTTGTCGATCATTTCTGCTTTACCCATTTTTACATAAATGCAAAATTTCCAATTTTCCTCTACCGACCTACCTTCCTGCTTATAACTTTTGATGTGGGCCCCAACAGAGTTGTGAGTTATTTCATAACTTTTCTCATTTTCACAAAAAGGAAAAAATCTTCAAAAAACCTTTGACGCCCCGCCTCCCCGCTTTGAATTTTCAATGCTAAGCCAAAAAAATTCAAAGTGCTACGACGACCCGCCTTTCCGCTTCTAACTTTTGATTTGGGCCCTAGCGGAGTTGCGGGTTATTTCATAACTTTGCTCCTTTTCACAAAAAGGAAAAAATCTTCAAAAACCTCCAGTAACCCGCCTCCCTGCTTGTAGCTTGAAAAACTGCCACATGTCCTTATTTGAGGTCAAACTAAGACTTTTTACCTGCCACTTTATATCTATTGAATAGCCAATCAGAGACAGTTGGGACCGCGGGGCCAATTTGGTATTTTTTACAAATGTGAGCATAGTGGAAAATTTCACCAAAAATACCCATCGGGCCGTAACCAATTAAAAATAAACATGTATACAACTTCAGGGAATAAAAGAGAAATTCATTCTGCCTTATAAATTTGATGGGCCAATAAGAACTTAATGGGGCTGTGGGGCCAAATTGATCTTTTTCCAAACATAGATAAAAGTTACAAGTTATAAAATAGACCCCACGTGCCTCATCCAATCAAAAGAGACCACGTAGCTGAAGATGTTGAGATATAATTTGATAGGGAAAACATGCTCGTCAAACAGTAAGATGAAAGGGAACTTCACCATTTCCACCCAGAATTGAATCTTTCTTCAAGGACAAAGAATTTGCAAATAACTCATTGCTCGTTAGCAATCCACGACCATAGAGAAGGATTTACAATAACACCCTAGTAAAGGTAAAACTTGTACACATCCATTCGGGGAGATAGAAAATATGATAGAACCTGCAAATTGAAGAATTTTTAGAACAAACGGGGCGAGATCAAATTGAGTAAAAACACCTCTCACCCCTAGTGTCCAGACTGTAAATGGTATGTTGATACCCCATTTCACAATTATTCAGCCACTAAAGGCTACCATTGGCTTTCACCTCATTTACCCATGGTTGAAAATATTAACACTCTAAGGGAAATTCATTCCACTCCGCCTTCTTCGAGCAGGTGATTCGACATCATTTGGTCTATATGTGTGGAGCATAAAATTTCCCACTTTCTATCTTGTATTCTACGCCAAGCTCTTCCTCTGGGGTCTCAATTTGTTCAAATTGGTGTCCCAGCTCCCAAGTGCTCATTCTATGGCCACTTGGAAACTATAATGATTTTTTTCTAGTTTTGTCCAAAAGCTTAATTTGTTTGGAATTGGATCCACTCATTTTTCTTTCCCCTCAGACCCCATTGCTTTTACAGAATATCCTTTTAGGAGATAATCCCAAGCTTCTACCTATATTCGCCTAGATTTGTTATTTTTTCAGAGGGGAAATTCTCTTTTGGATATGAAAAGAAAGAAATAATTTTTTATTTTCTAAGTATGAAATTGATTAGCAATTTTCTTTGAATAACAAGTCTATGGTTATCTCCAATGTGTTCCTACATATTCAAGTCTAGGTGAACACAATATTCATGGAGGTGGACTACCTCAAAACTTTGTTACCACATTGGGGGGATGCTCCATGTAATGTATCCTGGGAACCAACCTCACCATCTCAATTCTTCTCGCCGTATGAATGTGGTGATTGTTGCATATGTTCTCAAAAACGTTCATTTAGTTGAGCTCTTCACTCACCCTACTCTCAACATCGATAGAGTCACTCACCACCATCTCGCCATTAGGGCTAGGGGTCCCCTACTCATCATCTCGGGTGGGGGGGCTCACCTACTGCCCCCAACATGTGCACGCTAGATCGGTGGAATCTACCCCTGCCGCCACCGCAACCTTTTGAAAAGTTCCCCCACCTTTCTCTCACCATCCCCACTCGGGAGGAGGCAGAAAATGAAGAACAAAATCCCACAGGTTGGGACTTTCCTAATGTCGACAACGAATTCTAGTAGTCAGGTTGGTCATATGACCATGATCCTCATGCTTCTGAAATGTTTTCTGGTGCTACTTAATTTTTTGTTATGTTAATCTCCTAGACGTTCCTTGTTTTTTTGTTTTCTTAGGCTCGACCTAGTTTGTTCATTGCTCGTTTGTGGTTTTCGGACATGCTCTCATATTGCTGGATTTTTTGTTGAAATATATCTTTTATCTTATTGAATTAATATAACATAAGATATATTTTCATCAAACAAATAATAATTCACTACTATAAACATATTAAAACGCCAACTAAAATATATTAAAATAACCATAAACTGCTAATTCAAGAATATTAAAATCACTATACATTACACTGGTTGAATCAGGATTCTCCAAAATTAGTGCTTTAAATATTTTTCTATATACTTGTTTAGTGTACCTAATAACGTTAAATCCCTTATTGGGTCTCGAAAGAATGGGTTATCCCTAATATTACGTCTGGTCATTTGACATGTGCAAGAAAATAATCTCCCTCAAATCCCAATCATAAAATTGCTTTATTTAATAATTTGATGGAGAGTTATCTTGATAGAGTTGCTTTATCGTTTCACTTATTTTAGATTTACAGCTATAGAAACATAAACTCTTCTTTTGGATTAATGAGTTTCGATTGGGCCACAAACTACATAAAATATGTAAGGGATTATTGTCAACAAAAGAAAAACTTAAGTTTGTTGCAAAAAAAGGCAAGGATTTTTTTGCATAGGTTGCCGCATTGAATACTTGTTGAGTGCATTTTATCAAACAACATCAATGCTCCATGAGGTCCATGAGGATATTTATGTTTTCTATTCATTTTAGGTTACCAATTTTTTTTTTAAGAAAAACCCTAGATGCTGAAAATGTTTCTAAAAAATTATACTTTTGAACAAATGACACGTCAAAGAATGATGTTTTTATTTCCTAATATTTGATAATGTCTGGTAGAATTGTGTAGAAAATTGGGGTCAACCCCCCAAAAATATTAACATTCAAACAATACTAAACCATAGTGCCCTCTCCACTAAATAATGTTTCCTAATCTTTGATAATGCTTGGTAGAATTATGCAGAAAATCCTCAACCCCCCCACCACCCCCCCCAAAAAAAAAATTAACATTTAAACAATATTAGACTATGGTCCCCTCTCCACTAAATAATTATCCTTTGAATCTCATAATCGGAGAAACATGGGTGGAACAACAAGATGGATTCTAAAGGTTTCTAAAATTGGAAAAAGATGGAGGGAACAATAAGACGGGCTCTAAAGGTTTCCAAAATTCTAAATGGAGATGGTAGTGAAAGACTAATTTGTGGAACCCAAAGATCTTTCAAAGTAGAAGTTGTTCAAAGGCTGATGCACATATGGTCGACCCATATAGCAACCTTTATGGCGTGAGCGTATTATGTATAGTGTGTATATAATATATATGAGGATATGTAATATTCACATAAGATTAATCAAGAGTTGTAAGATAGATTGATTGTTTTTAAAGGAAGAATGATAATGAACTTCTAGTTAGAATTTTCTTCTCATTTGGAATGGGCGAGAATACTATTGTACCAAACCTAAATATATGAACTATATAAAATTGTATGTTGATGAGAAGCTCTACGCAATGCCATATTTTTCAAACCATGGTTGTAATATGCATAGATAATAGCTCCTAACAGTATCATAGTGTATATCACATATATTTTTATATTCCCTTATATCGTGTGTGGAATATATTATTATTTTTGTGTATACATCAAAGTTAGGTATCAACACAAATTAATTTTGAGACATAAAGTTTTAATTTCTCTACTTATACATACAATTTTCTATTTAAATAAATTAGGTTTACTAATTTACTTGTTTTTTTTTATAATGAACATCTTTTACACTAGCAAAAATTCACATCTCATGTTGCATGTGATAAGTATGGTATTATTGAAACCGATCAATTATGAATCCCAAAATGACACCTGTGTAAAACACCAGTTGATGCGCTGTATTCCATTTTAGCTTGACAGCAAGCAAATAACTCTAACAAATTTTAACAGAGATTAAAGAAATGGGACTGGTAATGTGATAAAATATTGTGGAAGAGTTGGCTTGGATTGAAGAAACACAAGATATTAAACCTCGTAAATATTTGGAGTGTATTTATAGACGTGGGTCGAAGAATGACACAATATTGATTGAAAGAGCCGTAGAACAGGGGAACTCTGTAATTACTCGTGTATAAGTATTACTCGGACAAATGTAAAAATAGAGTCGTAAAGCAGAGGAACTCTCATTTTTCAGAGGGAGAGGGTAATCAGCTTCTACACGGGAGCGATTCATTAGAAGTATTCCTGTGCAGTCTGACCATTGTGCTTTCGTGTACATACAATTTTAAAATTAGCCACTTGAGAGTTCCAAGGTGTAAGTACCTCTCTCGTGACGGAAGACCATCTCGTGGCGGAATACCGTCAAAAAGGTCTTGGATCACCTAACAGCAGGGAGCAAGGAAGGATGTTGCGAAATTAAAATCAGTAAGAAATCCATGAAGGACACACTGAAGAGTCAGCATTGTGAGCATATGAGGCGTATCTAGGAATCATGATCGATGCACAAGAGGAAAGAAGACACTCGAGAATGTCAACAACTAAACAAGGAGGATTGTGGGGGGATTGTGCACAAGAGAAAACTTCTTGGAGAGATTGTGGGGAGATTGTGTACAAGAGAAAGAAAGTCGATGGAGAAGTCTCTTGGTGAGAAGATTGTTATCCATGCAAAGAGATAGGGCATCACGTAATTCAATGTCCAAGGCATGACGAGGAGATAGCTACGAAGAAGAAACTAGCGCATAAAGGATGTACAAAGAGAGAAAGCCAAGGCGTGGAGATGTGAGAAGCACCAAAGAGAAGGCGAGGTGTAGATGAAAGGAAAGATGGTATCACGAGGAGATAGGAAAGAAATACTCCGCACAAGGTGCAAGACAAAAGTCAAGTGTTTACTGGTCGTAGTCGACAACAAGAGCACCGACAATCTCCTTATAAAGTAGATGCTGTAGAAGTTAGAAGTTGGGATTGCCACACTAGAGGCATCCTAAAACCATACATGGCGACTTGGTTGGTTCAAGGTTAGGAGGGAATTATGTGTGAACAATGTGAAGTGGAGATGTAGATCAAAAGATTCACCAATCAAGTATTGTGTGACATCCTACCTATGGATGCATGTCATTTCTTATTGGGTTTAGAAAATCTGCAGTCTTAACTAGCAAACAACAAAACTTGTAAATAAAAATAGAGTAATACACAAACCAATACCGTTGTGCATAATCATTAATTAGTTTTTTCAGTATCATAGCTTCAGCTCATTGCATTCCAAGCTGTGCATTCAACAATTTCTCTTACATATACAACTTCAGTTGTGTGCTTCTAATGCAATTACAATTGCTGGTAATTATATAAAATTCACTCCAACTAGACTTAACTGCAAATTGGTCTAAACAGAGCTTTTACAAAAATAGAACTGCAACTTTACAATTACCGCATGTTGTGCATGCATAAAAAAAATATTGTTTATTTTATTTAATTCCTAAATAATAAGACAAAGGTGGAGTTAATTAAAGCATAATAAATCTAAACTTATCCTTTCTAAAAATCTATGAGAGAAATTACATGTTTCACATGCATGCATATTTCCAACACTCCCCCTTAATTTCATCCGTGTAGCTTTCACTATTTTAGAGCTGAGTTTGTATTTTAAGATCTACAATATGCAAGATCAAGAGCTCCCAAACAACTTCGTAAATATTCTAAAACTTCATTTGCCAAAGCTTTTGTAAAGATATCAACAAACTAATCTTCGGATCTGCAAAATTCAAGATGAATTTCTTTTTTGTTCATCAACTCCTTAATGAAATGATATGTTATATCAATATGCTTGCTCCTCTTATGAAAAACATGATTTTTGGACAACACTATTGCTGAGTTGTTGTCACAATAAATTTGTGTAGCGTTTTCTTAATTCTACCTCAAATATTTCAACACTCTTCTCATCCACACAACTTGACATGCTGCTCTTGTTGTTGTTACATACTCTGCTTCTGCTGAAGATAACATGACAATGGGCTGCTTATTAGATGCTCATGAAATCACTCTTGTTTCAAAATTAAAAGTATATCCGAATGTGTTTCCCATGTCGTCTATACTTCCAACACTATCACTTTCTATATAAACAATGACTTTGAACTCGTGTGAACTTAGATTAAGAATTCCATAATTCTTTGTTCCACACACATACCTTAAAATTCTTTTTCCAGCTTGCCAATGTGAATATTTTGGAGATTCCATGAACCTTGGTAAGAGGCTCACAACATATATAATATCAAGCCTTATTTTCATCAAATACAAAAGACTTAAAATTAACTTTTTAAACAATCTTGGATCCCCCAATGATTTTTTGTCCTCTTTGCTTAGCTTCAAACCTACTACAACTAGTGTTGGCACTGACCTACAATTCGACATGTTAAATCTTTTCAAAACATCATTAACATACTTTCCTTGTGAAATAAAAACTTCACTTTCTAATTGTTCAACTTCAATTCCCAAAAATTAATGCATAAGACCAAGATCTATCATCTCAAATTCCTTCTTCATGGATGATTTCAATGAATTTGTAGATATATTTACAGTAATGATCAAACCATCTACGTATAAAAACACAATTAGAATCTTACCTTGCTCATTTATTTTGGTGTATAAAGTAGGGTCACTATTTCTCCTACTGAAAACATTCTCAATCAAATAAAAATCAATTATATTACACGAAGCTCTAGGTTCTTGCTTGAGACCATAGAGCGCTTTCCTCAACTTGTATACTTTTACTTCATGAATTTCAACCTCATAACCTTCTGGTTGATTCACATAAAATTCCTCTTCAAGAAAATCATTCAAGAATGTTAATTTTACATCCATCAAATAAATAATTCATTTGTTTTGAGCTGATATTACTAAAACCATTCTTACCATGTCCAAATGTGTTAGTGATGCAAATGTTTCATTGTAGTCAACTCCATAGTGTTGCATAAAAGCTCTTGCTACTAGCCTTGCTCTATGTTTCTGTGACTTTCTATCAACATTATATTTGGTCTTATAGACCCACTTCACTCCTATCATGTTGTTTAATTTTAGAAGATCCATCAACTCCCATGTTTGATTCTTCTCTATGAAATCGATCTCATCATCCATAGCTTGTGTCCAAATTTCATTCTTTATAGCCTCTTTAAAATATATTGGATCTGCAACTTGAGAAAACAATGCAAAAACTGAAAAATGAGTTATTTGTATCAGCACTATAAATCTCACTAAGACTCCATGTTTTCCATTGTGCATGACTATTCGACGATGTACTGCTTTATGGTGATGGAGTTGTTATTGGTGTTCTGTGTGATGTATCTTGCATGGTTGAAGATGAGTAAAATCTTAGAGACCTCCTTGTTATAGAAGGAGGTGTAACTTGTGCTACAATTTGTGGTGCATGTTGAAGACTAGAAGTTACATTACCTTGCTTCTCTAAAGTTTCATGTTTCATATCATCATGTGAAATAATTGCTGCTATACTGATTATTTTCTCAATACTTCCATCCCATGCTTCATTTTTAGTAAATTGTACATCTCTGCTGATCACAACTTTTTTAGTGACTGGATTGTACAACTTGTACACTTTTTTATTCTCTAAATACCCAACAATTATGCACTTTTATCCTTTGTTGTCTAACTTCTTCCTTAGCTCTTTAGGCACATGTGTGTACGCCACACAACCAAAAAGTCTGAAATGAGAAACACTATGT
This sequence comes from Taxus chinensis, assembly GCA_019776745.2. Classification (NCBI taxonomy): domain Eukaryota; kingdom Viridiplantae; phylum Streptophyta; class Pinopsida; order Cupressales; family Taxaceae; genus Taxus; species Taxus chinensis. The sequence continues at coordinate 275,445,939 of CM034148.1, forward strand.
TTCATGTTTGTCCATGCTTGTTGAGGAACCATGTTCTTAACAGTTTTTGTTAGACACCTGTTTAAAATGTAAACAAAAGTTGCTACTACTTATGCATAATAGTCATTTGGAAGGTTCTTTTCCTTCATCATACATTTATTGATTTCCATAATGGTTCTATTCTACCTCTCTCGCACACCATTCGGATTTGGTACATACCTGGTAGTAAATTACTTGTCTATACTATGATATTTGTAAAATTTTAAAAATTCATTGGAAACATACTCACCTCCTTTGTTTGTCATTAAAACTTTGATGTAGTATCCACTTTGCTTCTCCACTAAAGCCTTAAACTATTGAAATGTATTGAAGGCTTTAGATTTGTGTCTCAGAAAATAAACCCATTTATTCCTTGTATAGTCATCAATAAATGTCATAAAATATGAACAACCTCCAATAGAAATTATTTGCATAGGTCCACACAATTCTGAATGTACAAACTTTAAAGGTGCTCTTGCTCTTGCTATTTTACCAACTGGGAAAGAATCTTTGTGTTGGTTCCCCAAAATACATCCTTCACATACTCTTTCCAGTTTTTTGAATCAATGGAAAACCTTTAACCATAATCTTTCTATGAAGTAAATTCAAACCTCCAAAATTCAAATATCCATACCTAAGATGCCAAATCCCTGATTTATCTTTCATGACTAATTGAAAATAAGACTGTTTCCCTTCAGCCCAGGACTTAACTGTATTAGAGCAGGACTCATTTGCATTAGCATATACCTCCTTTACATTGCCGCAGGACTCATTCACCTTAGCGCAGAACTCATTTTATTGAGTGTGGGACTCAGCAGAGGAATCATTTAACCTTGTGCAAGACTTGGCTATGAACTAAGCTACTGATTTTACTACAAACAGGTCTGATTTTCTCTTTTTTTTCTAGTTTTAATACCGTAGGAAACATCCTATTGATGTTTATCTTCACTTTTGCAATCAATTTAGTGATAAGAGCTTTGTCCATGATCGTGCACTCATTGTGTTCCATATAAAATTAGTATCCTTTCTATACCAAGTGTCTAATACTCATAAGATTGTGCTTCAAACTTGTAACATAGTAAACGTCATGCACATTTTTTTCTCCCTCTGTTTAGTTAGAATATTAATCATACATTTTCCTTTTATATACACAATATTTTTATTCCCAAGAGTAATATCACTCTTTACTGACTCATCCAAATTGGAAAATAAATCTAGATTACCTGTCATGTGAATACTGCAACCAGAGTCCAAATACCATACATCACATGGAATTTCTTTTGATATATTGCACTCAATAAAGGATAAATAAGGTATTGCTTCAGAAATTCTTTTGCATGCAATAAACATAGATGTAGAAATAAAACTTCCAACTTGATTTTTAATGTTTGTCCTAGTCATATTGATTTTTCTTGCAATCATAAGCATAGTATCCTGACTTATTGCAATAATGGCATTGAACATGAGACTTATCTTATCTCTAAACATAACTTTGTTCTTGAATTTGTCCTGTTCGACCTGAGTTTTATGAAATGTTCTTGCGTCCTCTAGAAGTACTTTTTCCTCTGCCTCTGGGGATAAAACCATCTCTCCTTTTTCCACGACTACTTACTGCTTGGGATGCAAAAGCCTGATCTACAACCCCATGTGATCTATTCACCCTTTGTTCCTGATTCATTTGTGATGCATGATGTAGACACCTAAATTCCACTTTTACAATCTCATTGCCAAAAGCACACAAATCACTCTCATTCTTACCATTTCCATTATAGTTAGTGATTTCTACTATTTAACTAATGTTTCTTACCATTTTGGTCAATTAACAAAACATTTTTTATTGCCTAACCTCTTTTGCATTTAGGATGTCGATTCATGACAAATCGTAAGTCAAAATCCTCTTCCAAAAATATAATTAACAATTATTAACTAATTAATCCTATCTTACTCTTATTTTGGTCAATATACCATATTATTGGCTCAAACCCCTCTTTCAACCAATGAAAATCACCCCACTTCCCTCCACAACATCTCGCTAGGCTTCAAAAACTTATCCTATCCTCCTAATTGACCCTCAGTGGTTTATTAGGGCTCCTCACATCCTAATCATTTATTGATTCACTAATCATGATTAACAAGCCTTAATCAGGATTAACATTTCTTAATCTAATTTGTGCTTTTAGTTCCACATGCACCAAAATTCTTGTTTTCCTCAAAGAAAAAAATATAAAATGGACAAACCAAATACCTTTAAATTTTACGTCTGCTTTGATTTGCATATCATATAAGAAATATGATTAATAGCCAGTGTCAATCCTTGGCTCAAGTCTTCAATGGGGTTAGTAAATAGGTATCCGATATGATCTTGTAGTCATTGTTGGAGATACCATCTCACCTTCCTTAGAGTAGCAACAAACCCCCAACTTGATTTCTCCTAGATCTATTTAGGTCTATGTTAGTTAGGATGAATATTCTAGTAGGCATGCTTTGAGCTAAAATAGATTGATATTTCATGTTAGGTCTTTCAAGTATCCCATTAAGATTTAATCATTGATGTAACTATTGTTAGATTCAATAAGCATTTTCTCAATTAGACTATGTGGTGTTAGTCTTTTTAGTTTACATTTTCTTGTAACTTTTAGTAGCTTTCATTTGGCACGCCCGGTGGTACATTACCCCATTGCATTCATTCTTAATCTTTTTAATTTAGTTTCAATTTTTTTAATTTCAATATTTCTAGATTAGTTTCAAGATTTCTAGATTGGATTCCATATTTTTTATATTATTTTCTCAAGATTTTAGATTACTTTAAAGTTTTTAGAGTAATTTTCAAAGTTTTATAGATCAATTTTCATTATGATAGTTCTTTAAAACAATATTTTTAGTAGATGTTTCATTTTGATGTTCTTTGCAGTATATAAGGAGGATAAGTGATGTAAAAATTCTAATTGGAAGTCAAAGATTTGAGATTTTTAAAAAAATTCTTGTCAAAACCCATGTTTTGACCAAGTATAGGAAGGTGCATGCTCATGCCTAAAGGTGCACACTCACACCGAAAGGGGAGATCTCATGACGTAATGTACACATTCATGCTCTTAGGGACGTGCTCAAGCTCCACTAGATGCGCCTGGATGTCATTGCATTTTTCCTCTGTGTATAGGACACATTGATACTCTTAAGGGCATGATGTTCTCTTAAGGGTGAGATGGTGCTAAAACGAGCGCACTGGTGCTCACAGGGGTGCACCTATGTTAGAATGATTATATAACCTATCTTACAGAGGACATAATGTTTTTTCCTAACCTCGAAATGACTCCGTTATTTTGTATTGGTAAGGTATTGAAGTGAAATATGCAATGGTAACAAAATTTTAGGTTTTAAAATTACCAAAAAATGAGGGTATTTTTTTTTTTGAAAACTAGTCATTTTCTAACATATCTACATGTTTTGATAAATTTTGTTTTTCTATGCTTTACTTGATGAAGACTAAATATTGTATATGCTCTTATCTTACACCTTTTTGTGATCTTGAGAATCAAAAACAACTTTTATCTCTATATTTTTAACATTATCTTAATTTTTGGAGAATGATTTCGTTTCCATCCTTTGTATGACTTTGGGATAAAGTTGTGTATGCTCTTCACTTGCACCTCATGTGATCTTGAGAATCAAAATAACCTCTAAAACTTATTTTGATAAACTTAGAGTAAGTAGGAAAATTTATCATTCATTCTTATGCTTAAGGGAATAAACTTTCATTTTGGCATGTATATGAGCTTTTAGTTTAAGATTTTTTTCATTTGATAGATAACTAAGGCTAAGGATTATGTATACTCTTCTCTTACACCTAGTGTGATCTTGAGAACAAAAAACAACCTTAGTTTTGGACTAAAAAATCTCTTGGATTAATTGGGAATAAACCTTAATTTGCAAAGCATTATGGTATTTAATTGATTTACAAGGTTTTTTATTTCTATTTAGTTGGGTTGATTTTTGTATATGATCTTCTCTCTAGTCCTTGGATGATCTTGACAACAAGAAATGACATTTAATCCTCTTTCTATAATATTGTAGACATTTTGTAACTACTAATCATTTGTGTGTAGAATCTATCGCTAGTCAAAGAAATGAGGACCTAAACAATTTTCAAATTACACGTGTTGTAAGTTGCCAATTGTGGTCTGAACCAAAATTTTTAATCGAAAAATATAAAAACCACACTAACATCTATTAAACACTTTGTATTATAGGTTTCGGTTAACATCTATGACTCATCCACTTTGAACTAGGAAAATTCTCTTTGGCATAAGCCTTAAGCTACAACAAAAGAGATGTTCCTAGGAAACTCAAAGTATTCCACACAAGAGGGAAACTTGTGGATGAAAGGGGAAAGTGCTCCAATTACCCAAATGATTAGTACGCCTTGATGAGTTTAGAGTCAAAGTTATTTCCATTATGACCCCAATGAAAATACAATTGAATGCATTTTTATGGTCATTGTATTGAAGGGGGTAAAGTAACTCCGGGGTACTCCAAGGGTCTCCCCTTGGAAAATTGAACTCGTAGAGATATCTTGTAACACCTAGAGAGAGAAACCCTAGGAAAGTTTTTGGCTTGGAAACAATTGTTTTTTGACATCGTTTTCTATAGAGCTCTCACAAAGTTGCAACTTTTTTGGAGTAAAAACCTTATTATACGAACAAGGTGAGAGTTCATTCAAGTTAAGAGCGTATGATATTACTCATGAAACCTATGAGGTGTTACTCTGGCCTAGTTTTTCACTTGTTGTAAGATAAGGTAAAAATGTGCCAAAGTTACATTTAGTTTGTTTCACCACCACTTGGTTTACACCTCCCATTTTTTACAAAAGGAAACAATATATGTGGATGCCGCTAGAGATAATCATTTCCACAACTTTTGTAGTCTACTTGCATGACTAGGTTACAATATCAGAATGCAAGTGTTGAAAGTGTGAATGGTACATCTTTATGATCTAGGTGGCTGTATTGTCTCAAACCCATACTGAGACTTATTATTATTGTAGTTAGGTGGTATTATAATTGAATTCCTTTGAGTTTTTACGATTCCCACTTTATATCCATACAATTGTGATATTTACTTCTTGTTTCCATTCTGAAACTTGGCCTAGATCTCTACATTGTATTGTTACACTACTCGTATGCATAAAAATTCCTTGATAGACTTGGGCATTGTTTTTACATCCTAGCCTTGTCTTGAGTTTACTTTTTTCGCATCACTATAATGCCATTTTAATACGAAAATATTGATTTCTTACAAATATTGATTAACATGTCTAAATAACATTGTTACACTTCTCACATTTGTATCTTCCATTTTACAAGACTTAGACTTTGTTAGCATCTAAAAATTGGTTTTTAGTATACCTTGTTAGAGGATTGTGTCAACACTCTCTTAGCATTTAGGTCTTGTTTGTTTCTAACTTGACCGAATTGGTGATATTGTGTTGTCACTATTTTTTTTCCAACCTATATCAAAAAATCATGAGTAAAAATTTGTTGTGACTGGATTTGAGTTTTATACATCAATGTATTGTCCTAGATAACTCTTGTCATATATTACCTTATTAGGGTAGGTCATTATTCATTATTTTGTGTCATTAGGTTCATATTGATCCTTTAGATTCTTGACCATTGATTGTTTGGTATTATTTGCAGTGATTTGACATCGTTACATCGCTTAGTTTGTCATAGGGCCCATGTTTTCCAAATTTCTAGCTAGTTTCCATTGTGGTGCCCTAATCTACGTTGGACTTCATTAAAATTAAATGATTTCAATAAAACTATCTCCTTCTAGAAATTTTTATCACACAAATTCAAAAAATTACGAACTATCGTGAGGTTACTTATATGTATGACAGTAAGGAATAAAAGTTTCGGTATTCCCATCAAAGGATGCCCATCAAGGCTAATCTTGGTTTGATTCTTTACGCTAGAAAACCCATTTGGGTACTTTGTTTCCCATCTTCATCTCTTAGTCAGTGGTATGGTTTGGACGCTTCTGATCCAACTTATTATTTGGGTCACCCCAGTGTTCTTCTAATTCTTGTGATTCACCTCGATCTTCTAAAGATTCTCATCAGAGTTGTTCATGTCATTTGAATCATAAGCCATAGTTCTCCCTCTCTTCCCAGGACCTCCCTTATCATTCAACTAAATGAAATCTTCCTTTAAACAATCATGCGGCACAAAGTATCAATAGTCAAATGTCTAATTCGATTCTTAAGCCATGGTCCTCCCTTGCTCTATAAGACCTCCCTTATTCTTCGCCTCGACAACCTCTTCCTCTGTTGAAGATCTGGGTGAATCAAAATTCTTATAATTTGAAACCCACATCATATTCATATAATTTTACACCTATCTTGCAATCATCTAAGTTGACTCGCATGAAAAAATCATTTAAGTCCATGTACACATCGCAAACACCTCGAACGAATCCTATGTTGCAATCATATGTTGATTTTCTACATGATCCTCATTGTTTGCTAGTAATATGTCATATTCTAGGAAATCCAATGCCCATAATTTTTAATCTACATCTTATTCTACTCGTGAGACATCTAGAACCAAATCTACTTCATCTCTTGAGTCACCATCTTCTCAAACTTCTACACTAGTTGGACCCATTTCTTCTAGTTAACCTCTCATGGTTAACAAACAAATACCCATGTTGATCGATTCATTTAAAAATGAAGAATAAATCACATAAATCATGGGGTCAAATGATGACATTCCCATACAGGATCACATGTAATAATTCTCTTTAGACCTTGGTATGTTTGTATATTATGGGGAAGAGGTTGCTTCCACTTGTCAGACCTTAAAGGAAGACTCTACAATCATCTAATTTGATCCTCTTCTTACTCTTCCATATTCACATTTTTCATTATGTAATTAAATTCCTTGGTCTGGCATTGATCCATGACCTATCTTCCCATTACCTAATCACTCTTTATCTATCATAATTCTTCAATTGAAAAATCATGTTGAGTCACCACCTAGTACCCCATTATCTTCTGCAATATGTGGGCCACCTCCAAGTAGACCCACATCATTTATATGTGGCTCACCTCCTAGTAGCCCATCTTCATCTATTCTTGGGCCATGTCCTCATAGCTCATCATATTCTACATATGAGACACCTCTAGGTAGTCTTTCATATTCAGTCTATGGAACACCTCCTTGTAGACTATCCTCTTCTATTCTTAGCCACCTCTAAGAACCCCTTCATTTTATTTATGTGGCTCACCTCTGGGTATCCCCTCTTCATTTATACTTGGGAGAACATCCTACAAATCCATCATCTTTGATTCTTTGGCCGCATCCTAGTATCACAAAAACTTTGATATATGGGACACCACTAGGTACTTCTTCATCTTAAATTGTAGGGCGACATCCTAGTAGTCCTTTATCTTTAGTCTATACGACATATCCTTATATCCCATCCCCTTCAATTCTTGGACAGTATCCTCCGTGTCCACCACATTTTCCTTGTATTAATGATTTTGGAAAGCCCACCGTAATTTATAACATAAATTATCTTTGTCAACTTTCTTCTCCCACTTCTCAGGATCGGTCAAGTCACGTAATAGCTTATAAGAAACCCAATCGGTTCCTTCATTAGGCTAAGCTCATAAATTATGAACCCTCCAAAGATCACAACAATTTAGATGATCTTAAAGTTCAAAATAAAATGTGATTCAAAAATACACACCAACACACCTGTAAAGTATGGTGAAAAGTACTTAAACCTCTTGATATGGAACTCAATTTCCTAGAAAAAAAATCAATATTCCAAAATAAAAAGTAGTCATCTATTGAGTATGAGATCACCACGATCATTGAAATCAGAGATAATATGACTCTTGATAATAAATCACGCTTAATCACACTTTTCAACGAAATCGTGAAATTTTTTGTTTGATCCTATCATGCAGATTGATATTGATCCATCCCACTTTTCAAAAAAAGACTAAAATGTAAAAAAATTAGAAAATGTTACAAAAAATAAAAGGGGAATGAACACACATTGCAATCAGGTATTGCATATACATGGATGTTCTTTGTTCCCTTCCTTTTTATTATTCTGTAAGTCTTCCTACCATTTTCATCCCTTTGGTGATATTTTAGTTAGCCAATTTACACACATTTTTTGACATTTATCTCTATGGTATCCATTTGGTCTTGGTCTTTCATCACCTTGGTAAATTAAAGAAAAATTGGCCTTATAGGGATCATATCACAATCAACATCTAAAATAAACTTGTTGAGAAGAAATTTTAGACATATTTGTTGACACCATCAAATATCGTCATCACAAGAACTTCCACCTCCTTCCATCAAGACATCAGTGATTATTAACCCCTTGTCGAACAAGAGAGATGAAATAAGTTTTGAGAAAGCAAAACAAAATCAATCAAATCAAAAAGACAAAGCTTAAAGAAAAATCAAATTGTTATATAAATCTCTCTTGGGGTATTTCCAATAATCTATACCAGGGCTATAAACGCCTAACTAGCAATAGATAAATGTTGAGATTATAATCAAATACATCTCTATCAGGGTTATAAATGCTTGGCTGGCAGTGGAATAATGTACAACTCTCCTTCAACAATCCATTCATAACAAAAATCAACTTTGAAAAATAAATCATTCCAATATATTGGCTAGGGTGTCTTCTCTTGTTGTCTATCAAATCTTACCTCTAGGAGGTAATAAATTTCCACGTGCACACACTATATCTCTTTGAGAAAATAGGATTAGTATGTTACTAAGTGTCTATTTTTGGACCTTTTTCAGAATCTTACTCTAGTCCGTATCTTGGCTCAAGATTCATGCCTTTAGCTAATCATTTCTTCATTGTGAGCCTTCTAAGCTATATTCACAACATTTATGTTGTTATTCTACTTCATTCAGAACATCCATCTGTATAATATTCCATTTTTACGGGAACCTTTGTCCCCTTTCTCAAAATAATATTCAACCTCATTCTATCATGTGATTCTTGGTCAGCTTAAGTTGGGGGCATCCTTACTCCTTCCTAACACATCATTGGGTTATGTTCATCATCATGTTGAACCGATCGATATTGGCCTTGATCCAAATTCTACACATGAAAAGTTTTCCTTTGAATATTCCCATATAACACTAGGGTTAATTTTGCATCTTCACTTTATTGCACATACACATGGAATTCTAACCTTGTACATCACATCTGTTTATAGGGCATCCACATTTCTTTGTTTCATGTACATAAGTTCAGAAAACTTCTCAAAAATAAAAAAACATTCAAATATGTTTCTAAAATAAAAAACATTCAAGTATATTTCAAACATAAAAACAATCTAAATAATCATTCAAAAACCCAAAAAAATTGGTAAACAATATTCAAAAACCCAAAACATTTGGTAAAATCATTAAAAATCTGAAAAAAGTGTAAAAAATAAAAAAAAATCAAAAATTGGTAAGCGACAAGCACACATATGAAGCCTGTATTAAATGCATTCTCCTAGAACATAAAAATTTTTAATACAAAAACATCTTTCTTAGCTTCTTTCTTGTTCTTTTCTCAAAGGAATTATGGATTATCGTGATCTAACTCCATTAACAAAGTTGGCTTGCTTACTATGTTAATAATCCCATGCAATAGTGAGTTATTTTAGACTCTGTCATAGTGAATGAATGGTTTTCATGGGATTGCTTGTGTCCTTCATTATTCTCATTGCATGTTTCCTTTCTTGGGGCACCATTTTTAACACTCATCATTAGAACACAAACATTCAGGAACTGAAGCTTGATAAAAAAATTTGGTGTAACAATCTTGAACATTGTTTGTTTGAGTATGTGTGATTGTACTTGTTTTTTGATTAGGTTGGCTGGTTTACTTTCTCATATTGCATTGCATTATGTATGTTGCATGGGGTTAAACATCGTTTTACTTTCTCGTATTGCATTGCATTGTGTAAGTTGCATGGAGTTACATATTTTTAGCAATGAGAAAATGTTAGTAATATAGCTTTTAATGTTATTTTACATTATTTTTATTTTAATAAAGGTCGATGATGTAGATCATAGGGGAAACATGATGAAATAAAAGTTCCTTATTGAAGATTGGATCTAAATATCTATTCCTATTATCCACTTTCATGTCTTATACTTATTATTTTTTTCCAAATCACTTGGGGCAATAAACCATCATGTTTATTCCTATCCTATTTCTTATATTGGCTTTGATCACATTTTTGGTCATTGATTGACATCTTCTATCACCCATCGACACTCAAGGGGTCATCCTTAATTCTAATAATTTTTCTTCAAAAAATTTAGTATTTTATGCTTGTCTACTATATATGAAGTGAAGTTACTTCACCTCAAACATGGACAAATATAGACATCTAAATTTGGATTTTGCAATTTCAATTCCAAAAGCACACAAATCACTCTTGTTCTTATCATTTCTGGTATAATTAGTGATTTTCACTAATTAATTAATGTTTCTTACAATTTTTGTCAGTTAACAATGAATTTTTTATTGCCTAACCTCTCACACATTTAGGATGTCAATTTATGACAAATTGTAAGTCAAAATTCCCTTCGAAACAAATAATTAGTGATTATTAGCTAATTAGTCCTATTTAACTCTTGTTTTGGTCAATACACCCTATTATTGGTTCAAATTCATCTTCCAACAACTCAAAATCACCTCACTTCCCTCCAAAAAAATTTAACAAGCTTCAAAGGCTTATCCTAGCCTCCTAATTGACCCTAAATGGTTGATTAATGCTCGTCACATCCTAATCACTTATTCATCAATTTTGATTAGCAAACTTTAACCATGATTAGACATTATTAAAGTACTTTGTGCTTTTAATCCCACATGCACTGTGATGTTATTTTTCCTCAAACGAAAAAATATATAAAGGAGTAACCACATACCTTTAAACTTTACACCATGCTTTGATTTGCATAACATATAAGAAATATGATTAATAGCCTAGCTCAATGCTTGCCTCAAGTCTTCAATGGGGTTAGTAGATGGGTATATAGTATGATCTTGTAGTCTTTGTTGGAGAGACCATCTCACCTTCCTTGAAGTAGCAACAAATCCCCAATTTGATTACTCCTAGATCTATTTAGGTCTATGTTAGCTAGTAATTGAATATTCTAGCAGACATGCTTTAAGCTAAGATAGATTGATATATCATGTTAGTTCTTTCAGGCATTCCACTAAGATTTAATCATTGATGTAACTATTGTTAGATTCAATAACAATTTTCTCAATTAGACTATGTGATGTTAGTCTTGTTAGTTTATCTTCTCTTTGAACTTTTAGTAGTCTTCACATATAACTCATCAATTGAAAACTAACTCAAATCCTTAGTTTCTTCAATAGTAACAACTAGAGGATTAAATTTCATAGGAAAATCCTAAGCAATTTTTCAATAATTTTTCTGTCTTCAATAGTGTCAATATGGGATTTTATTTGATTTAATAATCCAACTACATAAGTAAAGAATGATTTTACAAAATTGGAATCTTTCATTGATAAATTCTCAAAATCTATATGAACTAAATGTAGCTTGGTGGTTTTTACTTTCTCCTTTCCTTGATATGCAACTTGAAGTGTGTCCCATGTGGCCTTTGCTTGATTGGTTGTTACCACTCTAGGAAGAATTCTTTCATGCATTTCTTGATGAATATAAAAAAGTTATTTTCCTTATTTCTTCTATAATTCCTTCAAAGTATCTTTCTCTTCCCGAGAAAGTGTAATATATGTTGCTACACATAAGGGCTCTGTGTTCCCATTCTCAATGATGTCCCACACATCTTGAGGTCTGAATACCACCTTCATGGTCAATGACCAGTCTTCATAATTCTTTCCATTAAATTTCATTTTTTGCATATCATATGTATAATCCATAGCTTTCTACCAATCTACTGAAAAAAAATTTCTCTGATACTAATTTGTAGAAGATATGGAGTCTTAAACAATGAACAACAAAACCAATAATAAAAATTACAAATAAAAATACAGTAATATCCAAACCAACAATGTTGTGCATAATCATTAATTAATTTCTTCACTGTCATAGTTTCGACTCATTACATTCCATGCTATGTGTGCCACACTTTCTCTTACTTCTATAGCTTCAGCTGTGTGATTCTACTGATTTTAAAATTATTGCTAATTATATAAAAATGACTCAAACTAGACTTAACTGCGAACTTCTCTAAATAGAGATTTTACAAAAATAAAATCGTAGCTTTAAAACTACCACATGTTATGCATGCATAAAACAAATATATATTTTTTAATTTCATTTATTTAATTCCTAAAATATAAGAAAAATCTAGGATTAACTAAAGAATAATAAATCTGAACTTATCTTTCCTTAAAAGATACAAAATAAATTACACGCTTCACATGCATGCATATTTCCAACCTTGGGGAGGGCACAAAAATATGACAAATAAATTATCTATGATGGGAGAGAAAATAAACTTAAGGTGTGTCTGGATGTGAAGAAATTTTTTCTATCCCTGATGAGAGAAGAAAGCAATATGGAGCACCAAAGCCACATGGTGTTTCATAGAAGAGATGATGACTGAGCATGCACAAGAGAGAAATAAAGTAGTGCATAAATAACATGAAGAACGCCAACTTATGAGTTTAGCAAGAGGTGAAGGGACAAGATGAAGTCTCCTCTGAATGCATAATGAGAACAACACAAGGAGGGAAATGTAAGTGGGTGTATTTCATCCTGATGGACTTATCTACATATATGTGCAGGAGGAGAAAGGTGAAGATGATGAAAAGGTTTTTAGAGATGACTAGAAGAACACAAAGAAGAATGACTTGATGTCACAACTAGAGGCCATATAGAAGCAATGACAACAAATTTTTGGAGTTCTAATAGATGGAACAAAGATCACAATAAATTGCACAAAATAATATTCCTTACTATGCCCCAAAGTAAGGACAAATCAGGTCCGAAGATAATAGCACACAAGAAAGGAGAAGAAAATTTTATTTTATCCAGGATGAATAGGAGGAGATAATTATTTGAACAAGTGGATTGTGGTCTAGTAATGGTGAAGAAGAGGATAAGAGAAGGAATATACCACAAAAAAATATTATGCATAAAGGTGTAGACTTCATGAAATAATAGTGCAAGGTGGAGTAGTCAGAAAGGAAGACACACAGTGGAAGATATCCCTAGGAGGAGAAAGGAAAAGGTAGATAAAATATCGAGACAAGAACATTATACATTGGGTCCAAGCCCACAACTTTCTAGAAAAATGGATGTGGAAAGAAGGTGAGAGTAGGAGAAGATAACACAACATACAGTGCAAAGAGGATGTGAGTAGGAGAAACACCAAAAACAAGTGCACAAAAAGATAATTTTTAGAGAGAATAGTTTTTGGAGGAAAGGAGATGAGAGGTGGAAAGTGAAAGTGTACAAAGATAGACTATGCAGAGGAATCTTGTGGAGACATGAAGGTCATGAAGGGATAGAGTGCAAAAAAGAATTGTGTGAAGGAGAGACATAAAATGGTTAAGAGCCTAGACGTGAAGTGTATGAAGAAGAAGAAAACTCTTGAAGAATTTTAGTGGATGTGAATGGAAAGTAGTGATCCCAAAATTATGTAGGATATATTTCATGGAAAACACTAAATCGGAAGAGAAAAGGCTCACTGGAGAAGCGTTTAAAGGAGGAAAATTCATGAAAAGTAGAAGCTTTCAAGAACAGTTTTAGTCGGAAAAGAATTAAAAAATTATACAAGAGATAGATGTATTTATAGGAAGAGATCAAATGGTGATGAGTTTAAGCTCAACAAAGTATGCAGGATAGCACAAAGGAGTCATCGAGAAGTGGTGAAGGACTATAAGAGATGCAGAAAGAAGCACCAAGTCCATGATATGAATCAAAGGATGAAGCAGCTAGAAATATCGACCCCAATAGTTTTATGGGTAGTTATAGCACTCATTCTATCTACTTAAGGTAGAGCTGAAGTATTAAGAAATTGAGGTGTTTGATACAGTAGAATCTAATATACAAAGCAATGACGAATTATTTTTCCTAGGTGTGGGTGCATGGAATGTTAGCAAGTGTATGGAACATGGAGAGGGAAAACAATATAATGAGAGGGTGATTGCGGTGAAGTTTGCTAGTACTTTTCATAATGGAAATTAGTAAAGAGCGCATCATAGATAGGAGTGTGCATTAGAATTAGACGTGCAACCATGTGTGGAAGGTTTTGAAAAGAATTATAACAATGGAGGAATAATATCATGCCATAGTGATATGATTTTGGGAGATTAGTAAGAGTTGGCCTAGGTTAAGAGAGTGGATATGCAAGGATATTGTGGAGGAAGGACGAGATGCTCAACGAGAGTGCACTAAAGAAAGGTAAATATTTATCTCAAAACAAGGAGTGCACGACAGAATAGAGAATAGGCGTGATAGAATTGGTGGTTAGAAGAAAAGATAAGATAGTTTTAAAAATATGTGTAACAAAGGATGTTAAAAAGGAATCAATGGTCAGAGGATTTCAATGAATTGATTGATGTGGCACAATAAGGAAAGATATAGATGGAGGTAGCCCAGTAGATTTAATGAGCTCAAGTTAAAATTTGAGTTGGATAAAGAAGATTTGGAAGTACCTAGAATGGACTAGCCCTCCCAAAGGATATTTAAACAAAGAGAGAGAAGAGAGAGAATGCATTTATAAAGGTAGGATGAAATCACAATTTTCAGACTAGTCAACAAAGGACTAGGAGACACAAAAAGAGTGAGAAAGATATATGTGGGAAAAATTATTAAGATGGATGTGGGAAAAGAAACTATGTTTTTATTGAGGAATGATTAAAAATTTACATGACTTTTGGCATATTTTACAAATCATATACCATTGGTAGTGGTTATGAGAGTGAAGTTTTAACCAAAAGGAATCCACCTTTAAAAATGCCCTTACTGGAAAGTTGTGTTTTCTCTTGTTGTGGCTATCATAGTTGGCGACTATTAAAAATTGTAAACTCTCTTAAAGATCATTGAAGTGTAAACAACTTATAGATGTAACTAGCTTGTCAATAATTTTATAGGTAAGCATGATTACCTTCTTCTTTACTGAACTTCTGGAAATTGATAACCTTGTGATCTTGAGAAGTTATTCAATCTATGAAATTTTCCCTACATTACCTAGGATGAGAATTTGTTTTACCAGTTGAGTGGTTGTATTATATATACTTAAATGTATCATGCCCATAGACGGGTGTAGAGAGTGAATTTTGATAGCACCATGTTTCTAAACTCTCTCACCAAAATAGAACTGGTTTGATGGCTCTGAATGTAAAGGTTTGGTTGCATGATTGATTTTCCTTTCTTTGATGTGTTCATGAGGAGCCATGATCTTGTAAAACATGGTTAGGTGTTTCGAACAACTGAAAAGGGCTGGGAAGTAATGTTTTGTATTATACTTTGTTGAAACCATTAATTTGAATACTGAATCTTTCAAATTTAGGTATTGCACTTGGATTATTATTAAGTATTGGGTTATTTGGATGAGTGTAGTTATATTTCATTCATGATGGAATTGTGTTTATTTATGTGGATTGGCAGTGAATGTATTATTAAGGGTCATAATTTTATGACCAAACCTCTGTGTTGGTTTTGGAATTCAAAATGTGTTTGGGATGACTGTAGTCATTTTTTAAATAAGACTCTTGTTAACTCATGACTTTGGTTATATGTTATGAGGATAGTCATGAGGTTACAAATTGAATATATTTATTTAAATACATTATTGGCCTATGTCAAAAAATTGTTAAAATTTATTAATGACATTTGGGGATTAATTTTCCTTTATATTATTTAGATAAGTTCATGATTATGATGGAGTTGTTGTTAAGATTAATGTTTTTTTGTGACTCTTTTAAATGCATTTGAAGAGTGGTTTCGATTATGTTAACAAGTTTTAATTTTGAAGAGATCCTATAAAGAGGAGGTGGTGAACTCCTTGGTTAAAACTGAAACTATAGATTGCTTTTTTTAGGAGGGTTACGTACCCATATTGCTATCAAACCTCCCTCCTGGAAGGATTGAATAACTTTGTTTTGTTTTGCATCTATGGTCGTAACTAGTATGTTTTGACTTCTCATGTTTTTATTTTGAGATGGATGGATTGAGTATTAAATTTCAACCATGTAATCTATAGGATAACATGATTGAAGCCCCAATACTATTAACCTTGTGTTTTCTAACCAATGATCTTTCCTTGATTAGCTGAGATATTGTTCTTACTGGAATATGTGGCTGCCTTCTTGTTAGATGGTGTAAATCTTTATCTCTTGTGAAGAAATTTTATTAGTGGTTTGTGCTTTGATCCATTCTTGAATTATAACGTTCCTTTCATTATATTGTTAAATGTTAGCTTACTATTGCAATGGATAGTCTTAACATGCTCAGTTCTCATGAACTGAATTGAGTTAATACTTGTGCAAATGGCTTGTGCGAGTAGATAAAGGACAGATTTGTAAACTTTTTGTCAGTTTGATTTATGAATTTCCATGTATGAATGTCAAATGTGTTGTAAATCTTGCAATGGTGCTTTTAAAGGAGTTTGGAAGGCCTCTTGTCTTGGAATTTCTATATTTGTGAAATAAGGTTATCTTAACCTTTTGTAGCTAAACTTGTAAATGTTTTTCTGAGGAATAAAATTCAATCACCACCTTGTTATGAGTATTCATTTTGTGATATTATTTTAGTCATGAAAATGTTATAGTGTGGATTTACCAATTTTGTTACCTTCTTGTTCTCAACCAAATTTTAATCAAATTTGTTGATACCTTTGGTTTGTGTGCCATGTTAAAAAGAAAATTCATAACAATATTTAGTTTTCTTGATAAGTAATGGTAATTTGTTCTTTTGAGCCATAAAACTTTCTGGTATAATTACCATCATTGGTCCTGGCATTAGTGGAATTCAAGGTACATCTTTTAGTGGCTTGGCAATCCTTTTTCTAATGTAAATAAAATAAATAACTGAATACATAGATGAATAAATAAATAAGATACTAATGAATTTTTTATTTTTTTAAAAAATTAAGAGTCTTTAATAGGAAAGAAAGTAGTTATCTACTGGTGCAAAAGAATCTACCCTCGTTAACCTTAAGCTACAAATTTAAATTTATCCTCATTGTTGTGAAACATTAAGTAATTATAAAAAGTAAGATCATTGTTGGCCTTGTTGGGGGATACAGTTAGATCTTAGTTAATAGGGGATCTTTGAATAATAATACATTAAGTTTAGTGCTTCCATTTTGGGAACCCCTTGTGTATCATTTGATGAACTTAATCAAGAGATTGCTAAGTGAAGTTGTTACCCAAATCCCGTTGAACTCTTAAGTCTTATTAAAAGACTGATTAATAATTGAAGAGATCATGATGATGAAATAAATTGACCTTCTCACTCTAAGCTTTTCCAAAATACATTGTAATCTTCTCTTCATCATGGTTAATTGTTGATCCTTACACAAGGAGGTTGTAGTTTTGAAACTTAATGGCACTCCATTTCAGTTTGATATTATGCTCGTTGCCTTATGCAATGGAGGTTTGAATCAAGATTCAGTAGCTTGGGTATACATAATAAACCTTGTGAGAGATGGAAGGTGTCCCTTTTGATCAATTAAATTTAGCAAGTTTTGTCAGTCTTTAGTTGAACCTCATTCAGAAAAATTTTCCTCAAGCTAAGTAGTCAATAGTATAAAATAAATAAGCTCTCCTTTGTAATAAGAAATGCTCGAATCAAACCTAAATCTCCTAGATCGTAAAGTCAGGTCTTGTAATATGTTTTTAGTGAATACATAACCTTGAAGGACTTTGCACTATGGGGTGTACTGAACTATAACTATGTATTTGTGGATTGGTCCTTTTTGTGGTGCCTTGTCAAAGAGAAAAGTGAATTGTCCTTGATGGGTGTTGAATGATTCCTTTTTTTCTATGTGATTATCATTGTTTCAAGATGTTTGAAGAGTTAGTTGTAGCCATTGTGCTGACCTGTTGTGTCGTCCTCTACTTTGAACAAGTCAGAAAAAAATTATCTTATACTTTGCTATGTTGTGTTGTGTGTCTAAAATAGTGGGTGTTAAAGGAATTTTGTCAGATGTTGTAGTTCCAAATTATTTGGTAGACATGTATGCAAAATTTCGAACATTACAAAAGGCATGTGAACTATTTTACAAAATGCCTCAAAAAAATCTGGTTTCATGGACATCGTTGATTGCACTAGGATATGCAAAATGTAATTGCTAGGTGTAGAGACAAATTTCACATAAACTTGTGGGGGTTATGTGGATGTGTTTACTTGGTTCTTGTAGATCAGGTATGAGTATAGGCTTAGGATTATTTACATCTATATTGCATTTTTAATTCGATCCTAAAATTATGTAACTTATTTTCTTCTCTCAAACATCTATGTAGACGTGGATAGGTGAGGTGAGGCTCAAATGATACAGAGATTGATGAAAGATAGAGAAATTAAGAATATTCTTCGATGTAGTTGGATTGAAGGCCAATAGACATATCATAAAGCATAGATCACATCTAGAAATAGAGGAGATCTATGCAAATTTCGAGAAAATGGCTTGAGAGATAAAAGAAACAAGTTGTTTTTCATATTAAACACATTTATTTAATGATGTGAAAGTGGAGGAAAAAGAATTATTTCTCGGCCACCATAGTAAAAATTTGGAAAATATATTTGGTTTGGTAAACACACCCCCCTGGAACAACTATTACAGTTGTCAAGAACCTTCAATTATGAGGTCATTACAACACTGCAACGAAAATTAACTCCAAGATTGTTGCAAGAGAAATGGGAACCATTTCCTTCATTTTAAAAAGGGTGAATGTTTTTGTGGTTATTATTGGTGATTCTAAACGAAACAATATAAAAAAAATAAGGTTGCACTATAATAATGTGCCATGTGCTTGATTATTCTCATTTTCTAGAATTTTTTGTTTAGTTTTTAGTTTGCATACACTTTGTTATAAATGAAAAATACAACAAACTTAACATTGTTATCCTCTCAATTTACAACTTGTAAGCAATTGCTAATATATATAATATAACTGATGGCCTAATGCTGCATTAATACTGTTAATTTTGAATTTCATATTTCGAATTTCACAATAGAATGTCACATCATGTATAAAATGAATGACAACACAATTATAAATTTTACTAGTAAATCAGATATTAGATTAAAATATTTTCTGATTTATTAGTTTTTAAAGACTATATCATTTTTTACACATGTAGAAGGCATTACTTTTCCACTTTGCCACAAAAAAAAACACAAATTCATCGGTGACCCACTATTTTTTCCACAAATACATCAGTTTCTCCAATATTTTAACATTTTCTTAACTTAAGTAAGTGCATCTAGAAGTCATTACTTGTCTAGTTTGTGACAAAACACAAATGAGCTTGCCTAACTACTCTCTCCACAGTATGTTATTTTTAAATAACACAGTTGGGATTCGTCCATTTGATTACAATTTCTTTCTAATATCGAAAATGACAGTTTCATTGTAATGTAAAAGTATAATTCACACTACTATCAAGCCTCCAAATAACAGTTAGCGTCACGTTTGGATAACCATAATCATAAGACATGAAAGTGATTATACATTATTCACATTTTGGGAAACCATTTATGAAACCGATCAATTCTTTTATTAATTTGTTATGGTATTATACCACCGTACAAATGTAGTGCCCACTTCCCTTTGACACCTTTTGATACTAATCATGACACTACTTATTATATTATGGACTTGATTATGGAACTTATTATATTATGATGATAGATGTTAGATCATGGATTATTGTTGACTTGATTTAGTTATGATGCATGATGATTATTAGAGGCATTTTGGATATTGATGATGATATATTGTTTGACATGGTTATCTTATGGATGTTCTTCATACATGTGAAATTTGGATATTGTGAGGATACCTAGAAATGGAAATTATTGGATGGTAATATAGTTGTTGATAAAACTGTAAATGATATTCTTAGATTGCTTTGATGTTGTTGTGATTCATATATCTAGATGATTTCGGGAATTATATTTATATTATTTTGGATGTTCTGATATGGCCACGAGGCCAAAGGATGTATTTTTCTTTTGTAGGTTAAAAATATCCCAACAAACATCGGGGGATTGGAGACTAACCACATTGAAATTCTAGATGAATTCAACAAGGTCACCATGGAAACTTGTTTTATTTGTGTGTGGTTATTTTGTTAGGGGTACCCATGGGGGGAACCACCTTTAAATGTGATCGATGGGTTATGTGCATTTATTTATTTGACCCTTTTTTTTATGTTGTATGTGTTTATTTTGTGATGCTTTTACCGCTTTCATTAATTATTAAATGGTGTGTAAATTTTGTGAGTAATCATATTGTTAAAATAAATAAATTAAATATGTGATAAGAAGGTAATTAATGAGAGTTGTTGGCCATGATTTTAAGTGATATAAGTATTTGTAAGAGATATGTAAGTGATGTGTAAGTTAACTGTTGAGTGAGAAACACTCCACCTTCTTGAAAATTCCAAATTGTCCTTGGAGGCTGATTTTGCAGGATTGTGGGACAAGTTAAAATTTTCCCATACCTTTTAGATTTATTTACCAAACATACCTATGGTTGGAGAGTTAAAATTTGACTTTTATAATACGTTTTGAGAAGGCAATTTGTAGGTTTTAATTGCACTTTTCTTACATGATGTATCTTCAGTCCTTTGGGGTGTGGGTTTGTTTTGGAGTATGTAAGTAAACTATCTTATTATTCACCCACCTATTTATTGCACGCATTGGAGAAAGAAGTTGACCTTGTGTTGGGGTTGAGGATGTGTGATGGGGCATCCTTCATGGATCCAACTCATCCTCTTCCCTTCCCTCTTCTATAAAATTTGATTTTCTTGCCTTATTTGGGGTTGCTTCACTTTGGAGACTTACTTCTTGGGTGAATTATTTTGATGTTCTTGGGAGCTCTTACTTTTGGAGAAGTTTTAAGATTGTGGAATACTTGTGCTTGGTTGATTTTTGGATTGTTTTCTTGGAAAAAGCTATTGTTTCGAACTTGGGAAACTCCATCATGGAGAGGTGGGAACTTGGATCTTGAAATGCTCTTCTTGTATGAATGTAAATGTTAATGTATGAATGTTTTTTATATGTTGTGGGTTGTTGCGTAGATTTCCTAGGAATGGTGTATGAGAAGACTATGGGGTTTAATTTTTGGGAGGCACAAGTGTGTTTTAGGGAGGTATTTGTGCAGAGGGAATTTGGATTTGGATTCCACCTTGTAAAGAAATAGTTTGCATTTATTTCCTCATTATGGGGTGCCATAAGAGGTTGGAGAGGCATAAGGAAATGTGAGGAGTAAGGGGTACTTTAGAGAGGCATAAGGAATGTCAGGGCTCTGATATACTATATTTTGGTGGTTTGTAATCCATGTGGTGATACCCATTTCCCTTTTGGGAGGCATAAGAAGCATCCCCCATAATTTATTTGTCCTTTAGCTTTCTTGATGAATCCTTAGTATTGTTTTTCATGTGTTAATGTAGTTGTAAACTACATTCAGTTTTTTGAAATGTGTTTTATTGTGAAAGTGTTGCTTTCATGTTTTGTGGAAGCCTATTATTGCCATAGTTGGATCACATATTTTATTGCATTGTGGTTGGGGCTTGGGGGCCAATGAAGAAGAATGGATTATCCTTTTCATTGGATGTCTTTGTTGGGTGGAGAGCGTTGGCTTTCCCATACACTTGGTGTGATTACAACATGGGAGAATGAGATATATTTACTTGTTGTTCTGGAGATGAGAAAAATATAGTTTGAGAGTACCTTGCTGAGATAAATTTATTGTAACCTTTCCCACTTGTAGTGAAAGAAATTGTAAATGTTTTATAATAGAAATATGTGGTATTGTTTATGATGAAATGTAAAATAAATAAAGTCTGTGTCCAGTATTTGAAAGAATGTGAAAGAATTGCATTCTGTATGATGAACTCGAAGAATGAAAGAAAGGTTGTAAAGTTGTATTTCAGAATAAATAAAGGATTGTATTACCTTCTCAATTTTTGTTGTTGTTTTAATATTGAACATCTAAATGTGAATTGAAATCTCTATTTGAAAGAAGTAAATGTGTATGAAGGAAAATGTAGAACTTTGTCTTTTCAAATGTCTAAAGTTGAAAATCAGAACTGTATATTGTTTTTATTTTTGAATGGTTGGAATTGAATAAAATAAATGTATTAGATTTGAGTTGGTGCAAATTATAATACTTGGAAGAAGAAAATGGCAATTAAAACCTTTTAAATTTGATCTCTCCTATGTATTTTCAAAATGACAATTACTTTACCTAAAATGCACAATTCAAACCTGTAACAATGAAATAATAGATTAAACGATTAAAATGAAGTATTTTTCCCTAAATGAATCCAACTATATGAAAATACTTAAAAGAAATCTTTCAAAACCTAGAAAAACTGAGTTCGAAGCTTTCACTATCATTTTGTTGTCAAAACTGTAAACTTTCGAATTGGAACTCTATCAAATAGACCTAGCTCACAAAATTAACCTAAATCCACCTAAGAACAATTCTCCATGTCCATTTGACATGTTGAGAGAGGAACAAGAACAAATTGAACAAAATTTTATAAATTAAAATTTACCAATTCGAACTTTAAAAGCCTATAGATCGTTTTCACAAAATTGTCCCCTTAAACTCCATCAAAATTTTAAAATAATGAACCCATTGCAAAGAGGATGTTGATAGCTTTCCAGAAAGTGCTCATTTTCCCAACCCTGAGCTCTCTGTCAAAATTTATGGCCTAATGAAGTTTTTCTTCACTTGGCGTAAAAAAAAACTTTGGGAAAAATTTCCCTGGCAGGCCCGTGCGCCTGAATCTTTCCCTTAGAACTTTGGAAATTTTTCCCTGCCTGCCTACAACCTATCACAGGATGCCACATGGCACCATGAGGTGTCAGTAAAGGGAAGGATCTCTTTTAAAATTAGCACTCTTGAAAATTTTTGGAATTTTTTTCCAAATTTTCTCCGTCATCCTGCAGCGAAGAAGAGGCTACCACGTGGTACAACAAGGTGTCAGTGGAGGAGTAGACCCCTTTTTTCCCTTTACGCTTTGGAAAACTTTTTGAAATTTTTTACAAGTTTTCCCCACCACCCTGCCAACATGCAGCCAATAAGAGGTTGCCACATGGCATCATAAGGCATCGGTGGAGGGGCAGGTGAATTTATCCCTTTTTTCCTTCAGGGCGTGAAACCTTATTTCTCCCCGCTGCTCGATTTTACCCATGTTGGCTTAGAAGGCGCCACGTGTCTCTGACAGACTCACAGGGGTGTGGGTGTAAAGTTAGTTTTTTGTCACACATGGGAAACTTTCCAAAATTCTCCCCACGACCTACTGACCCAAACCTTGGGGCAAATTTTCTCCCCGAGGTGCACAAGCCCGCTCTTGGGAAAACTTTTCACCCCAAGGCCTGCCGGCCCATAACTTGGAAAATACGAGGATTTAGGAGAACTTATTTATATCAATGGAAAGGTGAGGAAATTTCCTATCCAATGGGAATAATTTAGGTAAATTTTGAATGCATTAATTTTGAAAAAAATTCAAGTTGAACCTTTAAGCCTATTAGAGAGTGGGTTTGGTGAGGAATTACCCTCTGAACCTTATTGAATCTTCTAACCCTAAAATTTTTACCTTATGACCCCTAATAATTGTTTATAAAAGAAAATTATGTTTTAGTGAATTAGAATTGTTCTGGAACTTGTTAGTGACAGTTGTTTCCTTGTAACCTGGTTGTAGACTCTTTTAAACAAAAAAAAATATTCCATAATTTTCCTAACTAATCCTAGGTTGTTCTTGGGTCTCAAGTGGGTTCTTTTTACTGCGCATCACACTTGATATCAGAGTAGTGGTTCAAAATATTGGGCTATTGGGCACACTAGAAAACCTGAGACATGAACCTTAAACTTGGCACACTTGTAAATCTAGAAAACAACTTAGTTTGAAATTACATATTTTAGTAAACCTGGAAACTAAGTAATACATAGAATAAGGAACTAACTCTCTTCTTACTTTGTGTAGGAGGTTCAGACAAGATGAAGGGCCTTTTCACATAGACCTAGGCAAACCACCACTAGATCATGCTATAGCAACTATCCTACCCCAGATTTTACAGACTCTTTAGGATGTTAATGTTGTTCTTCGCAGAGGATCAGTAGTCATACATGCAGCCAGACATGATAGAGTCACTTCTGTTGAGGGTCATGTATCACCTCAACCCAGTGAGGAACATGGAGGAGATAATTCCCATGCAAATTCAGCCAAAGAAAAGTGACCACAAAGGGGACATGGTGACCAAGTTTCAGGGCATAGAGAGAGGTCTCGGAGCCCTAGGCTTAGGGATGAGCATATAGAGAGACCTAGAGGCCGTCAGACCATAGTTGAATATCACATTCAGGGATATCTTGAAGCTTTTGACCATAACATTATTCTAGTGATATAGGTGGATTTCAGGAAGACACCTGGTCAGTGAGCTTGAGTGGATGCTTTAAGCTTTATCCTTGTTCGAGAAACACGAAATCTCGTGTTATGATCCATCTACTGAGGGATGGAGCTAGTGTCTAGTGGTGAAAAAAGGAGCATAATCTCCATGTTGATTCTAAGACAGTTACCTGCGATCTCTTTGAGGAGTATTTCAAGAGTAGATATTTGTCACAGAGGTTCATACAGTAGCAGATAGATGAGTTCCATGACCTCCGACAGGTATCTCTTATAGTGGCTGAGTATGAGAGTAGATTTTTGGATCTACTCCAGTATGTTGATTACATGCAAGATGAGAAGGTGGGGATCTATAGGTTCATCTAGGGCCTAAACCTAGACATTTGAGGTGCAGTGCAGATCCATTATCCACAAACATTAACTGAGGCCATCGAGAAGGCCTATATAGCAAAGGAGACTTGGCGAAAAACCCAACAAGCTAGAGACTAAGTCATGAGCCACATAACACATATGTAGGACATCAGATCAAGGGGGTTAGTACCTCTCCCTCGAGGTGGACATGGTTTAGCATAGTCATCTTTTAGACCAAAGCAGTAGTCCCACCCACCTTATAGACCTCCACATATATTTGATGCACAAAGAGGTTGGAGCATGGGGCCACCTCCTAGGGGTCCCATTAAGACATAGGGTACCCATAGAGGTCACGTAGTAGGAGTTCACCAGCAGAGACCTCAACAGACCACATCCAAATCATCAAGATCCACACCAAAAACCTCTAGAGTACCGAACGAACCTACTAAAAAGGGGAGAGGATTAGGTGGTTGTTTTGGTTGTGGTGTTACTGGAAATTTAGGAGAGACTGCCCACATAACCCTAATGATAAGGGTAAGACATAAAAATCAGAGCCTATTGTTGGTGGTATGGGGTGCAAGCATAGGATGTATGTAGCAGTCGAGAACCACCTGACAGAGCACCAAAGTACATTTATTTTGAATGCAGGTAACATTGGTGGTATTCCTACCTCCATTTTGTTAGATTCTAGTTCTTCTGATTCTTTTATTACACTATCTTTAGTAGAGCGATGCAGGCTCATGGTAGTTAGGTAGGGTAATAGTTGGGATGTTGAGATGGCTTCTGGAGAAAATATCTCTATAGATTCCTTAGTTAAGGAGTGTGTGGTGGATTTGGGTCCTTTCATCACTACCTCGGATCTCTGTATCTTTCCTTTGGAATCTTATGGAGTCATCTTGGGTATGGATTGTTACCAAAAGATCATATCTTGTGTAGATGATATGGGAGTTGAGTCGGTGATTTCTGAGGTCAGGAGACCCATTTCTATTCACACCATGGGAGGATTACCTATACTTGGTGGAGTTCGCTTACAATAATATTTTTCAGATTTGTATAGGCATGGCTCCTTTTCAGGATTTGTATGGTAGAGACTACAAGACACCTCTTAGTTAGGACATGTTAGAGGACAAGATTTCTCTTGAACCAGATTTGTTACAGGACATGGAGCAATAGGTAGTTTTGATCAGATAGAGACTCCAGAAGGCTCAGGATAGATAGAAGAAGTATGCAGGTCAACATAGGATGGACCGTAGTATTGATGTGGGCATGAAATTTTTCCTTCGTGTCAAGCCACACAAGATACCTATCGATTATGGAAAAGTTTCTAAGTTAGGTCCTAGATTCGTGGGTCCTTTTGAGATCTTGGAGCATATCGGCCCTTTGGCCTACTGTCTAGCATTGCCACCCAACTTGTCTCGCATACATTATGTGTTTCATGCTTCAATTCTTAGGAGATATGTTACAGATCCTTCTCATGTGTTAGATTAGCCATCATTATAGGTGTAGGATAAGGGGAAAGTGATGGTAGAGCCCGTTCACATCATAGATCGCAGGATCCTAGGCCTTCAAGGTAGAGACGTTGATCAAGTTCGGGTGCAGTGGAACATATATGATGACACTGCAGTTACATGGGAGGATGCTACTTTGCTACGAGTTCAGTTTCCACATTTATTCCAGTGGCTTCCATGAGGAAATAAAGTTTAAGGGGAGGGGTATGTAGTGGCCGCTTCCCTTTGACACCTTTTGATACTAATCATGATAGTACTGATTATATTATGGACATGATTATGGACCTTATTATAGTATGCTGATAGATGTTTGATCATGGATTATTGTTGACTTGGTTCAGTTATGATGCATGATGATTATTAGAGGCATTTTGGATATTGATGATGATATACTGTTTGGCACAGTTATGTTATGGATGTTGTTTAGCCATGTGATATTTGGATATTGTGAGTAGACCTAGAAATGGAAATTATTGGATGATGATATAATTGCTAATAAAAATGTAAATGATATTGTTAGATTCATTTGATGTTGTTGTGATTCATATATCTAGATGATTTCAAGAATTATATTTATAATATTTTGGATGTTCTAATCTAGCCATGAGGGCAAAGGAGGTATTTGTGTTTTGCAGGTTAAAAATATCACAACAAACTTCAGGGGATTGGAGACCAACCACATTAGAATTCTACATGAATTCAACAAGGTAACCATGACAACTTGTTTTGTTTGTGTGTTATTGTTATGTTAGGGGTAACCATTCGGGGAACCACCTTTAAATGTGACCAAGGGGTTGTGTGTATTTATTTATTTGACCCTTTTGTTTTATGTTGCATGTGTTTATTTAGTGATGCTTTTACCCCTTTCACTAATTATTAAATGGTGTGTAAATTTTGTGAGTAATCATATTGTTAAAATAAATAAATCCAATATGTCATAAGAAGGTAATTAATGAGAGTTGTTGGCCATGATTTAAAGTGATATAAGTATTTGTAAGAGATATGTAAGTGATGTGTAAGTTAACTGTTGAGTGAGAAACACTCCACCTTCTTAGAAATTCAAAATTGTCCTTGGAGGATGATTTTGGAGGCTTGTGGGACAAGTTAAAATTTTCCCATACCTCTTAGATTTATTTACCAACCATACATATAGTTGGAGAGTTGAAATTTGATTTTTATAGTGCTTTTTGAGAAGGCAATTTTTAGGTTTTAATTGCTCTTTTCTTACATGTTGTAATTTCAGTCCTTTGGGGTGTGGGTTTGTTTTGGAGTATGTAAGTAAACTGTCATATTATTCACGCACCTATTTATTGTGCATTGGAGAATGAAGTTGACCTTGTGTTGGAGTTGAGGATGTGTGATGTGGCATCCTACATGGATCCACCTCATCCTCTTCCCTTCCCTCTTCTATAAAATTTGATTTTCTTTCCTTATTTGGGGTTACTTCACTTTGTAGACTTTCTTCTTGGGTGAATTCTTTTGTTGTTCTTAGGAGATCTTGATTTTAGAGTAGTTGGAAGATTGTGGAATACTTGTGCTTGGTTGATTTTTAGATTGTTTGCTTGGAAACAACTGTTGTTTAGAACTTGGGAAACTCCATCGTGGAGAGGTAGGAACTTGGCTCTTCAAATTCTCTTCTTTTATGAATGTAAATGTTAATGTATGAATGTTTTGGTATGTTGTGGGCTGTTGGGTAGAAGGCCTAGGAATGGTGTAGGAGAAGACTATGGGGTTTAATTTATGGGAGGCAAAAGTGTATTTTAGGGAGCTATAAGTGTGGGGGGAGTTTGGATTTGGGTTCCACATTGCAAAGAAATAGCTTTTATTTCTATACTCGTTATGGGGTTCCATTAGAGGTTGGGGAGGCATAAGGAAATATGAGGAATAAGGGGTAATTTGGGGAGGCATAAGGAATGTCAGGGCTGTGATATACTATATTTTGGCGGTTTGTAATTTAGGTGGTGATACCCATTTTCCCTTTTAGGAGACATAAGAAGCATCCCTCATAATTTCTTGCTCCTTTGGCTTACTTGATGAAGCCTTAGTATTGTTTGTCATGTTTTAATGTAGTTGTAAACTACATTCAGTTTTTGGAAATGTGTTTTATTGTGAAAGTGTTACTTGCGTGTTTTTTGGAAGCCTGTTGTTGCCATGAGTTGGATCACATCTTTTATTGCATTGTGGTTGGGGATCAGGGGCCAATGAAGAAGGATGGCTTCTCCTCTTCATTTTATGTCTTTATTAGGTGGAGAGTATTTCCTTTCCCCTACTCTTTTTTTATTACAATGTGGGAGAATGAGATATATGTACTTATTGTTCTAGAGATGAGAAAAAGACAGTTTGACAGTCCTTTGCCAAGATAAAGTTTATTGTAACCTTTCCCACTTGTAGTGGAGGAACTTGTAAATGTTTTGTAATAGAAAGATGTGGTATTGTTTATGAAAGTTGTGAAGTAAAATGTAAAATAAATAAACTTTGTGTTTAGTCTTTGAAAGAATGTGAAAGAATTGTATTTTGTATGATGAACTTGAAGAATGAAGGAAAGGTTGTAGAGTTGTATTTTGGAATCAATAAAGGATTGCATTACCTTCTCAATTTGCATTTTTGTTTTAATATTGACCATCTAAATGTGAATTGAAATCTCTGCTTGAAAGAAGTAAATGTGTATGAAAGAGAATGTAGAACTCTGTCTTTTAAAATGTGTAAAGTTGAAAATCAAAATTGTATTTTGTTTCTATTTTTGAATGGTTGGAATTGAATCAAATAAATGTGTTAGATTTAAATTGGAGAACATTATAATACTTAGAAGAGGAAAAAGGCAATTAAACCCTTTTAAATTTGATCTCTGCTATTTATTTTCAAAATGGTAACTACTTTACCTAAAATGCACATTTCAAACCTACAATAATTAAATAATAGATTAAACGATTAAAATGATGTTGTTTTCCCTAAACGAATTAAACTAGACAAAAATACTTAAAATAAATCTTTCAAAACCTGGTAAAACAAAGTTCAAAGCTTTCACTGTCGTTGTACTATTAAAATTGTAAACTTTTGAATTAGAACTCTATCAAATAGACCTACCTCACAAAATTAACCTAAATCCACCTAAGAACAATTCTCCATGTCTATTTGACATGTTGAGAGACTAAAAAGAACAAATTGAACAAAATTTTATAAATTAAAATTTACTAATTCGAACTGTAACAGCCTACAAATATTTTTCGCAAAACTTACCCCTTAATCTCTATCAAAATTTAAAACTAATGAACCCTATACAAAGAGGACATCGATAAATTTCTAGAAAGTCCTCGTTTTCCTAAAAAAGAGCTCTCTATCAAATGTTATGGCTTTCTGAAGTTTTTCTTCATTTAGCGTAAAAAAAAAATTGGAAAAAATTTCCCTGGAGGGCCCGAATTTTTCCCTCAGAGCTTTGGAAAAATTTTGGTAAAATTTTACAACTTTTCCTCGCCACCCCGCCAACCTGTAACCAATCAGAGGCTGCCACTTAGCACCATGAGGTGTTAGCGGAGGGGCAGATCACTTTTAAACTTAGTGCTCTCAGAAATTTTTGGGAAAATTTTCCAAATTTTCTCAACCAACCCGCAACCAATAAGAGGATACCACGTGGAATAATGAGGCATTGACAGAGGAGCGCGCCCCTTTTTTCCCTTTGAGCTTTGCAAACATTTTGAATTTTTTTTCCAATTTTTCCCTATCGCCCCACCGATCTATAGCCAATCACAAGCTGCCACGTGGCATCATGAAGCCTAGGCCAAGGCGTGGGTGAATTCAACCTTTTTTTTCCTTCGAGGTGCAAAATCTTATTTCTCCCCACTGCTCTCTTTTACTTGTGTCCCTTGCAGACTCGTGGGGGAAGGGGCGTAAATTTAGTTTTTCACCCCATGCGGGAAAATTTCCAAACATCTCCCTGTGGCCTACTGACCTACCCTTGGGGCAAATTTTTACCTTTGGGCCTGCAAGCCCGCTCTTAGGGAAAACTTTCACCCTAAGGCCCACCGGCCCATAACTTGGAAAATATGAGGAGTTAGAAGGAATTCTTTATATAAATGGAAAGGTGATGAAATTTCCTATCCAATGGAAATAATTTAGTGAAATTTTGAATGCGTTAAATTTGAAAAAAAATCAAGTTGACCCTTTAAGCCTATTAGAGAGTGGGTATGGTGAGGAATTACCCTCTGAACCTTATTGAATCTTGTAACCCTAAATTTTGGACCTTATGACCCCTAAAATTTTCCCTGGTGGGCCCGAATTTTTCCGTCAGAGCTTTGGAAAAATTTTGGGAAAATTTTCCAATTTTTCTCGGCTTCCCTGCCAGTCCACAACCAATCAAAGGCTACCACTTGGCACCATGAGGTGTCAGCAGAGGGGCAGATCACTTTTAAACTTAGGACTCCCAGAAAATTTTGGGAAAATTTTCCAAATTTTCTCTGCCAACTCGCAACCAATAAGAAGCTACCACGTGGAACAATGAGGCATCGGCGAAGGAATGGGCCCCTTTTTTCCCTTTGAGCTTTAGAAAGCTTTTGGGAAATTTTTCCAAGTTTTCCCTATTGTCCTGCCAATCTGTAGCCAATTAGAGGCTGCCACGTGGCATCACGAGGCCTAGGAGGAGGATTGGGTGAATTTATCCTTTTTTGCCTTTCGGGCACAAAACCTTATTTCTCACCACCGCTCCATTTTACCTATGTTGCCTTAGAAGGTGCCACGTGTCCCAAGCGGACTCGCGGGGGAAGGGCCGTAAAGTTAGTTTTTTTTCCCACACCAGAAGATTTCCAAAATTCTCCCTATGGCCTGCTGACCTGCCCTTGGGGCAAATTTTCAACCCTGGGCTTGCAAGCTCGCTCTTGGGGAAAACTTTCACCCCAAGGTCCGCCGACCCATAACTTGGAAAATATGAGGAGTTAGAAGGACTTCTTTATATAAATGGAAAGGTGATGAAATTTCCTATCCAATGGAAATAATTTAGGGAAATTTTGAATGTGTTAGTTTTGAAAAAAAATCAATTTGAACCTTTAAGCATGTTAGAGAGTGGGTATGGTGAGGAATTACCCTCCGAACCTTATTGAATCTTCTAACCCTAAATTTCTGACCTTATCACCCCTAATAATTGTTAATAAAGGAAAAGTATGTTCTAGTGAATTAGAATTGTTCTGGAACTTGTTAGTGATAGGTTTTTCCTTGTAACCTGGTCGTATACTCTTTTAAATGAATAAACAAATAAAAATTATTCCTTAATTTTCCTAATTAATCCTTGGTTGTTCTTGGGTCTCAAGTGGGTTGTTTTTACCAGGCATCACAACAAACATGATATATGGAATGAAGACTAAACCCAAAATCAATTTTTGGAATCCCCCTTGAATGAGTACATGAGGTCATGGATTTGGATGTATTATGTAAGGAGGTATTTCGTTAAGGTCCATATTCTCATTATTGGGTGTCAAGTATTTATGTCTTATTAGTTGTTATTTAGATATTAGTGTGCTAGCTTTACAAAATATAAAAGAAAAAATAAATCTATTTAACTTTCTCATGTATCAATTAATTGTATGTATTATTGGGTACTAATTAGATATTCATTTGTGAACTTGAAAAAATAAATAAGGAAAAACAAAATTTCCTCATCTAAACAATCGTAATTTTATTGCATTTTCTAATATTTCACATAGATTCCAGGATTTAGTTCAGCATTCGTTGTTTAGAATAAGTCATTTCTAAGATCAGTATGATTGATGATTATGTTATTATAGGATTTATGATGATTAGGATTAAGCAATTGGAAATATTTTTTTATATTTATGAAATATAGCACAAGAGATGTGGATATTCACTACCATAAATTATGGAACCATCATTAAATGATGCAAGAACATCCAAGGCCTTCACATTAGCCTATCACATATCTTCAATATATCCACATAATTTTGGTACCCTTGCATTTTCGTAAGTAGTCTTAGTATTGGTGTTCAAAGAAACTTAGTCACAACATTGGAATACCCTAAATTATGATGTTAGGGAAACCTTGATGATGCAAGGTTAAAAAAAGTACTTAGAAGGATTTATTTAAATCCCTAGTGTCCCTCTATATACTAATGTTTATGGGTTGATTTATTCTTATAATGATCCCTAAATATATTATAAGAGACCCAGCTTAGTACTTTGAGCCTGCAAAGTCATGATGTTATGCCACAACTTGAGTAGATGCAAATGGAACATGTGACATTTCAGAATTTTTCCAATTGGTAAATGCAATACCGGACCATATTTTCCATTGTTTTCATAAATCAAATGGACATCAGGGGATTTTTTAATCACGGATTATAAAATTTTGGGTTCACGCTTTGTATGCCCTTCCTAAATTTCAAAGAGATTTTGTTTGCCTTGTGAGCACAAGGACCCAATGATATTGATGTGCAACGGAATCACAAAGGGGGTCTTATGCCTATTACTTAAAGTGGAGGAAGAATGACATTGGTGAATTTGATGGGACATGATTTTCACAAGAGGGCATGTATGGGCAAAGATTTCGTCTCATTGGAAAAATATCATCAAGAGATTTTCATTATAATAGGACTCAAGTGCATTTCTTATGCATGTCAAACCCAATATGGGTCTATACATCATGTAAGCCATATTTCTATTTTTTTATGCAAAGACTCATAAACATAAATTTAGTTGGGAACTAACTGTAGATATCCATGCAACTCATAGAGTTACACGTAATTTGGAAATTCACTTAGGATAGATAGGACTCTATCCTAGGGTAGACATCATGAAAGAGAAAGGGTTTCTAGAATAAGCTAGATAATTATGATCAAATTACATAAGAGATAAATTGATCTTAGATATACAATTCTACATTGATTAAATTTAGGGAACTCAAGAAATATGGTGTGGCCCTTGAAAAAAGATGAATTGGGTCACATAGTAGAAGGATCTAGAGAAAATAACATTTAAGTGTTATTATTTACAATAAGAGGCTCAAGAGATCTAATGAGAACCCAATGTATTTCATAGTTTTTGATGACTCGTTGTAAGAAATTTTGAGACTCGTTTAGTGTGTGTAGGAGATACTGAAGAGCCAAAATGCTTGTAAATATTGTATTACATGGATGTATTACAATCCAAAAAGAGTTTTTATCCCTTTTCACATGTTGTTACACATTCATAAGCATCTGTTAATTGGGACCCCTTATTCTAACTACAATAATTTGTATTAGACTTCACTAGTTTGATTTGTGAAAGAATTATTGTGAAGCGAATTACAACAGTAAATGCATTGAGTATTTAGATTGATAGGTGTGAAGTTGATCTATCACCAAAATAAAAATATAGAATATAGGTGATATCCTTATTGGGTTAGAAATCTATTGAATAATTTTATATTAGATTTCTTGATGAAATATAGTGACATGTAAGATTATTTCATTAACCACATTCCAAAATATAGTAATACACAAGAAGATAGATTGTGACATAGATACGGTTAGGGTACTCAATGAAGATCCACATTAGATTATTCAATGGCTATCAAAACTGGTCTGATGGTATTCGTAATTGATTTGATAGTAATGAATGGGTTTTATAGTGAAATAAACAAAATTCAAAATATTGCTAACAAATGTGCCCAATTTTAAGGACATGTGTTGTAACTTTAATTAAAATGTAGAAGAATTTATTGATGTGGTTTTCCTAACATCACATCATAATACCAATTTTTTTTCCATGATGATAAAATGACATCATACATGGACACTTATCATGGTGATGCATCATGCTTAGGATATCCAATGGCCAAATACTCTCAAAAACCTTGTTATCTTGGTCTTAATGTAACTTATTTACTTCATAACTATCAAATCATGAATGTACCAATACTAACCCAAGGTTTTAAAATTACTTATTTTTAGACAATATATAGTTATGAAATTAATTACATTATCAATGTGCCATGTTATAAATTGCATGGAGTATAAATGCTAAATCTTGACTAAATACAACTTTGGTTACAATCAATGACCTAATTATTCCTCGTGATGTTAGAATCTCATTTCTTATTGTTTGTTTCTATAACATAATGGTTGATAGATTTGGATACATAAATTAAAAAATTATGTTTTTCTTAAAGAACACATCAATTTTTTTCAATATTAACCTAACCACATTCTAAACCTACATGTAATTCTACAATGTTATTTATTTTGTATTCAAAACCATTGAGTCTTATAGATTGAGAAAACCTTCTTAGCTCATGGTTACTTTCACTTTGGTACAAGTCCAAAGGAGTGACAATATAGAAAAAATTGTAGGTGCACAACCAAACTAATAAACAAGGGAAATTGACTATACTCTATACAAAATGCACTATCCTAAGCATGATGGAGCAACATAATAAGCATGCATGTCCCGATGTACCATTCCATCATAGAAATGAACCTTTTTAGCATGATGACATGACACTATGAGATGCACATCACCTGCCACATCTACAAATGCATTAACATTGACAATATGTCCTTGTAATTTAGTAAATTTTTTGAATCATGTTTAAGCTACATTAAAATTGATTTATTTTGTTATTGTCAAATAAATGAAGGGGGAAACGAAAAATGTAGGAAATCTCAACCCATTAGAGTACATGAAATGAATATTCTAAAATAGAGATAGGTAAACAAAAAACTTCCAAATAAGTATTTTGAATAAATGCCTCAAACAAAATCAAAATAAACATTCCTTAATAACAATGCTTAATATAGAAGAGTTATTTGAATTGCCATCACAAATACATTCAACCTGTTCGTATCTAAATTGATTCTCCTGCGAAGGCTGAGAAGCATCACAAAATTGGTAGGATGCTTAGAGACAAATGAATCATGACACGAGTCATTGTGTAGCTAGGGAGGGGATTCAACTGATTCTTTGTCACTCAGGCGTTGGAGAAAAGGATAACACCTTATTGAGGGTTTGATATACCCTCACTACTTTAGGTTGTGCCTTCAACTAGGGTGATCGGACCCGTTCTATAACCCATGTTGGTGAAGGATATCAAGAGATCCTTCTTTGCACAATTTTCATGAGAACCTTGAGAAAATATGATCAATACAACACAATCTAACTCTCACGAGTTGTCACACTAGAGAGTGGAGATGTTTCCTAGACAAGGTTTCAGGTTACTAAATATAATAATTGAAACATGATTGTCTCTACATACTTTGGCAATGGAATTTGTTCATTTGTGGATACACAGTACAAACATGGGTAGTTAATGTAGGATTCATCGTTTGAGATGTTTTTGGTGGGAAGCTAAGAATGATGAAGTTGATTTTTTTAGATGTTTGAGAGCCTTTTCAAATATTGGAAGACTCATAGACAATATGCTTCAGAACAACAAAAATATTCCTTCAACTAGAAGATCTGAATGAATGGAAGCCTAGAGATGCATGGTTTTAAATATTCTTTAAGAATTAAACAAAAAGGATCATGGTAAAGACTCAATTAAACATTAGAAATCCCTGGTTTGTCATGACTAAGATACAATCATAGGCTTACAATCAATCTTTATCAACATAATGAGAGTAGAGTGATTTTAAATATTTTATTTGCATCATAAGATGAAATCTCTTCTCATAATTAAATTCCAAATTCCACAATACTAACACACATAAAATATATTTTGTGACTTTGAGAGATTTTAACATAAGATTACAACACGAACAATAAAAACTATTTAAAAACATTCTAAAATATAAGCAGGCACAATTATGCACATGAACAACACAAATTTATTCGAGGTTCATTAGATTCATCAAGAAGGTAAATTCTTTTCAACAATTTCAGATCTTGTCAAAGGCTATACACTTGCAACCATATTGACATGAATAAATCTATAAACACCTAGAAATGAATAGGTTTCTCAAACTGTCTCTCGAGAAAATGGTTTTTCTCAAAATTTCTCAGAAAATTAACCCCCCTTATGCTAGAGTATTCTCATTGCATTTATACAATTTGACTCACTCACTCATCCCAAATTTTCCCCCTAAAATAAGAATATTTAAGGAATCCTTTGTTTTTTACAAGTTTGTTCCAAAAAGTGATGTTTAACAAATTTGTACCCAAAAGCTGTTAGGTGGATAAATAATGAATTGATAACATTTCTTAGTCACTCAACTATGACTGGGATGCCATATCATAAATTTTGATAGTATTTTTAATCATTCTTAGATTTTTTTATGAAAAAAATCCAATTTTTAATAATTCTAAGGTGGCTCCATATGGCTTGATCTAAGAAGCAATCCTTTTCATCTTTGAGAATACACCTTGTGAAATGAGTTCCCTCGCATGGATACCTAAATTCATGCCTCTCATAAGTGAGTTTCGTCACATGGATTATATCACATATTTGTGCTACGATTCTAAGTTGGCCAAGTATAAGGAGGAGCCAGCAGAAGCCTCCGCGTGTCTCCTTGGTGCAACTGCAAAGGTGAAGTCAAAAGGAAGGTTCCCAAATGAGCACGGGCCCTCCATGTGTTCATAACCATAGATAATTGCAATAGTTGCTAAAAATTTTGAGCATGGGAAGGTCTAGCATAAGCTTCCATGTGTTTTTTCGACGCAACTTCAAAGATGAAGTCTAGATGCAGGACCTCAAATGTGTGCAGCATCACCATGTTCCCTAGGCCCAAGAAAGTTTCCTTGGCCATGAAGAAAGTCTCAGTATAAAGAGGATCTAGTGGAAGCAATCCAAGGGTCTCTTCAGTGCACTTTTGATATGGTTCAAAAAAGTGGAGACCCCAAATAAGCGCAGGCTCTCCACGTGTCTAGACCCAGAAAAGTTGCTGAATTTTTTTAAGAACCAACGAAAGGTTCCATGTACTTAAGGTCAAGGAAAGTTACATCGGATGGTTGAAAATTATAAGTAAGGGAAGGTCTGGTAGAAACCTCTGCCTGTCTCCTTGGCACAACTCCAAAGGTAAGACCCAGAGGTGGATCCTTAAATGAGCACAGACCCTCCAGGTGTCCTTTGGTCTAACAAAGATACACTGACCATTGAAAAGTTAGAGAATGGGAAGAGCTAGCAGAAACCTTCATGTGTCTCTTTTCCTCTCCTTCAAAAGTAAAATTCGAGGGCATTTCCCCAAACAAGTGCGGGCCCTCCACGTGGAAAATATTTCATTTGAAGCAGGCATGAGAAACTCATAATGACCCAGTGACCCGCCTCTTCACTTTTAAGTTTTGATGTGGGCCCCATCATCACCAATCTAGAACTATGATAATTCTTCACCGGGAACTCCTCATGTTATGATTATTTACTAATGCACAAATTTTAGTTTGGTGGATGTAATCTGGAAACACAACAAACATAACACAAGAATACCAAAGACTATGATAAGAAGGAATGATGATAAATCTGAAATATCAGTATAAACTATAATATCAACATGAAATTGTTACAATCTCACCCATGAGGTACTTCAAGTGTTACAGACTTCACTTGCCTTCCAATAATAACTATGGGAGAAAATTCACAATTACACCTCCTAATGGCTTCTTTAACACACCTTCAAAATGATGGCTTCCTTTACACACTTACTCATACAATATTTCTCACTATTCCTTCTATATCAAATGAGGGGGGTGGCCTCTTTATTTATAGGAATTCAGGCTTATCCACCCTATCTCTAAGATAGGATAGGATATCTCTTCCAGCCAATCATATTCCATGCTTAAACTCTTGCCTTTACATGTAGGCTTATCTTCTAAGATAAGATAAACCTTATCATCTCACATGGGTTCCACCTTTTTAGACATTTCCACAAATAAAATACACAAAATACTTATGACATCACTCTTTTTCCTTATTACAAATATAATATTTCTAGTTCCTAATCATGTAGACCCTACTTCTCTACTTATCCCAATTTTGACATTTTAACATTAGCAGACCACTTACGATAAGTATTTACTTTTTACAACATTACTATTGTACTTTGATTGTTACCACACTCTACATTATTGGCAGCACTGTACTGACGGCGCCGTTATCTTCTATTGGATGCCACTGGTAATTATACTTAACAACATCCTATTCCTAATACATACATTAATAAAATAGAAATTACGAAGGAAAATTTTAATATCGACAAGTTGTAACTCACTTTTATACTTTTATTTCATCTTAAAATAGAGCTTAAAACTCTAAAGTGCTCCAGCGACCTGCCTCCCTGATTTGACTTTGCAATCCTAACTCAAACATGTGACATTAATTTATCCCCTGTGGAGTCATGGATCATTTTATAACTTTACTCCTTTTCACAAAAAGGCAAAAATATTCAAAATGCTCTGACGATTTGTGTCTCTACCTTTGACTTTCAAACCACCACATGTCTATCTTTGGGGTCAAAGTAAAATAATTTTATTTTCCTCTTCACATTGTTAAATAGCCAATAAGAAACTATCGGGGCCGTGGGACCAATTTTGCTTTTTTTGAAATTGTGACAAAAGTGAAAAGTTCACCAAATAGACCCTCTGTGCTGCATCTAATTAAGGACGAACACGTATCCATGGATATTGGGATAGGATTTACAGAGGAGACACAATCATGGAAAATGCCCAACATAAAAAAAAAATTCCCATAGAGAGAAGACTGTAAATAATAACAAGGATCAATGTGATCCACGACCCAAGGAAAGGACTGACAATGACAACCAAATGAAGGATAAATATTTTACACATCCATATAGGGAGACATAGAATACTTCAAACTATTTAGACTGAGAAATTTTTAACAAACAAAGTGAGATTAATTTGACCACCAACATCGGCTCCAACTCGAGGATGGGAAGTCCCCGCGAGTACCACAAGAACAACATAATAGACCATGTGCTAAAAATCCATTAGGAAATAGAGGCAAGAACCGAAATATAAAACAAAGAAATAAAAACCAACCTCCCAAGATTGGAGTGAGAAACCAACAAAAACTGGTCACTAGGGACCAGAAGAAACTAAAACAGAAAAACACAAAAATAGAACAAAAACAAAATAATATACATTGTAGAATGATGTGTACCTTGATTATGAGAAATCAATCAAGGAAATGTTTCAAGTGCCTACCATTAATAGGTAACTCAAGCAATTCCCCATCTAATTCCTTTACGAATAAAGTGTTCTCTCCAATCTGAATTTCAATAGAATAAGGGCCCATCCATAATGCATCAAACTTTCCATGTTTTCCCTTATCCTTGTGCATGCTATCCCAAAGTAACAACTGATCTCCTACACTAAAGACTCTTGGGGTAACCTTTTTTTTTAACAATTTCTTCATTTTCTCCCTAAACTTCACATGTCTTTGATGGGATTTCCTTCTCTCTTCATCTAATTTGAATGGCTTCGCATTAGCTTCTGGGGGTATTTCATGTTGAAAAAGGTCTTTCCTGTACACTTTCAGTTCTGAATATGACCAAGCGAAGAATTCCTGGTACTTTTAAAGCACTTAGATATATGACTACTTTTATTCTCTGTTCGATTTGTTGCCTAGCCATATTCTCCTAGGTTTATCGTTTGTTTCTAGGTTATATTCTTCAACATATGTCGAGGCTGACATATGTCTATTAACAATAAGGTCAACATTATCAAAATTTTATTCCAATACAACAAAACCTCTTGGAATAGTATTGGTTTTCAATTGGATAATGTCTTTACCAAATAGGGTCTCTTTTCCATCATTTACACAAACCATTGGTTCCTAGTCCATACTTTGATTGGAAAATTTTCCTTTATTTTGCAAAGACCTTTGGACCTAGGAATCATCTTCAAAAAATTTCCAATGGTTGAGATTATCAAGGACAGACGACCTGGTCAATATTTCAATATCATATTCACAATAGGGAGACATTGTAGAATTTTCAAACCTAGATCCCAATACTACCAATTTGTATGCTATAGTATTATACTTCCTATCATGATGTATTATATTGAAAGAATAAAACATTTCAATGAAGTACCAAACTGCATGCTTATATTGCTTCATTATTTAATTCTTTGTTGCATATAGTTTTCTAACTTGCTTGACTATCAGCTCTGAATCCACTTTAACAATAATATCCTTGACACCATATTTCCAAGCAATCCTTAAACCCAAAAACAATGCTTCATACTCAATAATATTATTTATGCACTCAAAATTGAGTTTAAAAGAAAATTTAAACTCCTCTTGGCTTGGAGATATCAACACAACACTAGTGCCATTACCAGATCTAGAACAAGCCCCATCAAACATCAAGGTCCAAGGAGATACAACCTACTCGACATTGACATGGACATCAAGATCGACATCTATGTAAAATACTTCATAAGAAGCACTCTCAAGGTCATCAATGAGATGTAACATCTTCTTCTCACCATATAACTTCACAAGGCTGCTGTCAATTTTTTATGGTTGCATAAGCCATGTCCATTTGCACACTTCCCCCATTTGGTAAGACAGTCCAAAATAACCACATTCATGGTTAATCACTTTCTTGGAAAAGTTGTCAGTTGCATTAATAATCCCTTGACATACCCAACTACTAGAACTTCTCTTGAATCCATAGTAGTACATTTCTCAAAAGCTGATCTTTCCTTGATATTTAACTCATTCATGACCTCAAAAGGAATTACATTACATGAGGCTCTTGAATCAAACGTGTGTTTATGTACCAGCCTATATATAATAATCAAAGTGGTAAAAATGGATCAAAATCCAATAAAGATTCAACTAGAGAAGTTCCCAAATATACCCGAGATAATTCACCCAGTTCCTCCAATGCTTATGGTAGTTCTGATTCTACAATAATATGAGGAATCTCTACATTATTAACACTTTTTCCCTGAGTAATATTTTGTTCCTTAAATCCCAAATATTCGAATGGCCTTTTCCTATGCTAAGGGATCCCAAGTCATTCAACAATGGGAATAGGGACCTTAATCCAACTAAATATTTGGGCCATGTAACAAGGAACATATTTGGGTAGGTCAATATTAGGAGGAAGATTCATAACTTCTTTTGATGGTATGGGAATTTTCATAGTCTGGGCATGGACAAGAGCACTAGTTCTATTTGGGGAAATAAGGCCTTTTCCAGATGTATCCTTTTTAGGAAGGTCCTTTGGAATATTGGTAATAACTTGAACTTTTGGCTTGGTTTTTGGCCCTCCCCCTTTGAAAAACATACTTCTAGTGTTATATTCTTTCTCCCGAGCAACTACTAAACTCATAAACAGTTACTTGTCCTCTTTGAAATGGATCCCTCCATCATACTTTTTGATCATCAAGTCCCTTAAGTATTCAATATCATGATTAGGAATATCATATGCTTGCATCATATCAATTTCAAAAGTTTTAATAGGAGGAAGAGGTAATACCTGGTGGACACAATCCCAAAAACATTCAACATTTCTGGCACTTTTCAATTCAATTGAGGTTTCCCCCCACCGTGAGTTTGTAGGGCTCTACATTATGCACACATCATCATACGTCTCATCATCATCTTCTTCCTCAACTTCTTTATCTACATCAGATGGGGAGTGTGGTAATAAACACCTATCACACCAATAAATAAATTGGTCTCCTCCACAATAGTAACCCTGGTAGTCAAAGGATTCGGAACCAATCTATTCTCCTTGGGTTGAGGC
The DNA here is from genome assembly GCA_019776745.2 of Taxus chinensis. Classification (NCBI taxonomy): domain Eukaryota; kingdom Viridiplantae; phylum Streptophyta; class Pinopsida; order Cupressales; family Taxaceae; genus Taxus; species Taxus chinensis. Next base: position 275,488,136 of record CM034148.1, read on the forward strand.
TAATTATTAACTGATCCCATGAGCCCTTTCCTTCTGTCATCTATTTTTTGATCACCACTGGGATGATTTCCAAATCTCTCCTAACCTTGTGGCTTATGTTGACATTGGAAATTTTGTCCTATCCATTTTTCTTCTCTGGTCAATTTATAGGATATCGCTTTAACTGCTCCATCCAATTTTTTGCAACCTCTTCTAGATTTAAATCCTTTCTTGATTGAGAATTTTCAAGATTGATTAACTTAACACCTTCCCTCTTAGGAGGATTTCTAACTAATTTGATGTTATTTTCTATTTGTAAGGTCATGGTGAAAGCCTTTCTTAATGTTCCTGGGTTCTTATCTCTCAATTAATAAATGACCTTTTTATCAAAAGCAATAGAATATTTTATCAAAAGACACACATCACTTGGTCTTAGGATTATTGGTAGCCTATTCTAGGTCTCATTGAACTGAGTATTCAAATCATGGATATATTTATTTGGGATTTTCTTTATGTTTTCAAACTCAGATAAAAGGAACCTGAGGTCTGTCTTGTCCCCATATTGCAATCTAAAATAATTTTTCATCTCGCTCCATGAATCTATTGAATTATTTGGTAGATCCTTGTACCATTCATGTGAATCCTCCTCAAGTGTATGAATAAAATTTTTTATATACACGTCTTCAAACTCAATTTTAAAATCTCCCATCACATTGCCAAAGATTCTTAAATAGTGGTCACTCGTGATGGCATTATTCCCTTGAAACTTTGGCAACCTATTTTTTACATCTTGTTCACCATATTAGGATATCCATCCACACCTTTGAAATCTATAGGTCCAAAAGTATTTTAGAAAAGGAGGTTTAGGTGGAGGTTGGACCATATTGCCTTGAGGTGGTGAATTTATAGGAGAAACAAAATGATAAGGGACGAGGGGTCTCTGGGGTACAAGAGTATAACTCTCAAAGTAAATATCCTCTAATGACTCAGTTTCTCAGAAAACCCTATCAACCTTGGAAAAAATAGGGGAAAATGAGAGGCACACTTTTCAAACACAAATGATGGCCCCTCTCCTGTTGGAGACCTCAAATTTATATAAAGATTACTTGGTTCAAAATCACTTGAAGACATATGGTAATCTTCAACCACAGATTGATCACCTTTCAAAACTGATATCTCCTTTTTCTATTCTTGATTTACAAGAACTTTCCAGACTTACTTTCCTTATGAATTTTATTTTCCTACTTCTGGAAATAACATTTTAGTAGGATACCTACTAAAGAAATACTTGCTTCCCTCTAGCTTTGTAAATATCGATGAAAAATTTCACTTGACATAGGTTAAGACACTCGTAATCATCAAAATTTCAATTCAACATGGAGTCACCACTACGTATTTTCACCTTAGTTGTGTAGATGCACTATAAGTAAATTGTCAAGTGTCTATCAATGCTTATGTTCTAAAAAAATTAACAAATCTGACCTTCCTTTACCCACATTTATCATTATTGATACAAATTTAGTGCAATAACCACTAGAAACTCAAAATACTACATAGTGAACTTGTAATGTTGCAAAAATATTACAAATCTCAACAAAGGATGATGTTTAAATAACTTATTTATACTTAAACCATTTAAGAAACATCACCAGGTTCAATATGTGTATGCATCTGTAAAAATAGTCCATGGCAATGGCACCACTTTGTGATGTTGCCATAGAAATAACTCCTGGTGTTAAAATAATCCCCGAAAATAGTGCCACTTGGGTTTTTCTTCTACACAAATAGGCCTTGGTATTCAAATAATCCTCTGTAATTCAGTTCCACTGTAGTGTTATTGCCACACAAATAGGTCCCAGTGTTCAAATAATCCTCTGCAATTCAAAGAATCCCCAGTAACGACGTCATTTGGGTGTTGGTATCCAAATTGATTCTCTTGCGTGAGCTGAGAAACATCACAAAACTAGCAGGATGCTTAGAGATAGACGAATGATGATACGAGTCATTTTGTATCTGGGGAGGGGATTGAACTGGCTCTTTCTCACTCAGGCATTGGAGAAATGGATAGCACCTTATTGACAGTTTGATCTTCCCTCACTACTTTACGTTGTGCCTTCACCAAGGGTGAGAGGACCTGTTTTGTAACCCGTGTTGGTGAAGGATATCAAGAGATCCTTCTTTGCACAATTTTCATGAGAACCTTGAGAAAATATGATAAATACAACACAATATAACTCTCCTGATTCGTCATACTAGAGAGTGGATATGTTTCCTGGAAAAGGTTCCAGGTTACTAAAGACAATAATTGAAACCTTATTGTCTCTACATACTTTGGAAATGGAATTTGTTCATTTGTGGATACAAAGTACAAATAGGGGTAGTTCATGTTGGATTCATCATTTTAGAGTTTTTTGGTGATAAGTTAAGAAAGATGAAGTTGATTTTACCAGATCTATGAGAGTGTTTACAAATATTGGAAGACTCATAGACAAAATGCTTCAAAATAGCCAAAATATTCCTTTAACCAGAAGATGTGAACTAATGGAATCCCAGAAATGCACGGTTTCACACATTCTTCAAGAATTAAACATAAAGGATCATTCTAAAGACTCAATTAAATGTTATAAATCCTTGGTTCGTCATGCCTAAGATACACTCATAGGCTTACAAACAATCTTTATCAACATAATGAGAGTAAAATGATTTTACATTGTTTATTTGCATCATAAGATGAAAAATATTCTCATAATGAAATTGAAAATTACATAATACTATCACATGAATGAGATCTTGTGTGACTCGAAGAGATTTTAACTTAATATTGCAACAGGAATGATAAAAATTATTTGAAAACATTCGAAAATAAAAGTAGACACAATTATGCTCATGATCAACAATTTTTTTTTTGAGATTCATTAGATTCATCAGCAAGGAAAGTTTCTTGAACAATATCAGAGCTTATCAATGGTTGTACACTTGCAACCATATTGACATGATTAAATTTAAAACATAGGAGATAAATAGGTTTCTCAAACGGTCTCTCAGGAAAATGGTTTTTCTCAAAATTTCTCAGGAAAATTAACACCCCCTTTTATAAGAGTATTATCATTGCATTTATACAATTTCACTCACCCACTTATCTCAAATTCCCACCCCCCTCCCCCCAAAAATAAGAATATTGAAGGAATCCTTTGTTTGTTACAAGTTTGTTCTAGAAAGTGATGTTTAACAAATTTACACCCAAAAGATGTGAGGTGGATAAATCATGTACTGATCACATTTTTCATTCCCTCAGCTATGACTAGAATGCCATATCATAAATTTTAACATTATTTTTAATCATTCTTTGATTTTTTTCATGCAAGAAATCCCCTTTTTAGTATTTCTTAGGTGGCTCCATATGGCTTGATCTGAAAAGAAATCCTTTTCACCTTTGAGAATACACTTTGAGAATTGAGTGCCCTCGCATGGATACCTACATTTGTGAATCTTAGAAGTGAGTTCCATCATAAGAATATTCAAGGAATCCTTTGTTTGTTACAAGTTTGTTCCAGAAAGTGATGTTTAAAAAATTTACACCCAAAAATTGCTAGGTGGATAAGTCATGAACTGATCATGTTTCGCAGTCCCTCAACTATGACTGGGATGCCATATCAAAACTTTTGATAGTATTTTTAATCATTCTTTGATTTTCTGGTGCAAGAAATCCCCATTTTAATAATTCTTGGGTTGGTCCATATGGCTTGATCTAACAAGCAATGCTTTTCACCTTTGAGAATACACTTTGAGAAATGAGTGCCCTCGCATGGATACCTACATTCGTGCCTCTCAAGAAGTGAGTGCCCTCGCATGGATTATATCGTATATTTGTGCTGTGACTATGAGTCAAAAAAATACAAGGAGGAGCCAACGAAAGCATCCATGTGTCTCCTTGGCGCAACTGCAAAGGTGAAGTCCAAAGGAATGTTCCCAATTGAGTGAGGGCCCTCCACATGTTCAAAACCCGAGAGATTTGCACTAGTCGCTGAAAATTCTAAACATGGGAAGGTCCAGCAGAAGCTTCGACATGTTTTTTAGGTGTAACTTCAAAGATTAAGTCTATAGACAGGACCTCAAATGAGCATAGGATCTCCACATGCTATGGGCCTAAGAAAGTTGCCTCGGCCATTAAAAAGTCTTAGTATAAAGAGGAGCCAACAGAAGCATCCACGTGTCTCTTTGGCACACTTTTGATATGGTGCCCAAAAGTGGAGACCCCAAACAAATGTAGGCTCTCCACATATCTCAGTCCTGAAAAGTTGTTAAAAAATTTTAAGAACCAGTGGACGTTGCCACATGCTTAAGGTCCGAGAAGGTTTCCTTGGCTATTGAAAAGTATAATTATGGGAAAAATCAGGGGAATCTTCCGCACGTCTCTTCGGCGTGCTTTTGGTATGAATCTCAAAAGAAGGACTTCCAAAAAAATGTGGGCCTTCCACATGTATAGGGTCCAACAAAGTTGCACCAGACACTTGAAAAGTATAATTATGGGAAGATCTAGTGGAAACCTCCATGTGTCTCCTTAGCTCAACTCCAACGGTAACACCTAGAGGCGGGACCTCAAATGAGCGCAGGATCTCTATGTGTGTATGCTCTAACAAAGCTACATTGGCCATGAAAAATTCTGAGCATGGGAAGAGCCAGTAGAAACCTCCATTTGTGTCCTTGGCGCACAGTAAAAAGTAAAATTCAGGGGTAGGACCCCAAATAGGCATGGGCCCTGCACATGTCTTTTCCCAAGAAAGTCACTTTGGCCATTGAGAAGTCTCGGTATAAAGAGGAGCCAGTGGAGGCCTCCACGTGTCTCCTTGCACAACTCCAAAGGTAAGACAAAGAGGCGGATCCTTAAATGAGCATGAACCCTCCACGTGGAAAATATTTGAATTAAAGTGGGCCTAGGGGTGCATTTCACATTTTGTATCACTTTAAGAAAATGTACATTTTTTGGACAATTTGAACCACCTCCCCGCTTTGAATTTTCAATTCTAACTCAAACATATAATATTATTTGGTCCGCAGCAAAAGCATGGCTCATTTTTTAACTTTTCTCCTTTTCACAAAAAGGCCAAAATCTTCAAAATTCTCTGACAATCTGCTTCTTTTCCTTTGACTGTAGACTGAACACGTGGCTTTATCTGGGCACTTGTGGGGTCATGCTTCACTTTTATACCTTAGTCATTTTTTTGAAACAAGGATAAAAGTTTCAAAGTCCTCCGGTGACCCGCCTCCCTACTTTTAACTTGAAAAATGGCCACTTTTCCATCTTCAGAGTCAAACTAAGAAATTTACCTTTCTGCATAATATTGTTGAAAAGCCAAATAGAAACTATCAGGGTCACAGGACCAATTTGGAATTTTTTACAATTGTGACAAAAGTGAAAAGTTCACCAAATAGACCCGTTGTACCACGTCCAATTAGAAAAGACCATGTATCTGCAGATATTGGGATAAGATTTACAAAGGAGACACATTCATGGAAGATGCCCAACAACACAATTTTTCCCCACAGAGAGAAGAATGTAAATAATACCAAGGCTCAAGGTGATCCACGACCCAAGGAAAAGATTAAAAATTACTTCTTGGTGAAGGAAAAGAATTACGCACACCCATACAGAAGGACAAAATGTGCAGAAAAACCAAGCAGGCTGAGAAATTTTGAAAAAACTGTGTGAGATTAAATTGAGCACCAACATCGGCTCCGAATCGAGTATGGGAACTCCCTGCGAGTGTGGCAAGAAAAACATAAGAAACCGTGTGCTAAAAATCCATTAGGAAAGGAGTCAAGAACAATCTTGTAAAGCAGAAAAGGAATTTCCAACCTCCCAAGAACAAACCAAGAAACCAACAATACTTCATAAGAAGCGTTGTTAGGGTCCATTAGGGTAAGACTTTAGAAGGTTCCACTAAATTGGTATGGTTGCATATGACATATCCATTTGTACACTTCCACCCACACTAGCTACCCATTTTCTAGATAATAACATCCCCAACTTGGCAGGACAGTCCACAATAACCACATTCGTGATTAAGCACTTTCCTAGAAAAGTTGCCAACTGCACTACTAATCCCTTGACATACCCAACTAATGGCACTTCACTTAAATACATAGCAGTACATTTCCCAAAAGCTATTTCTACCTTGATATTTAACTCATTCATGACGTCAAGAGGCATTACATTACATGAGGCTCCTACATAAAACATGTAGTTATGTACCAGTCTATCTTTAATAATCAAAGCGGTAAAAACTAGATCCAAATTAAGCTGAGATTTAACAAGAAAATTTCCCAAGTACACCTCAGATGATTCCCCCAGTTCCTCCAATACCTATGGTATTTCTAATTCTGTGATAATAGGAGGAATCTCTACATTATTAACACTTTTTCCCTAAGTAATATTTTCTTCTTTACATCCCAAATACTCAAATGCACTTTTCCTATGCTAAAGGATCCTGAGTAATTCAAAAATGGGAATAGTGACCTTGATCTGACTCAAGATTTGGACTATGTCATAAGGAATGTATTTGGGTGGGATATTATTCGGAGGAAGATTCACAACTTCTTCTAATAGTATGGGAATTTTCACAGTCTGGGCATGGGCAGGAGCACCTGTTCTATTTGGGGAAACTAGGCCTTTGCTAGATGTATCTTTTTTAGGAAGGTCTTTTAGGATATTGGTAAGAAATGGAACTTTTGGCTTTGTTTGTTTCCCTCCCCCTTTTACAACCTTACTTCTGGTGTTATATTCATTCTCCTGAGAAACTATTGCATTCATTGAAAATTGTGTGTCGTCTTTGGAAGGGATCCATCCATCATACTTTTTAATCTTCAAGGCCCTTAAGTATTAAAAAATCATGATTAGGTAGATCAAATTCTTACACCATATCAATTTCAAATGTATTAATAGAAGGAAGAGTTAATATCTAGTGGACATAATCCTATAATTTTTCAACAGCTCTGGCACTTATTAATTCAGTCGAGGTTTCCGCTTTTCATGAGTTTGTAGGGCTTCCCGTTATGCACACATCATCATACGTCTCATCATCATCTTCTTCCTCAAATTCTTGATCTAAATCACATGTAGAGTGTGGTAGTAAACACCTATAACACCACTTGATAGCATTGGCCTCCTCAACAGTAGCAACCCTGACAATCAAAGGATTAGGAACCAATCTATTCTCCCTAGGTTGAGGTTGTTTATTACCCAATGCCATGAGCCCTTTCGCTTTGTCATCTGGTCTATGATCACCTCTGGGATGATTTCTAAATCTCTCTTGACCTTGTGGCTTATGTTTACCTTGGGAATTATGTCCTATCCCTTTTTATGCTCTGTCCAGTTTATAGGATACGTCTTTAACTACTATAGCAAAATTTTTTACAACCTCTTCTAGATCCACAACCTTTCTTGACTGAGGTTTTTCAGGATTGATCAACTTAACACCTTCCCTTTTAGGAGGCTTTCTAACTTATTTGATGTTATTTTCTATTTTAAGGCCATGGGAAAAGCTTTCCTAATTGTTCCTACTGTCTTATCTCTTAAGTAATAAGCAGCCTTTTTATCATAAGCATCAAAATATTTTATCAAATAACACACATCACTTGGTCTTAGGATTATAGGTAGCCTATTCATGGTCTTATTTAACTGAATATTGAAATCGTGGAAATATTCATTTGGATTTTTATTAATATTTTCAAACTCAGATAAAAGGAACTTGGGTTCTGTCTTGTCTCCATATTGCAATCTGAAGAAAATTTTCATCTCGGTCCATGAATCTACTGAACTATAAGATAAAACCTTGTACCAGTCACATGTATACTCCTCAATAGTATGAATAAATAGTTTTATATACACGGCTTCGAACTCAATTTCAAAATCTTCCATCATATTAAAAAATATTCTAAAATGGTGGTCACCAATGATGACATTATTCCCTTGAAACTTTGACAACCTATTTCTGACATCTTGTGGCACCATATTAGGATATCCATCCATACCTCTGAAATCTATAGGTCCAAGAGTATTGACAACAAAAGGAGGTCTAGGTGGAGGTTAGGCCATATTGCCTTGAGGCAGTGAATTCACAGGATAGAGAAAATGATAAAAGATGAGGGGTCTCTGGGGCATAGGAGTATAAATCTCAAAGTAAATATCCTCTAATGAATCAATTTCTCAGAAAACCCTATCAGCCTTGGAAAAAATAGGGGAAAAACGAGAGGCATGCTTTTTAGACAAAAATGATGGCCCCTTTCTATTTGGAGAACTCAAATTTATATAAATACTACTTGGTTGAAAATCACTTGAAGATGTATGGTAATATTCAACCACAGATTGATCACATTTTATAATTGATATATCCTCTTTCGATTCTCGATTTAAAATAACTTTCGAGAATTGTTTTCTTGCTGAATTTTCTTTTCCTAGTTCTAGAAATAACTTTTTAATAGGATGCCTAGTGAAGAAATACCTTCTTCCCTCCAACTTTGCAAATATCAATGACAAATTTCACTTACACAGGTTAAGACACTGGTGATCATCAAAATTTCAATTCAACAAGGAGTCGCCACTATGGATTTTCACTTGGATGGAGCCATTGACAAGACTATCCCAATGCTACATAATTATACCGGGATGGTTTTCATGATATTGGAATGACATGGAATAAAAATTCTTATTATGGTGCTTCATCATGTTAGAGATGGTAAATTCTATATAGAGTATAGCTCCATTAATAATCTCGACTAAAATTTCAAATTTCAAACCACAATATAATTTGACATTATATGTATAAAATAAATGACAAAAAATATATACATGGTAAACAGATCTCAAAACTATTGGTAGTAAATAAGATATTATATTTACCTTTTTTCCAATTTGTGGTTTTCTCAAGTCTTTACCATTTTGTCCACATCTAGAAGCCATTACTTTTCTTGTTTGACAAAACACAAATGTGCTGGCCTCCCACTATTTTCTCCACTTATTAGTTTTATAATATTCCATCAAGAATGTCCCTATCCCTATCATCTTTAAAAAAAATAATCCCCCTATTTTACGTATCTTTCTAGATCACTATCGTGCCATTCTTAGAAACCACCTTCTCTAAGTATATCATGTCTTGTTACTTCAATCAATCCCATACCTTCCAAATTATTAATCAAAAAAGAAAATCCTATTTCTTCCATCTTATTCATTTTCATTTTGTGATAAGATAAAAATTTCAACTCCTTTTCTGTCCAAATATCATATTGCTAATTGATTGTAGTATGACTTCTTTTTTCATATGCGAGAGGAAATAAGTGAACAAGCTCAGGTCATTAATTCTAGTATGACTTATTTTTTGGTATGGATCCTAATCATGCCTTGTATGAGAAACCTTTCTGGACACCTTTGAGTTGGGATAGATTAGACGAAAAGGTTGTACTTGGACCAGTTTACCGTCAGAACTTGGAGCAACAGGTTATTTTAATTAGGAAACCTCTTGAGAAAGCTAGAGCACACTAGATGGTGTATGTAGACACCAAGAGGACTGAACCTTGCTTTGCAGTTCGTGACAAATTATTCTTAAGACTTCAACCACATAAGATCCCAATGCATTATGGAAATTTTTAAAATCTTTCGCCTCAATTGGTGGGGCCATTTGATATCTTATAGGTCATGGGTCCATTTGGAAACCGGTTAGCCCTGCCACCATGCCTGATCTGGGACCATAATGTATTTCATGTTTAAGTTTATATGTAGATATGTACCAAATGTTTCTTATGTATTTGATTGTTTAGCACTAGAGCTGGAGAATGAATGAAAATAGAGACTGGAGCCCATGTGTACCTTGAGCACAGGAGGTTAAAGTACATTGTTACATATATGATGACATAACCACTACCTAGGAGGAGTTGACCCCATTAAGGGCTTGATATCCCTATCTCTTCTAGTGACTTCCATGAGGAATTCTGATCTTAGGAGAAGGGGATGTAGTGCTTATCTGTTTCTTGCATCATTTCTTTTTTTCGCTAATTAAATTTAATAGATTATGGACATGGGTTTATCACTATTTGGATATTATGTGGTTTCATTATGGATCATTTAGTGACATACGTGTTGATTAGGGCACGTAATTCCAATCTAGTATTAGGATCATCATTTTAGTCTCTTTCACTTATGAGATTACGAGTACTTACAGGATATGATACAATTAGTTTTTATCTCATATATGATGGATGGATGTTAATAATATGACATACTTTCATATCATTGGTTTAAAATGGTAAATTGAATGTGAGCATGCAATAAACAAGGTAGATATTATATCTTGATTTAGTATGGATGCATGTTGTTAGGATATAGTGATCTCATTTTGATATTGATTACATTGTATAGTTAGAATGAATATCCATGATTGATTAAGTTATCGATTGTTGTTATTATTTATCTAATTTAATATATCGAGCAGGTATGTTTAATGTGTGAATGGAGTGTGTATATTTTAGGACACAAATGAGAACATGGGTTTTAGAGTTATACCTCAAGTTACACAAGTGGCTAACTAGGCCGAGTCCTTTAGCCTTGCATGACTGTTCTTTGACCTTTTGTGTGTACCATATTCATGTTTGGACATCCTTAGTGATTTCCTAAATTACATATGTTGTATTTATTTGTTAATCCTTGTACTAAACTAGTTTATGGGCCTAATGGTCCCCTCACTCATTAGTGATTTTATAATGTTAGTAAGCTTTTTGTTAGTGGTTTACGACCACCTAATCACTATTTGGGTGGGCCACACCACTTCTTCCTTTGAGCCACTTTACTCGATCTCAAATTTGGGCTAATTGTTGTATTTGCAAGGGTCTCGTTTCACATTAGGGGTCTCCCTTACACTGAAATGGACCCCTTGGATCCTGTATATGGGTAGAGGTTCTCTTTTGAAGGTAAAATGGGATTTTTTCTCCCATTTGACCCCTCTCTTGTCACCATCTTGTGAGATTGTTTTATTTGTGTGCTATCTTAAAAGTTGAAGTAAGTTGGATTATTGACATTTTCTAAAATTTGGGATTTTTCTTCCCAAATGTGTTTTATTTTATGTTTAATGGGATTTTGGAAATCTTGTGTTGGAGAAAGATATGGGTGACACACGTGACCCTCTCATTTGTGAGGATTTTTGTTTGTTTCTTCTTTATATACCTCCTCTTGGAGAGGGGTAGGAAAGTTTTCTTCTCAATTTTCACTATTGGGAGTTAGAGAGAGCTTGAAGCTTAGGACAACATGGTTGATCTCTAAATTGGATAGCTATTTTTGAGGTAGGCCTTCATACCTCTTTTATATATATAAAATAAAAATGGTTGTTTGGATTCTTGAATGCTTGTATGTTATTGTGTGTGTCTTCGTAAATCTTGTTTACATGCATTTTCCCCATCCATCCTATTTTGTGGTGGATTTTTGAATTGTAGGGGAAGAGGGAGGAAACCCCCTCTTACACCACATTTTTTGATGGGAAATCCATGATGGAATTTCTATTATTTTCCTCCCATTATATGGTTTGATGTGGAAGAAGGATTTTTCATATGGTTTTAACCTCCTCTTCCATCCTATTTAAGGAAACCTTTCTTGGTTTGGAAATCCTTACAAGGAGGAGGGTTTGTGTTTGGGATAGAGTGATATGGAGTTTTGGTTTATTGATATTATTTTAGTGTTCCTATGGTTGGATCCTAATATGGATTATAATGGGATCCTTACCACTCTTCCCATTTGAGGAAAAACATGGAGTTCTGCTCTTGTGATTTTTGTGTTCTCATAGTTGTTTTGTATTGTAATTGTGTGTGTGTGTGTGTGTTTTTGTTGTCCTCATATCTCCCCTTTATTTTTTAAATATTGAGGAAAGAATTCTCTCTCTCCCACGGTTTTTGAGGGAGGATATCATGTCCTCAATTTTTGGAGATGGTATATGATGATGCCATTTGGTTGGGAGAAAAACATCACCCTTTTCTCCTATGCATTGAATACTTTCATATGTTGTGGAACCTTGGAAAAATATTCTTGGATCATTGAGGGAAAAAATTATAAATTTTGGACATGTTGTTACCCATATTAGGGAGGCTTGTAAACTTGCATTTTAATGTTGTTGTAATGGTTATGTAATATCTATGTATTTCCTCTTATAATCATGTAAACTTGCTCCCACATTTTTTTGGAATGCGTATTTACTTGTACTTAAGTATGGCGTATCATTGTTTAGTGGAAAAATTGGGATGCAATTAGATTTGGTTGTAAAGGGTGTTGGAAATATTATTGTAGGGGTTGTGAAATTTTCATTTATCCTTCTATAAGTAATATTTGTTATGAGAAATGAGGATTTTTTTTATCGTAGTTCATATAAATGAAACATTGCTTTCTTCCTTATGAGGTTTGGAAACTAAAAGAGAAATGTATACAATCATTTTGTTATTATTTGTGTTGAAATGCTTACATATTTTAAGTTTAAAATGCACTTATCTTTGTATTACAAAAATGGCTATGTGAAAAGAAATCTGGTATTAAAATTTTACTTCATTATACGCAAATATATTTGTGGGAAAAGTGAGAAGAAGTGGCTTATTAAAAGAGATATTATCTTGATACTTTAAGTGCATGTATTTCGGATACATTTGAAAGAAAATTCTTAAATCTGAAATTTGAAAGTTTAGTTAGTAAGCTAAAATTTGGTTGTTCCCTTTTTAGTTTTAAAATATATAAATGTGTGTGTGTGTGTGTTCTCGTATAAAAGTTTTTGGGGTCTCAATACTTTTATTGTAAAAGTGATGAATCCATTTTGTTACCTCTTTAAGAAGCTATATACTCGTAATGAAATCTCTTGTTTTTTTTATTATTGGAAATTTAGTGAAAAGAGTTTCTCATCTTGACAAAAAAAAATGAAAAGAAAACTTAATATATATCTTCCTGTTATTAAAAGATCTATACTATAGTGTTACAACCTGGATAACCTACATCATTTTATATGATTATATATAATTGCGTGTGTGCGTGTGTGTGTATTTATATATATCTATATATTCCATACAAGTCTGACATGTGTAATGGGTTTTAAAATTACGAGATTATGTGTATTTGTTTTTATATATACATATATACATATATATACACATATACATATATAAATACATATACATATACATATACATATAATTTAGTGCCCACTTCCCTTCGAAACTTTTGTTATTGATTTCCGATACTGTCGACTATACTTATAGATATTATTGTAGTTTTTTTTTACTTTGTGATGTTAGATGTTAGAGATACTGGACTGTTGTTGATTTCGATTCATATATGATGTGTGCGGATTATTAGAAACATTTTATATCGATGATGATATGTTGTTGACATAGTTATATATTCTGACATGTGATGTTTTTTTCATATTGTGTAGACCTTAACAATTGAACTAATCTTGTGATCATCTATATTGATGAAATGTAGAATTGAGATGTTGTTAGAAATTGTAAATGATATCGTTACTTACCTAGATGATGCTTTGATTCATATACAAATGATTGTGGATTTATATTTTATATTTTATCATAGATGTTTTGATGTAGCCATGAGGCCTAAGGAGGTGTTATGTGTTTTCCAGGTAAACATGTCGCAAAAAACAACGAGGGATTGGAGACCAACCACATTGGAATGCTTGATGAATTCAACAAGGGTCACCATGGCAGCATGTATTTTTTTATTTGTGTGTGTTTGATTATTGTTAGGGGGTCCCCATGGGGGAGGGGGGAATCACCTCCAATTGTGATCAAGGGGTTGTGTGTTATCTCTTTTATTAATTTCCTTTAATTGATTTTAGCATGTGGTTTATAGTGATGTATTCTCCTTTTATTAATTACTTGATTTGTGTCTAGATTAGTAAATTAATCATTTTACTAAATTAATTTTGAATGGGTTAAAAGGAATTCATTTATTAGATTAGATGGCTCTTGGGTTATGTGTTGTAAGTTGAATGCTTATGATCTTGAATGGTGTACACTCTACCCCTTCTTGGAAATTCGAATGTGGCAATAAGGGACAATTTTGGAGGCTTGTGGGACAAGTCAAACTTGTCCCACACCTCTTAAATTTCTATACCAACCCTACCTATGGGTTGGGGGATCAAAAATAGACCCCATTATGTGTTTTGGGAAGACAAAAAGGTAAAATATTATTGCACTTTATTTCTTTTAAGAAATGTTTTTCCTTAGGGGGTGTGGGCTTAGATTGTATGTGTAAGTCAATTTTCATTCCTCTCACCCACCAATTTATGGTGCATTAGGGTTGAGGTTTGACTTGTGAGGTGGAGTTGAGGATGAGTGATGTGGCATCCTACATGGAGCCACCTCACCCTCCTCTCTCCCTTTTCTATTTATTCAAGTTCTTTTTCTTGTTTGGGGGTTACTTAATTATTTTGTGCTCTTACATTTTGGGAATTAAAGGATTTTAGAGTGCTTGTGGATTTGGTTAGATGTTGTTGATGATATTTTGGGCTTGAGTGAGCTTGGTGTTGGACTCTTGGATCAAGCTATAGCATAGAAAGGTAGGAGCTTTACTCTTGCTTAATGTTTTTCTTTTATATTGTGTATATGCTTGGAGGTATTTTGCGTTGGGAGCCCCACCTTGGACAAGAAAATTCTTGTATTTCTTATTCCATTATTTTGTTAAGGAAGCCAGAAGAGATTGTAGGGATGCATAAGAGAATGTGGGAAGCATAAGAGGTTTTTGAGGGAGCCATAACAATGTGTAGGGGTTTTGAGATGTTTATTAGAGGGTTATAAGGTTGTCACCCATTTCCCATACAGAGGCATAAGTGACCTCCCGATAGATATTTCTACTTTGGATTTTACATTTTGAATCCTTGTATATTTTTCTAGTTCTTCTTATGATTGTAGTTTGATTTGTTTGTGTTTTGGTATGGTTGTAAAAATCTTTTTTTTTTGATGTGCAAGCTTGTTTTATTGCCATGAGTTGGATCCATTTTTCATTGCAATGTGGTTGGGGCTCGGGGGCCAATGAGGAGGATGGCTTCTTCTCCTCATTGGAACTCTTGGTTGGGTGGAAAGTGTTTCCTCTCCCCCATTTTTTTTTGTGATCAAATGAAGCATGGTGGAGATCTCTTGTTGGTGATGTGAAACGTGGAGCATTGTTGGTGTCCTCAAGAAATCCTTCGTTGTGACAAAACCTTATTGTTATTCCCACTCAAGGTGGAAGATTTATAATATTGTGTTTTTATTTAAAGGAAATGTTGTATTGTAAGTTGTAATATTATTTGAAGAAGTTCATTAAAGAGTTGTAAAATTTACCTCCTCTTTAAGTTATAGTATGGAAAGAAAAGAATCAAGATAGAAGGCTTGTGTAAAATCTTAGTTATTGTTTGTATTCTGAGAAAAGAAGTTCTTTGTTTTAAAAGAAATTAGCTATGCTCGATGGGAAAATAAATGTGAATTTCATTGTGAAATTATATTATTATAAATGAGAAAGAAGAAATCTATAAGATGTGAGATGTTAAAAATGTATGCATAGTGAACTTGAATGTAGAACAAAGTTTTTATAGACATTTTGAACATATAAGTTATAGTCAAAATGGAAAGAGGCAACAAACTTGAATTATATTATTATATGGAAATTTACTTTTTGTAGTAAGGAAAAATAACAATATTAGAAGAAGATTTAGATCCTTTTTTACTGTTGGACTTGTAAGAAAATTTATTGAACAAAATGAAAATGATCTTGTAGTTGTTGTTGCTATTATTAGAATAGATAATGTTTTGAAATGAGTAGTTTTAACTAAGGAATGAATAAATGGGACTAAATCTTACAACTGGAAACATTAGGCATATAAAATTAAGTTTAAATTGAAATTCAAAGAAACCCAGTGACTTTTTTTTGGAAAATCTCAATTTTTAAGGTTCTATTTCTAAGAAACATGACCACTTACCTGTGTAGAGCGGTAGTCTCATAACCACCAATTCGACAAGGTTGCGGTGCATGAATCATCACCTAGGTAGGAAGGTGGTCCTAGGACCGCCGGCCTACTCTGGGTAGCAGTTCTGTCACTTACAGCAGAAAAACACAGATCCGCACCTATGTAAATTTTAACTTGTTCTAACTAAATTTTAAAGCATGTAAAAATTACAAGGAAACCTCTAGCAAACAAATAATGGCTAAATCTCATGGTTTTAAGAAAAAAAAATATTCAAATGGTGGATTAAAAGTACCCAAACTTGTACTTATTAATAGAATTAGGGTTTTCCCCAAATGGAGAACTCCTAATACAAATAATTTGTAATAAAACCAGATTTGAAAAGGAAATACCTTCAATCCTTGAATGAATTTAATTACATTGATAAATCTAAAATCTAAACTAATCTAAGCTTGATTTGTTTGTGGAATCCTCCATAGGCCTTCCTTTCTTGCTCTCATATCTTCCTTCTCTCCTATCTACAAATTAAACAAAGGCAAAGTGACCAAATGAGGAAACTTGAGAAAAGAAAAAGATTAAATAAAAATTCTTAAAGATTTTTAGGGTTAGCTTGGAACACTAGGATCTAGTGGCAACAATTAAATCTATCCAAGGGTTGAGGATCAACCCTACATATTTTTGGTAGGAGTATATCTTATAGATGGTTTAAATAAAAATTAAAGGAATGTGTAGATGGGTGAATGGGCCCATTTAAAAACCTTGGTGTGCAAATTCACTAATATAGTCCCTACTATGTTTTAGAAAAATAATGCAATAGAAATTTAAGTTATTTAAATAATGGAATTATATTAACTAAGTATTAAGGTAGCGATGTTAGTTTTGGAGCAGTAAAAACATTAAACCAAGTAAATTAAATTATGGCACCTTCCTAGTTCAATGTTGATTAATTGACCTTAGAGATAAATTACGAATATTTAATCATTCAACTTAGGCATAGTCCATCCTTTGTAAACTAAATATTATTAATGTAAATAAATTTTAGTGCACACTAAGGGTTGATAACCTTGTAACCTTCTAACTTAAACAAAGAAAAAAATCTGCAACTTTCAGATTAAGTGTTTAGGGTTTTAGCGTGTTCCTTGAAAATCATTTTTGTGTGCATTACGTATACATATACATATAAACATATTTATAAATATGTTAGTAAAGATTCAAATATATATATACAAAACAATGTAAAGCGACTGTGTGCCCAATGGGAAGGTTTGTTTGAATAAAACAAAAGGATGATGGGGAACACGATGCAGCTTGCCCCCAACCCTCCTCTACCATCTTAATGTTGTAGTGTCGTCCCAACCACACAACAGACCATGTGGTATAACTGCGGCCACACCACAACCTGTCCACCAGCATATAACCACAGTTGCCATGTTATTTTCACTCCCCCGCACTATTATAGAAGACACAGTCCACCCTATTAAAGAACCCCTACGCCGATTTGATTATATATATATATATATATATATATATATATATATATATATATATATATATATATATATATGCAAGACAAGAAATCCTGGTGTTTTCAAACAAAAAAATTCTTGAAACCCTAGTTAGAATAACAAATCCAAAATTAATAATGGGCATCCTCTCCCCTTCTTTTACAAATATAGTGTTAAAAATGAAACTCACAATGGGAAAACCAGAGATCCATGGGTTTAGTGGAAGATCTAAAAAATGGCCTCCACGGATCCCTTTCTCCTCCATCTGCCTCCCTATAAAACCTGTGCAAGTGAAATAAAACAAAAAATGCAAAT
This sequence comes from Taxus chinensis, assembly GCA_019776745.2. Classification (NCBI taxonomy): domain Eukaryota; kingdom Viridiplantae; phylum Streptophyta; class Pinopsida; order Cupressales; family Taxaceae; genus Taxus; species Taxus chinensis. Next base: position 275,505,912 of record CM034148.1, read on the forward strand.
GTTACAATAGATTTCCTTATGGAAGATTAGGGATTCCTAGGATACCTAAAATTTAGGGCCGAAATTTACGTAATCCAATGGTGGGGTATTAACCGTCTAACTTTTCAATTTATGGGAATAGTGCTTTTAATGGGGGTTTGGGGTGAATAAATTAAGTGGGTTCTTTTAGTTTTAGTAGTGGCAATGTGGTGGGTATAAGATAGTAATGTGGCACTTAGGAAAATATTTAAGTAAAAAAATATTCTATTGGGCATGGGTTTATTTGGGTTATTATGGGACATGATAATTTTAGATTACTAAATTGTAATATAAAAAAATATTATTAAATAAAATTTACATGGGTGAGGTTAAGGTGGCCATAAGAAACACCTTTTTGAATTAATTTAATTGAAGATTGACAAGAGAGTATTTTAACCTAGAAATAATTATGGGAAGATTAAACGCTATTTACTAACTGTTGGTAGTAGTCTCAACCTACTTAAACATTAATAAAGTAATATATATATTTTTAAATGTCAGGATTTTTAGGTGTTTGTGTTAGGGTTGGGTCATTAAAAAAATAGGGCACTACACTTGTATTGCCTAGATATACTATAATCTAAATATCGTTTATTTCCCTTTTCACATTTTGTTACATCATTACGCATTCATAAGAGTCTCTTAGTTGGGTCCCCTTATTTTGACCACACTAAATTGAATTAGACTTCACTAGTTTGATTTGTGAAAGATATTATTGTGAAGCACTTGTGAAGAGAATTGTAACAATAGAAAGCATTGAGTATTCAGATTGATAGGTTTGAAATTTATCTTTAACCAAAATAAAGAGATGCAATGTGGGTAATATGCTTATTAGGTTAGAAATCTATAGAATAATCTTCTATCAGATTCCATGATTAAATATATTGACATTCAAATATGAATAAATATAGTGACATGTAAGATTATTTGATTTATAACCATATTCCAAAATATAACAATACACAAGAACATAGATTATGACATAGATAAGGTTACGGTAATCAATGAAGATCCACCTTAGATGAATCATTGGTTACCCAAACTAGTCCAATGGTATTAAAAATTTATTTGAGAGTAATGAATGGGTTTCATAATGGCATAAAAAAAGTTAAACTATTGTTAAAAAATGTGCCCAATTTGATGGATAGGTGCTCCAACATTAATTTAAATGTAGATGAATTTAATGATGTGTTTTTCCAAACATCACATCATAATACCTAAAAAAATTTCCATGCTGATAAAATTAAATGGGACATAGATACTGTTATCCAAAATTCACCCCCTAGGGTAATTTTGATAACATGCATCAGATTGTTTGGTCCCAAGCAAGTAAGATTGATTCAAGGCCCAAAATCATGTTTTCGGGGTCCCCTCAGCTTCCTTCTAACTCTCCTATCCAAGAAGAAAACCCGACAAGTTTTAAAAATGTGAAAAAATTGCAAAAACCAAGCTTGGTGCTGAAATACAGAGAAAATCGACTAAGTCCTAGTCCAGGCGGTCCTTGGGATAGTTGGGACGTCGGAGCATGAATCGGCCAAAAAGCCACCAGGTGGTCTGCGCAGCATTTGGGACAGTTGGGACGTCGGGATGCACGGGGCACGAAAAGCCGAATCGGCCGAAAAAATGAAGAAAATTGCCTAAGTCTCGTTTTGCGCAGTTTGGGACATCTGGGACAAAAGTACGCACGGGACGCGGATCAGCCAGTTTGGCGCAAGTCATTCCATTTCGGGCGATTCGGAGAGATTTTTCCTAGGTAGTTCAGGATGGTTGGGAGAAAAGTACGTGAAGGACGCGAACCGGTCGATTCGGTAGAAACAAAAGACTTTCGTCTGAGACATTTGGGCCAAAGGGACGCGTTGGGCGCGAAAAGCCGAAAGAGCCTAGAGAGAATGGAATCTCGCCACGTGTCTTCACCACAAACAGGAACAAGGAATCCCGAATCGGGTGGTTTGGATTTTTTTTTCTCAGATAGTTTGGGATAGCCAGTCCAAAGGTACGCGAGGGACGCGCGGGACGTGAAAAGGTTAAATGGCCGAAAAGAGACAAAGAGGCCCAGGGAGTTCGGAGCTCAAGGATAACTTTGGAAAATTAGAAAAATTTTGGCCAAAAAACTAAAAGGTAAAGGTTTTCCCCGCGCCCCTATCGACGAACCAAATGATGCCACGTGTCCCAAGTGGCGGGGCGCGGGGGGAAAATGAATTTTTTTCCAAAGTGTAAGAAAAGTCAAAATTTTCAAGGAAAACCCGCGGAAAGGGAAGGAGAGAGAATTTCACGGCTAATTAGCACCTGACACATGTCATCCAAGTGGTAGAGGGTGGGAAAAAAATTCAAATATTTTCCCACTGATCCATTTGGGCATGTTGTTTCCCTAAATCTTAAGATCACCATTACTTTCGATCCAGAGCTCGGATTTTCACGTTCTTTATACCAATGGAAAGTTGGTAAAATTATCTACATGATTCTGGGGTCAATCTTGCATTTTGGTTCAGTTTGGAGAGATAAAATTAAGAAATGTCTCTGGCACGTGGTAATGGCCAGAACTTATGTTTCAACAACCAACTTTAATGCAAAATACAGTTCGCTACTCTTGCCAGGGTTCTCACCCACCGCCATAATGAGATAAATTAAATGCGACCTACAGGTGGTTGGGGTAGATTCGGATTTCCTCTCTCTTCGCTCTCTCATTCTTCCTATAAATTGTGAGGAGGGGATTCTTTCTAAGGGGGTGGTTCATCTTTTCAGGTCTTCCCTCCCTTCTTTTCTTCTCTAGGGTTGAAAATGGAGTTCGAACCTCCTCCCCTACTCTGTTATGGCATTTTTTGCCTTTTACCATTAAAATGATGTTCTGTACAAAATTTTGGAGCAACAAAAATGTGTTTTGTGATGCATCTGTCCATCCCTGCTCGTTCTTTTGTTTGTTCTCTTCTTGCCTCTCTTCATTGCAGGTATTTTTGCATGTTCTAATGTTCATTACAGGTCTGGAGTTGTGTTCATGGAGTTTTGGGACATTTTCTGTGTGAAACCTATCCTTGGATTTGTGATGCATCTGTCCATCCTTCCCATTGCTCACCTCTCCTTGTTCCATGGCAGTTTTGATAGATGTTCAACACTCTCCTTCTCTGGTGTATCACCGTTTTAGTGTAGGATTTTTGTTCTTTTTCTCTTCTCTCTCTCTCCCTGTCTCCATGGTGGTTAGATTAGGATTAGATTAGATTTCCTGCACTGGAATAGCTTGTGGCAGGTAGTTTAGGAGCAGGAACCAGCCTTCTCTAGAGAGCTTTCCCCGTTTCGCAAGGTCCCACACTTGGGAAAAGCTCCATGTTGTGCAATCACACTGGATGCTTCGAATGATCAAACTAGAAATCTGATCAACATCCAGGGGTGTTGTGATTTTTCACTAATAGTTTTGGCATGCCCGGTGTGACCTTAGAGGTCTTCCTTTTCATCTTTTATGGGTTGGTATGTTCCTGTGAAGATTTCAGCCTTTGGAGGCACTTGCAAACACATCTGACGACTCCATCTGATCAGCAACCCATTTCTGAAGTTGCAAACCTGTTTTCCATCCATTTCCATCTATATTTCTTTCCATATCTTTCATTCTTTTCCATTCCATGAAGTTGTGCAATCATGACTTCATTTCCATCATGGAACTCACATTTACAATAGCAACAATGTTTCCCACCTCCAACATGTTTTTTAAATCCTCCAAATCAGCATTTTGAACAAATTCAAAATCAGCATACATACCCATGTGAGCAAAAATGCCAAAATCAGTTTGGCTATGGAGCTTTCCAAGAACAAGAGTATGCATATAATGAAGACAATCAGATGCAGGATGCTGGTCTATTGGAGAAAATCCAAAAGATGGAGGTAAAGATGGTGTAGTCCAGAGCAACAGCCCAAATGAGAGATTTCAGAATTGGTTGCAGGACTCCTTGTCCATGGGGAGGCCCTTTTCCAAGACACTTCAGCGCTCAGGAGAAGCTGGACTTCATGATGAAGATGCTGCCCCAACTTGCACAATGGACAACAGAAATAGAGGCATATACACTTGTTGTTGAACAACCTTGTCAATGGGTAAGTTCTAAACCATCATCTAGTTTTTCTCTTCCTATTACTCAAGCAGCACCATCTCATTTGGAATTGCAAATTCTAAACTCCCCATCTGCTGTCCCAAATGTCGATCCCATGTCTCCACCTCTCAGTCTTCCACCACACCTTAATTCTTCTTTCCTTTTTCCTTCCAAATAGTCATCCCCTCCACAAGAGCTAAAAGAAATACGCTCTCCCCTAAAGAAATAAGAGGTTTCACCTCCTCTACCACCACAAAAAATTGCCAAATCAATTGAGTTACAACCCATCCCTCCTCTTGCATTCCCAATTCCATGTGGGGAAGAAGAAATTGCAAAAATCGGCCATGAAGGACAGCAAGAAGAGGAACCCAACAGAAAAGAAATGACAGACAACCTGAAGATTTGGGCTGCCAAATTTGGGATGACAAAGATCCCCTTGATGGTTAAACCTACAGAAGAGGCTAAGGTTGAACAAATGGTGGTTAAGACTGATTTTGTGGCAGCAGAAGAAGAGAAAAAAGAAGAAGTAGATCAGCAGTCAGTTTGCTCAGAAAGTAGTGTCCATGTTGGCACTCTATTTGAAGGGAATGCTGATTCAATTCAAGTTGCACAATCAGCCATAAAGGAAGAAAGCTCAGAAGAAGATCTTGCAGTCCCAACTTGTCCTCTAGAGCAGCAGATTGAAGAGTTTGACTTGACAAACTTCATGCCGGAGGAAGAGTTATATCAAGAGAAAGATTGTCTTTAAACATTGGAGGAAGGAGAAGATGCTCCAGATCCAAAAGAAGAGGAGCACATTCTAGTTGTGGAGGAGAAAATTACAGATCCAAGGGCTTTGAGCACAAAGCAGGCTATAGGAGAACCTTCAGTTCTTCTTTCTACTTCACCTCTCTCAAGTTCTATTACTGAAGAGGAGTTTGATCTCTCAAGCTCAATGTTGGAGGGTGAAAGAAAACATGGTGGTCAAGTTACAGATCAAGAAGACACCATGGAGGAAGTGGAGCATTTGCAGTAGGACAACCATGAGGCAGTTTATCTATCAGATTTGGAGGATTGTTTTGATAGAGAAGAGCCGGTTGAGTTTCCACCATTCTCTCTTTCATCATCCACATTCCAAACACTTGAGTTTGCTGTCATGAAGGAGAACATTCATTTGCAGGAGCCTGCATCTTATAGCAGCTCTTTGGAACAAAGATTGGAAGATTTTAATCTTTCATGTTCTTCATTGGAGGAAGAGAAAGGACAGAGGAATTTCACCATTTCTTCCACACCATCCATTCAAGAAGGTCTACAAGAAGACTCCATTTTTGGAGTTGAAAGTCAGAGCCATGGGCATATCAAACGGACCATACCTTGCCCAATCAGGTATTTGGCTTTATTGGAGCTAAAGGAGAAGTCACAACTAGTCATGCTTGCTTCTGAGCATGAGGGTGAGCTATAAAGTACTAAGGATCAGCTGTCATACCTCTTCAATCCAAATGCAGAGCAACTAAAAGAGGTGTTGAATTTGCCTTCAGCTGATACCTTGATGATTTGGGTGGAAGACCAGCTTCTTGTTGATTTTCCACTCAAACTAACAGCCATGATCAGCTCCAAATCAATTGCATGGCTGCCACTTTTGAGAAAGGGAAGCTATTTCTCACAACCAATTGTAGGGTTTGTTTAGCTTGCCTTTGCTTCCAGTTAGAGTAGAGTAGGTAGGTTTTCTTTTAGCAAAAGAAGTGCTTGTGCACACTCTGCATGTTCCATTTGGAGCATGTATGATTTTCAGTTTTATACATAGTTTTGTGGTGCTGGTTTTGCTCTTGCACAGTCCATTTCAGTGGCATTTTTGTAAGAACGACTCCATTTCAGTGGGTTTCCAAGTAGCTCAGAGAGGAGGTTTTCAAAGTTCAAATTAGTTGCACGTTACAACTCATGGCTCCATGCCGAATGGATGCTTCAGGCAACTGGTAACTTCATCTAACAGGCAGATGACCCCGCTGAGTCACCAAAACTGTTATCCAAAATTCACCCCCCAGGGTAATTTTGATAACATGCATCAGATTGTTTGGTCCCGAGCAAGTGAGATTGATTCAAGGCCAAAGATCATGTTTTTAGGGTCCCCTCGGCTTCCTTCTAACTCTCCTATCCAAGAAGAAAACCTAGCAAGTTTTAAAAATGTGAAAAATTTGCAAAAGCCAAGCTTGGTGACGAAATACAAAGAAAATCAGCTAAGTCCTGGTCCAGGCGGTCCTTGGGATAGTTAGGATGTCGGAGCACGAATCAGTTGAAAAACCACCAGGCGGTCTGCACAGCATTTGGGATAGTTGGGACGTCAGGACGTGTGGGGCACGAAAAGCCGGATCGGCCAAAAAAATGAAGAAAATTGCCTAAGTCTCGTTTCACGCAATTTGGGACATCTGGGACAAAAGTATGCACGGGACGTAGATCGGCCAGTTTGGCACAAGTCAGTCCATTTCATGTGGTTCAGAGAGATTTGTCCCAGGCAGTCCAGGATGGTTGGGACAAAATTACGCGAAGGACGCGAACCGGCCGATTCAGCTGAAACAAGATACTTTCGTCTGGGAGATTTGGGCGAAAGGGACACGTGGGGCACGAAAAGCCGAAAGAGCTGAGAGTGAATGGAATCTCACCACGTGTCTTCACCGCAAACAGGAACAAGGAAGCCTGAATTAGGTGGTTCGGAGATTTTTTTTCCAGACAATTTGGGACAGCCAGGCCAAAGGTACGCGAGGGATGCGCGGGACGCGAAAAGGTGAAATGGCCGAAAAGAGACGAGGCCTAGGGAGTTCGGAGCTCGGGGAGAACTTTGGAAAATTAGAAAAATTTTGGCCAAAAAACTAAAAGGTAAAGGTTTTCCCCGCGCCCCTGTCGACGAACCAAACAATGCCACGTGTCCCAAGTGGCGGGGCATGGGGGGAAAATGAATTTTTTTCCAAAGTGTAAGAAAAGTCAAAATTTTCAAGGAAAACCCATGGAAACGGAAGGAGAGAGAATTTCGTGGTCAATCAGTGCCCGAAACATGTCATCCAAGTGGCAGAGCACGGGAAAAAAATTCAAATATTTTCCGACCGATCCATTTTGGCATGTTTTTGCCCTAAATATTCAGATCGCCATTACTTTCAATCCAGAGCTCAGATTTTCACGTTCTTTATACCAATGGAAATCTGGTGAAATTCTCTACATGATTCTGGGGTCAATCTTGCATTTTGGTTCAGTTTGGAGAGAGAAAATCAAAAAACATCTCTAGCATGTGGTAATGGCTAGAACTAACGTTTCAACAACAAGCTTTAATGCAAAATACAGTTTTCCGCTCTTGCTAGGGTTCTCACCCACCGCCATAATGAGATCAATTAATTGTGACCTACAGGTGGTTGGGGTAGATTCGGATTTCCTCTCTCTTCCCTCTCTCATTCTTCCTATAAATTGTGAGGGGCTTCTTTCTAAGGGGGTGGTTCATCTTTCCAGCTCTGCCCTCCCTTCTTTTCTTCTCTAGGGTTGAAAATGGAGTTCGAACCTCCTCCCCTACTCTGTAATGGCATTTTTTTCCATTTACCATTAAAATGATGTTCTGTGCAAACTTTTGGAGCAACAAAAACATTTTTTTTGATGCATCTGTCCATCCCTACTCATTCTTTTGTTTGTTCTCTTCTTGCCTTTCTTCATTACAGGCATTTGTGCATGTTCTAATGTTCATTACAGGTCTGGAGCTATGTTCATGGAGTTTTGGGACATTTTATTTGTGAAATCTATCCTTGGGTTTTTGATGCATCTGTCCATCCTTCCCATTGCTCACCTCTCCTTGTTCCATGGAAGTTTTGATAGATGTTCAACACTCTCCTTCTCTGGTGTATCACCGTTTTAGTGTAGGATTTTTGTTCTTTCTCTTCTCTCTCTCTCTCCCTGTCTCAATGGTGGTTAGATTAGGATAAATTAGCTTTCCTGCACTGGAATAGCTTGTGGCAGGTAGTTTAGGAGCAGGAACAAGCCTTCTCTAGAGAGCTTTCCCTATTTCACAAGGTCCCACACTTGGGAAAAGCTCCATGTTGTGCAATCACACTAGATGCTTCGAATGATCAAACTAGAAATCTGATCAGTATCCAGGGGTGTTATGATTTTGCACTAACAGATACTTATCATGGTGTTACATCATGCTTGGGATAGGCGATGGCCAAATACTCTAAAAATCATGTTAACATGGTCTTATTATAATTTTTCTACTTCATAACTATCATATCACCAATGTACCAACTCTAACCCAAGGTTTTAATTACTTCTTTATAGAGTGTATATAGTTCTTGAATTAATTACATTATCAATGTGCTATGCTATAAGTTTAAGGGAGTATCGCTAACAAATCTTAACGAGATCAAATTTTGGTATTAGTTAACGACCTAATTATCCCTCATAATGTTAGAATTTCATTTTTTATTATTTGTTTCTATAACATAATGGTTGATAGATTAGAATACATAAATAAGAAATATTATGTTTTTATTTAAAAACACATTTGTGTTTTTCAAAATTAACCTAACCACATTCTAAAATGAAGCGTAATCCTACAATGTTTGATATTTTGTATTCAAAACCATTCACACCTTTGTATTTATAAAACCTTGTTATCTCATGGTTACTGTCATTTTTGTACATGTCCAAAGGAGTGAAAACATATACAAATTTATAAGTGCACAATGATATCAATAATGCATGACCAAACCAATAGACAAGGGATATTGACTATACTCTATACAAAGTGGACTATCCTAAACATGATGGAGAAACATAATAAGCATGCATATCCCAATGTGTCATTCCATCATAGAAATTAACCTTTTTATCATGATGACATGACACAGTAAGATGTACATCACCCACAAAATCCATAAATGCATTAACACTGATACTATGTCCCTATGGTTTGGCACAATTTTTAATAATTTTTTGAACCTTCTTTAAGCTATATTAAATTTGATTTCTTATGTTATTGTCGAATAAAAAAAGGGGAAATGGAAAATATAGGTCATCTTAGCCCATCCAAGTATATGAAATGATTTTTTCCTGACATATATCCAGGTAAACATAAACCTTTCAAGTAAATTGTTTAAAGAAATGCCTCAAACAAAATCACAATAAACATTCCTTAATAACAATGGTTAATACAAAACAGTGAGATTTGTTTTCTCTATATATAATGCATGAATCCCCATAAAAAATAAATTTAAAACACATGTATGCCTATCCCTAACCCATTGAACTCTAGCTATTCAGAAAAGGATTCTCAATGCATTGCGGAGGAAATGGCATTTCATTAAACAGTTTACTTGTAAAATCATTCTTTTGTGTAATTACCTATTCTCCACACTAAATAGTAAATGGATATCAATTTATAAAATAAAATATGGCTACAAATGGCTAATAATATTTTAAAGATAAGTAAATATATGCATGTTTGAAAATCTTTTATTTCATCTTCGTTGGGTTTTAAGAGTTAAAAATGATTTTATGTTTTATGGGTGTCACCAATTGGTTTGGTTATTGTCTTAGTTGTTGAAGCTGATTAAAATAAATTATTTGATTGAATAGAACTTGTAGTGTGTCGCACTTGGATTATTTTTTATCCCTTTTGGATACTTCATGTCTGTACACTTAGGTACATGAGGCATGAATATTTTAGCCATGGTTTTCATCCATGTCTCGGATTGTGGGATATGCATTTCTAATTTCATTCTTCAAGGTGATTGTTATAAAATATCCCAATAGAAGTGGGGATACGATTTAGTGAATGGATTGTACATGAAAAAAAGAGTTGGGTTCTTTTTAGTCTAAGTGGTTTCTAGGTTGAGTAAAGTTTGTGTCGTGCTGGGAAACACAATGGGGTGATGAAAGAAAGGGAAATCTTGTTGATATTTTGGCTGGGAGATATGATATCATAGCATGATGCCAGGTATAGAGCTAGTAGTTATAGATTTAGACTTGGAAGATTGTTTAAATGTTTTATTTTCATCAGATTTTTTTAATTTCTTGTAGTATTTATTAAGCAACTATGTTATTAAAATATAAAATAAAAAAACTCGAAGATTCTTAAATAATTTAGAGAAATTGAGATTTCAAGATCCTATAATCGATAATGTTTAGAACATGTTCTCTAAAAAAAATTGTTTCGTGGTAGTTACTAGTGAGAAGTGTTGTGACAGATATGTATACAAATGTGGAGGCTAGAGGAAAATTTTGTGTTTTTTTTTTTTCAAAATTCCACTGATAATATACCCTTGTGGAATGATTCTTTTGCGGGATATGGATGATTTTATTTGTTGAAGTGTCTTTAGAGACTTTCAAACAAAGTAAACATGGGGTGTTTATTGAATGCCATGATTTTTGGATATGCACAAATGGATTTACAGAAAGGGTATTGGGAAATCGCGAGTGAATGAAAGTCACCATCCTAAATCTAGGATGAAAATCCCCATGTTGTTTTCCTTTTTCAATCATAAAATACATGTATGGTTTTCCCCTTTTCGGTTGCATTAAATTTCACTTCATCATTTCTAGCTTATTGAAAATAAAATGTAAAATGATAGGGAAAATAATTCAAAAAATGAAAAAATATTTCCTCGACGTGAACTCTCAAACAATCAACCAAAAAAAATATGATCTTAAAAGTCATGCGCATGGAGCACCACACCCAAACATACCACAAAACCAAAACTCTTCGCATGACCTCTGGTAGCATGGATCACATTAGGGAACCTTAATTGATTTATTTGAAATTATTTTATACTCTTGCAATTCATATTCCTAAACCCTCTTAGCTTATCAGTCACTTATGGTGACATGGTCATTTTAATAAAACACGATCAGTTCTAGCTTGCAGTTATCACTTAGCTTCAGCGAAACTAAAAACCACTACCTCCTACCTCTAGAATGACACTAAAAGGATCATAACACACCTTAAATTCAATGAAAACGCCTTCAGATACTAGTTTTTCATGTGGATTTAGGAGCCCACTAGTCGTTGTGCAACAAGAGTTGTTGACACAATTACAATAACGGGCCCCAAATTTGCCCTTCTAACTTGATATTTTCTCATTATAATCAACATCCACAAGACATGTTGAACTCTCTGCATATGGGGGAATAATTAGCAATCATAAAAAATTGTTATTTAACTTGAATCGAGTGTGTTTGAGACCACGTTATAAGCACTTCTGTTGTTTTGGACAATTTTCTCAACCTTAGCTAGAATCTCCTTTTTGAGTCTGGTTTGACTCTTAGCCATGTGTATGACAACATACTACCAATAAAATGCTATGTCTAATTTTATCCAATATTTAATCTTTTATAAATGAATTTTGGAATGGATGATGATTTTCTCTCTCCACCCTCTTCTCTCTCTAGAATTTACTATGATACTTGATTGAATTGAAAATGTAAATGAATTACGAAATGCGAATTGGTTTGAAATGAAATGAAAAGGGTTAGGAAATTGTGAATGGAAAATAAAATATCTTTTAACTCTCTCTCTCTCATCCTTATTCTCTCTAGTACCAAAATACTAAGTGCAACTGATTGTGAAAGCATAAATGCATGAGAAACGAACTTTTCCTTATTCCCTCTCCCAATATCTCTCTATTTTATTTAATTGAAAATTTTAAAAATGATGATGGTGTGGAATTTACTTAAGTGTAGGGGATTTATATACTCATTCCCAGGACTGATGTAATGTTGATTGCAGGTACTCCAAACAAGAGGAATTTTTTAGATGTGATATGATGTAATTAATGAGTTGTAATTGTAAATTTATATTCATCTTGCAATACATGTATTACCATAGAATAATTATATGTATTATTGTTCAAAGAAATTTTCTTGGTATATTTTAAAAAGGGAATACCAATGTGGCTATGTTTTATATTGTCAAATTGGATGTAAAGTTGTACCTAATGTTGTACCTATGTTATAAAGATATTAAATTAATATTTTGTTATGTTAATTATTGGTATATTTCCTTAACACCCACAGTGCTAGGTAGAATATCCTCTCATCAAAATTAACAAAATTAAAAGAACGAGTTACAATCCCTATTTTCCTTCCTCTCCCATTGAGACTTTTTCCATGGTATAAAACATTGATCGCATTAATAAAATACTCTGATCTCATTAATCATGTTCATGCTTCACACCTAAGATGTCTTACTAAGGAACATTTCCTAGATATTTTATGAATGGTGCATATATGTTGTGAAACCTATCATAATGAGATGAGTAAGGTGATTATGTCTAGGTTTTGTAGGTCTTACTGTATCATGAATAAGTTAACCCCATTTTTTGTAATTTCCCTTGGTACCCTAGTAAGTGGCTAAAGACTAGCAAGATAGTTGGTGGTTATACCTATGATTGATCTTTTGTAAAATCTAAAGTATGTGAGTGGAGACTACACTTCGAATTAGTTGCGTATTTACCCAACAATTGATATAGGTCTTTAGGAGGCTTTTATAACTCATAAGATTATTTGGGATATAACTCTTGTAATATACACTTAATACTTGCATGTCTAAGAGAAATAAAATTTAGATGTCTTGTGTGAGGTCCTACTCCTTGTAGTCTTAAATCCCTAAGTGTATATTATGTGTTATTTAAAGTACAATAGTTCTAAAACAATACCCATAAGAGTCCAGATTAACCATGTAAGACTAAAGGGAAAAAAGATAAAATCAGATATTATTTAGGAATAAATTTATGCTTGAATTCTTCATAATTGGTCTAAACATTCTCTTGTGTTAAAAAAAAAATGAATTGTTCTTGGAGAAATAAAAAATTTGAGCCAACAAAAACTCTTATATAACAAAAACAGAAATTTATGATGTGTAAATGTTATATATACTTAAACCAACTATTGAATTATAGAAACTTGTAACAAAAAAAATGGGGTACTATGATGAAAGGATGTTTATGGGTTCAAAGCTATATTGAATCTAAATCACCCTTAAATCCTAATAATTCAATCCTTGATCTCACGATAGTTTCCCCTAGTCTAGAAAAGGTAAATTTCAAACATAGAATATACGTAAGTGTTATAGGTATTACATTTGTTCCAAAGTGATGTTTATACAGGAAAAAAGTAACCCTATAAATGTAGTTAGTAAAAGGTTAAGTAATATTAAGCTATGAGATGGCCATTACAAACAATGGTACGCCATTAAACGATGTCAAAACAAGTTAAAATGTCAAATGTGATCATCAAAATGAATGTAATAAATTACAGAGCCACAACTAACACAACAACCTAATAAATAAAAAAACCAAATATGATGCATGATCACATCCTTTGTTTGAATAAATGTGGATTAAACAACGATGCTAATGAAATAACAAAATGTAGCCTTCAGAAAGGGATAAATTCAATTTTAGCCAAAGTCTTGTGTGTTAAGGAAATTGCACTCTAGTTGGACTTGTAAAAGTTAGTAGAAACCTTGTCATAAATAAGAATATCTTAAACCTAGTATTACTCAGGAAGTAGAATTTATGGTCAAAACATGTAATTAACCCGTTGCTATTGAGACTAAATGTGTAAGATGATGAAATAGAATTATTTTGAAATGTGAAATTCATCACTTAAATTCAAATAAAAATATCTATAATGGGAACACAAGTGTAATATACCGTTCCATGTGCAATATGATTGTGATAATATGAATTCCTTATTGGAGCAACGGAGTGTGAATCAAGAATGATACAATTCAATTAGTTAACCTACATAGATGATTGTAATAACTAGAAGATGAAAATGGTGTATTGTTAGTATTAAACAATGTTATGAAATGAACTCGATATAGGTTTTCTATTCAGCTAGTAACCTTCCTTTGTCTGCCCATGAATTTTTCACCATGTAAAGAGAGTATTTTTCCAAACCAAGTAAACATGAATCATTCAAACAAATCCTTTAGTCAAATATTAGAAGACACATGTGTATATATACATTCATAATCACAATCATGCTATATAAAGCTATTTCCACAAAGTAAATGAGTGAATTCTAAAGGAACCACTATAGGTGAAATGTTACAAAAAAAAAAGTAGCCTAGTTATAAATGAATGAAGGGTCACATGTTATGTGTTCTTTAGAAAATTATAATCAACTAATAAAAATACAATTGTAATAAATATTTCACCATGAACAATGATGTGTTGTCACAAGTGCATGTGAGTAAGTGTAAATTATAGTGGGTCATTGTTGTACTTTGTCATTTTTGAAAAACTTAAAGTATATGCATCATGTGTTTCAAGTTATATATGTGGGTCCATGGTTACGCAAATGTCTCATGTGTTATACATTATCCTATATGATCCTATGTGATGTTATGTATAAAGCAACGTAAGCCAAAAAAATAATCCTATTATTATGTGTGTTGTATTTGTGTGTGTAAAATGTTGGTGTTACATATGGTATCAAAGCGGAGGCTCATACTCTTAAACCTATGAGATATATTGGAGTTTTGATGATCTTGCATGGTGGTGGTGGAGATGGGAAGAGTAATGTGATATTTTTTGTGATGTGAACAATTTTGTAATTGTGATATTATGAATGCACATGTTGTGCATGTCACTTAGTGTGTATTTGTTATCATGTTGATGTGCTTGTGATGAGAGTATTCACTCTCATTTTCATGGATCCAATGAGCAGTTCACATGTGATCTACCACCTGTTTGTGTGTGAAAATAATGTTATTGTGGATTGTGGGGTGTTCAAGTGTTTTGGTTGTTTTATGATATGCAGGTGTGCTGATGGGTTGTATAAATAAAAATTGTTGTATAGTTAATTGGATTATATCATTTAATGTCACAAACATGTTGTGATGAATCGTGTGTGTGACCATGTTACACACTTTGTTCATTATACGTATAATTAATGTAATATGTGATGGTTCATGTCATGAATTAGGGGCATATGGTGATTGTATGACCCCTATTGTACAGTGCTTGCACTTGGGTGCATTGTGTGGAAAAATGATATATTGTAACATGTGAAAGTAATGATTGTGATATATTGTATATATATACCATGCGTAAGATATTATGGTTAATGTGTGTGAATCATCATCATGCTAGTAATGTAGTTATGTGCTATGTTGTAAACCTTACACTAACCAACCCTAAGGGAAGGAATTGGTAAAAAAATGTATGTTGGAGAGAGGAAAGGAGTGCCATTGACTAGCCACTCAAGCTGAGTACAAGATAGGAGGTGGAGTATTACATAGACTTAAAATCCATGTGATTCTGGATAAAAACAACCCACTTGAGACCCAAGAACAACCTAGGATTAGTTAGGAAAATTATCGAATAATTTTTTTTTGTTTAAAGGAGTCTACAACCAGGTTACAAGACAAGATGCCACATGGCAGCTCCGGATTGGCAGCGACCGGCGGAGCGGCGGGAAAAACTTGGAAACTTTTCCCAAAAATCTATGGAATGTAAGAAAGGAAAAAGGGGAACCTATCCTCCACTTATGCCTCATGACGCTATGTGGCATCACCTAATTGGTTACGGGCTGGTGGGGAGGCGGGGAAAATTTGGAAAATTTTCCCAAAATTTTCTGGAAGCGATAAATTAAAAAAGGATCTGCCCCCCTTGCTAATACCTCATGGTGCCATGTGGTAGCCTCTGATTAGCTATGGGGTAGTGGGGTGGTGGGGAAAATTAGTAAAATTTTCCCAAAATTTTCCGAATCTCCAAGGGAAAAATTTGGGCCCGCTAAGGAAATTTTTTTCATTTTTTTTGGTACGCCAAGTGAAGATAAAACTTCAGAAGGTCACAAATTTTGATAGAGAGCTCAGTTTTGGGAAAGTGAGGAATTTATGGAAATGTCTAAACATCCTCTTTCCAAAAGATTCATTAATTTTTAATTTTGATAAATTATAAGGGGTCAATTTAAAGAAAACAATCTACAAGCTTTTACAGCGCAAACTGATAAAAACTAAACTTATTAAATTTTCTAAATTTGTTCTTTTTCCTCTCTCAACATGTCAAATATACATGGATAATTATTCTTAGGTGAATTTAGGATAAGTTTGTGAGGTAAATCTATGTGATTGAATTCCAATTCGAAATTTTACAATTTTGACAACGAAACAACTGTGAAAGCTTTAAACTCAATTTTTCCAGGTTTTGAAATATTTCCTTTAAGTATTTTTTTATAAATGATTGTTTTAGGGAAAAGCACTTTAATTTAATCATTTAGTTTGTTATTTCATTGTTGCAGGTTTGGTCTGTGTATTTTGAAATAAATAATTGCCAGTTTGAAAATATAAGACAGAGATCAAAATTTTGAAGGGTTTATTTGCCATTTTCTTCTTCCAAATATTATAATATGTTATAATTATAATATAATATATTTAGTTGATTCAATTCAACTATTCAAAAACTAAAATACATCTCTGATTTCCAATTTTCACATATCTCAAAAGACAGAGTATTACACTTCCTTTATACGTATTTCTTCCTTTCAAATATAGATTACAACTCACAACTAGATGATTAAATTCAATACAATGATACAATTTGAGGAAGGTTATGCAATCCTTTATTTATTCAAAAAGAAAACTTTAAAACTTCCTTCCTTTATTATTTCCAAAATCATATATTATATATAGGGCAGAATAATACATTTTCTTCTCACGTATTTCATTTTTCCACTTTCTAAACCAGGATTTCATAGTGCATGCCAAAAATTTTTTATAATGGAATAATACCATATCGATAAGACAAAACCACATGCATTAATTCAAATGAAACTCTTACAACTTCCCTTCCATTTGATTTCAAAATACAACATACAAAATACGTTTCACTCTTTCACATTCCAATTTACACTTCCATAACCACTACATCATCTTTCCATTACAAACATATACAATTTCATCCAATTCAAGTGGGAAAGGTTACAATAAGATTTCATTTCACAAGGGGTTGTCAAACTGTTTTTTTTTTCCTTCCTCTCGAACAACAACATGTAAATTTCTCATTCTTAAAATTTGATCACAACAAGAGTAGGGGAAAGGAAACACTCTGCACCCAACCAATAGATCCAATGAAGAGGAGAAGCCATCCTTCTTCAACAACAAGATTCCACAAACACATAAACAAAATTTCAATTAGAAAACATAGTCCAAAAAAGAATGTAGTTTACAACTATATTAAAGCATGGAAAAAAATTGCTAAGGCTTCATCCAGCAAGCCAATGGATCAAGAAACTATGGGGGATGCCAATTATTCCTCCCAAAGGGGAAATTCGTATCACCACCTAAGGAAAAACCACCTGAATATGTGTGTGTGTGTGTGTGTGTGTGTGTGTGTGTGTGTGTGTGTGTGTGTGTGCGTGTGCGTGTGTGCGTGTGCGCGCGCGCGTGCATGTGTGTGTGTGTGTGTGTGTGTGTGTGTGTGTGTGTGTGTGTGTGTGTGTGTGTGCGCGCGTGCGCGCGTGTGTGTGTGTGTGTGTGTGTGTGTGTGTGTGTGTGTGTGTGTGTGTGTGTGTGTGTGTGTGTGTGTGTGTCATTTCAAATCCCTAACATGTCCTTATGCCTCCCCCAATGTACCCCTTACTTGTCTCATTTTCTTATGCCTCCCCAACCTCTTATGACACCCCATAACGAGTAAATAAATGCAAGCTATTTCTTTGTAAGGTGGAACCCAAATCCCAACTCCCTCTACCCTTATACCTCCCTAAAACACACTTGTGCCTCCCAAAAAAAATCCCATAGTGTTCTCCTACACCATTCCTAGGCCATCTACAAAAAATCCCACAAAACATGTCAAAACATTCACACATTAACAATTAAATTTATAAAAGAAGAGTATTTTAAGAGCCAAGCTCCTACCTCTCAATGATGGAGTTGTTCCAAGTTCCAAAATCAGAAAGCTCTATCTTAATGCAAGCAATCCAAGAACATCCAATCAAAATCATGCAACAATCTTCCCAAAACTTCTTCAAAAAAAGAGCTCCCAAAACAACAAAAAATCCGCCCAAGAATCTAGTCTCCAAAAATGAAGCAACCCAAAACAAGGCAAGGAATTCAAATATATAGAAGAGGAAAGAGAAGAGGGTGACGTGGATCCATGTGGGATGCCACATCACACATCCTCAAATCCAATTCATAAGTAAACTTCAATCTCTAAGGCACAATAAAAAAGCAGGTGAATAAATGACAGTTTACTTACACACTCAAAAAAAAGACCACACCCCAAATGACTGAAATTAAAATCATGTATGAAAAGTGCAATAAAAACATTCAACTTGAGTTAAAAATATGAATAAATAAGGGATAAATTCAACTCTCCAACCATAGGTATGTTTAGTAAATAAATTTAAGAGGTATGGGACAAGTTTAACTTGTCTCACAACCCTCAAAAATCACCCTCCAAGGACAATTTCGAATTTCCAAGAAGATGGGTGTTTCACACTCAAAAGATAACTTCCACATCACTTACACATCTCTTACAACACTTACACATTACTTACACATTACTTATAACACTTTAAATCATGCCCAACAAATCTTATTAATTATCTTCTTATGACATATTTGATTTATTTATGTTAAGAATATGATTACTCACAAAATTTACACATCATATAATAATTAATGAAAGGGTAAAGGCACCACAAAATAAATGCATGTAACATCAATAAAAAGGAACAAAATAAATAAATAAACATAACCCTTGGTCACATTTAAAGGTGATCCCACCAATTGGAATCCATAAAAATCAAACACACACACATGAACAATACAAGTTTCCATGGTGACCTTCTTGAATTCATCTAGAATTGCAATGTGTTTGGTATCCAGTCCCCAATGTTTTTTGTGATATTTTTAACCTACACAATAAAAATACCCCTTTGGCCTCATGACCATATTAGAACATCCAAATGAATACAATATAATTTCAAAATCATCAATATATATATGAATCACAACAACATCTAGACAATCAACAATATCAATTACAATTTCATCAGCAACTATATAATCATCAATTTTAAATTCAATTTTATCGATCTACTCAATATATCCAAATATCACATGTCCTAAGAACATCCATAAATATATCTATATAACCATGTCCAACAGCATGTCAACATCTATATAAAATGTCTCTAACAATCATCATGCATCATATATGAATTAGAGTCAACAATAATCCATGATCTTACATCTAACACCATACTAAATCAAAACTATAATAATGTCCATAATATAGTCAATAGTATCATTATCAATATCAAAAGTATCAAAGGGAAGTGGGCACTACATCCCCCTCCCCTTAGACTTGACTTCCTCTTCATTTGCACCGGAAAGAGAGATAGGAACAAATGCAATAGAAAAAGGATCACTCCATTATGGGATTGCTTACTTCAAAAAAGTGTGGGTCTACATAACCTAAGTTTGGTCCAATGCAATTCAGTAAGAAGAAGGGAGATTGCAAGGAATGAGTTCTAAAAATTCTGCATGCAAGGCTACGAACATTTAAATATAGAGAGTACATTTACGATATCAACGAAGATACCACACATAACAATATAACATGAAGAGTTCAAAATATTATTTAGATTAGCCACCAAGTAGAGGAATAATACGGAGAATTCCATGAGTTTGAGAATGACCACATAGTTTCCCAAGGAATACAACATACTACATTAATAAAAGTTAAGGTTTCTACTAAGTTTAAGCCATGATTTCAAGGTTCGTTTTCTTGACAAGGCTAATAAAAGTCAACTATGAAAAAATTTACGTGAGGAACAAGTCTACTCAAGGTCCCACAATTTGAGGATCACACAAAATGAGGTGAATCAAGGACACCTAAATTAGAAAAACATTTAAAATCAAGGAACTATTCTAGGAAATCACATCTATAACTCGAGAGGGTAGAATTAACTTTTCATGGTAATAAAATCAAAGTCAAGACCACAAGTTTTCCTATAGTCTGATTTTTACACTTTTTTAAAGAATTGAACACGCCATACCAACTAAATCTAAAGAGGTCAAACATTTATCAATATATATATATATATCTCCCCCAGCAATTAACATATCAATACAAATACCATACATTATAGCACAATGGGCTTTATTTATCTTATTTCCTACTCAAGCTTGGAATAACCATAAAGAGAGCACAAGAAAACCAAGTACCACTCAAGGTTGTTAGGGAGAAGAACGATTAACATTGGGTCTAATTACAATCCAAGGGTGCATCGTATCAAAAGTCAATAACATCATCTTGCACTTTCCATGCTAATGGAAAAGGGGCAACAACAACAAGGTGACCCAAGAAAATATGAAGAAAAGAAGACTTCCCAAAGTTATTTTATATCCTCAACATATGTTGCCTTAAAATTACAATAACTTAGGTCCCTAAGGACAAGACAACACACAAGGAGGTTGCTTTTTATTGCTCAAACAACAGATAAGTCTCAATCCAAAAGGACCACAACTCTCATTCGTCGAGCTACAGGACAATAAGGGTATGATGACCCAAAAATCCCATAATAAAGGCACATACATATATGAACAATAAGTACTAAGAAACTAGAACACATTACTATCCACAAGGTGTTTCACAATTTCAGGTAGGCAACAGAACTAGAGGTTCAACTATACATTGCACTCAATACACATAAATATTACTTATTGTATAACTCAACTAATTAAGTCAAAAGTTGTAGTTTCATTTTTCCTAGCACATTCCTTTAAGAGTTTTCTTAATTAAAATATTCCTTTTTATTATGATATCTCATGTTTGCATTATAAGGATCACCACTAAGGTGGCCATGATATATCGCCATTCTGTATAGGTAGAAAAACAAAATATTTATTCTACTCCTAGGGGAGGTAGATGAATAAAGTTTTTCCTTTTCTGTTCTTCTACATGGTTTTTATTCTTTCTATTAATCTACCAATGTTAAATCAAGGACCATTTTCTCTTTCTATGTTCTTGTTTATTTGTTAAGCTTTAAGGCCAAATATCCTCAATTATAGTTTTATGATTTTTGGGTGAGAGAATTTGTCTATTAAAAAAAAACTTAATGAGAAGGAACGGTAACCATATCACACTATTACTTTTATGGGAGAGAGAGGTAATTCAACACATCACATTTTTAATTCTAAGGAAGCAAGAGATGCTCAACATAGAAAGCACTTTATTAATTTGGTAAGAACTAGGAAACAATCAACCAACATGGATCACAACAATATTTAGAGATTTTTCCACTAATTACAAGTATCATAAAACATTACTAGTGGGTTTCTACAAGTTCTCAAAATAAGTTACGAGGAAGACCCATTAAGGAATCACAATTACTTTTAATGATCTACTAGGGTTTAACACTATTTGTTGCTTTGGCGAAAACATTTTACTCACCTGTTAAGACAAGGAAAGTTTTCAAATCTACACCCATATTACCACAGGATACCACCAACCAAGCTAACAAAATGAAAAGGAATTATTTTAACTATAAGAACACCACATACTCATTAGAAGCGTAAAATGTAAGCAGACAATCAAACATCTTATTCAACATGGCTTTACGACCAAGAGTTACAGCTTCAAAAGAGAATAACATTATAAAATACCACCAAGATTAAATTATCAAGGTCTAATTACACTATCATCATCAATGTCATGGTCTAAAAGACTCAAAGCATCCATAAGTGTCTCCACATAATCCAGAATTAATAGGTCATAGAGTATTATTCATAGTAACTAAAAAAAAGTTAAGGAAAGGGTAGACATATTTATAGGTCAAGAGGGAAAACAGACACACTTAATTTACACACACAATACTCAAATGGGATTAATTCTAACAATAATTACCAAGATGCATACAACCATCAAGTCACTACTTTATATAATGACATAAGGAAATGCTGATAAAACTTAGCATGCCATCGAAAAGAAGCCACTACCAGACACACACTTTTCCACTAACATCTAGAGCCAGCCAATAGCAACCCCATCCTAACATAATTCATCAACCCACAATTAAACACCTCTACTCTTACATGTTCAAGCTCTTACTGGATTGTAAGATAATCACCACCACCGCTAAGAGACTGCCAACTAGAACACACAACACAATGAGCTCTTTATCTGGAAATGTCAAGAAAAAAAAAGTCACTCTAAGATCCTAGACACTCTTAAGGTTCCGTGCATCCAAAACCAAGGCATAACTATAAGAACCTAAGAAGACATTCAAGACACCGAGAGTGTACCCCCATACGATGAAATGTCACAATACAAGAAGCATAGAACCAACTCATCATCATGCAAGAAGGAACCACGTAATGTTTAGCTAAATAGTCAACAACATAATGAGATCCGAGTCACCAATCAAAATAAACTCCAAGAAATGTCTACAATCAAGGAATGTGGCTAAGTAGCTGCATTGCAAAGTCTAAAAATTCTCACAAAAATGTAAATAAATAAAAGAGCCTCAGAGCTTCTCAATCCAATCATAAAATAAGATGTTCATCCTTGATAAAATAACACAAGATTAAGAATGTAAAACATAAAATTTAACACCACATTCACTCCACAACCCTTCATTGCCGCCAATAGGGGTACTCTGCCTCAAGGTCAGTTCCAAGGACACATACGTAGGATTAGGTCCAAAATAACACTTAGACTTGATGTCCACTCTCCCATACGGGTAACAAAATGGAAAAACTGACAACCATACCATCTTTTGTAACCACTGAAGGAAGGAGGCTCTAATTGTTTTTTAATTTACTCTTCTCGACCCCAGATCACAATCACTATTATCCAACCACAAGAATCACACCATAAAATTTAACATTCCAACCACTCCAGTAAGGAAGGGTCTTAAAAGGGCTTAATGCATCATACAATTAAATCAAGATTTAGGACTTGTAAAACAATTCATTTTCAAAGGAGAACCAAGTTTCCACTACACTATAAGTTCACAAAAATCAATTTAATTTAACATTCTTGTTTACCCCAGTTCAGACAAAAACACCACTGAGTGAGTACAAAAAATCAAACAACTTATTATTTTATTATTATTTTAATTTTTGTAGTTCAAATGAACAAAGTAATGTGATATTTCTTCATACGTATTTTTGTTCAATTTTTTTTAAATAAGGTTGTTTTCTAGATTCAAAAGTGTGCTAGGTTTACAGTTCATGTCTCAAGTTTTCTAGTGTGCGCAAGGGTCCAAGCTTTGAACCCATGGCTCTGATACAAAGTGTGATGCCTGCTAAAAACAACCCACTTGAGACCCAAGAACAACCTAGGATTGGTTAGGAAAATTATGGAATAATGTTTTTTGTTTAAAGGAGTCTACAACTAGGTTACAAGACAAGATTTGTCACTAACAAGTTTCAGGTCAATTCTAATCTACTATAATGTAATTCTATTTTTTTAACATATATTAGAGGTTAGAAGGTCAAAAATTTAGGGTTAGAAGGTTCAATTAGGTTCAGAGGGTAATTCCTCACCATACCCACTCTCTAACAGGCTTAAAGGATCAACTTGATTTTTCTCAAAATTAACGCATTCAAAATTTTTCTAAATCATTCCCATTGGATAGAAAATTTTATCACCTTTCCAATGATATAATTAAGTCCTCCTAAATCCTCATATGTTTCAAGTTATGGGCCGGTGGGCCTTGGGGTTTGCGGGGCCATAGGATACTTTTGGAAAATTTCCCGTGCGGGGATGAAAAATCACCTTTTCACCCGCAATCTTGTGGGTCCACAAGGGACACATAGCACCTCCTAAGCCACGCATGGAAAAGCGGGGACATGGCGGGAGACAATTTGAAAAGTCCTCCTACGTGGGGCAAAAAGACAATTTTGAGCCCGCGCTCCTGCAAGTCCGCAAGGGAAACATGGCTATCTCCAAAGCCAATGTAGAGAAATGCGGGGGTGATGGGGAGACAAATTAGTTTAATGCCCCAAAGGGAAAAAAGGATCACACTTCAGTTGTGCCTCCGCCGACGCCTCATGATGCCACATGGCAAATCTGGACTAATTGCAGACGCTTGAGCTATGGGGAAAATTTAAAAAAAATTCCCAAAAAAATTCTATAGATGCGTAAAGGAAGGAAAAAAGGAACCTATTCCTCTGCTGAATGCCTTGCATGATGCCATGTGGTAGATCACTTGATTGGCTGTGCAGTCGATGCCAAGGTGGTCGGGAAAATTTTGAAAAACTTTCCCAAGAATTTTCCTGAAGTGTTAAGTTAAAAATAGATCCACGCCCTCCACCAAACACCTCGTTGTGCCACATGGCAGCCTCTAAGTGGTTGCACATTGGTGTGGCGGTGGAGGAAATTTGAAAAAAATTTCCCAAAAGTTTTGTGAAGTTCTAAGGGAAAAATTTGGGCCGACTTGGGCTCTGCCAATGGAAATGTTTCGCAAATTGTTTTTTGACGCCAAGTGAAGAAAAAACTTCAGAAGGCCATAAATTCTTAATAGAGGGCTCATTTTTGGGTAGAACAATGAGAACTTTATGGAAATCTATCGACATCCTCTTTGCACAAGATTCATTAATTTTTAATTTTTATAAATTTTAAGAGGTTCAATTTCTAAGAAAACGATCTTGCAGGATTTTACAGTGCAAACTGGGTAAAAACTAAACTTATTAAATTTTCTCAATTTGTTCTTATTCCTCTCTCAACATTTCAAATAGACATGGAGGATTGTCCTTAGGTGGATTTATGATAATTTTGTGAGGTAGATCTATATGATTGAATTCCAATTCGAAATTTTACAATTTTGATAGCAAAATGACTGTGAAAGCTTTGAACTTGAGTTTTCCCATTGGTTTTAAAAGATTTCCTTTAATTATTTTTGTCTAATTGAAATTTTTTAGGGGAAAAATTTTTCATTTTAATTGTTTATTTTGTCTATTTCATTGTTACAGGTTTGATCTGTGCATTTTGGATTAAATAATTACCATTTTGAAAATACATAGAGAGGGATTAAATTTTTTAAAGGGTTTATTTGTCCATTTTCTTCTTCCAAGTATTATAGTATGTTACAATCCATAATTTAATACATTTAGTTGATTCAATTCAACTATTCAAAAACTAAGATACATATTTGAATTTCGAATTTGCACATATTTCAAAAGAAAGAGTATTACACTTCCTTTAAAAACATTTCTTTCCTTTCATACTGAGATTACAACACACAACTAGATGATTGAATTCAATACAATGTTACAATTTGAGGAAAGTTATGCAATAATTTATTTATTCCAAAAGACAACTTTACAACTTCCTTCTTGTATTATTTCCAAAATTCATATATTATATATGACAGGTAGAACTAATACATTTTCTTCTCATGTATTTCTCTTTTCCACTATTCTAAACAGCGATTTCATAGTGCATGTTAAACAAAGATTTCAAATGGAAAAAATATCATATGAACAAGGAAAACACTTCCATTAATTAAATGAAAATCCTACAACCTCCTTTCCCTTTGATTTCAAAATACAACATACAAATTATGTATCATTATTTCCAAAATAGAGTACAGAGTATAAGTATTTTACATTTCAATTTTAAACTTTCATTTTCAATACAAGGTATGTTTCCCTTACAATCAATACATAGATCATTCACTTCAAGTTGGAAAGGGGATACAATAAGATTTCATTTCACAAGGGGTTGTCGAACTATTTTTTTTCCTTCCTCTAGAACAACAACATGTAGATTTATCATTCTTCCAATTTTATCACAACAAGAGTAGGGGAAAGGAAATGCTCTCCACCCAACCAAGACATCCAATGAAGAGGAGAATCCATCCTTCTTCATTGGCATCTGAGCCCCAACCCTAATGCAATAGAAGGTGTGATCCAACTCATGGAAACAACAGGCTTCCACAAAGACACGAGCAACATTTCCATAAGAAAGCACAGTTCAAAATAGAATGTAGTTTACAACTAAATTAAAGCATGAAAAACATTACTGAGGCTTCATCCCTTAAGCCAAAGGACCAATACAATATGGGGGATGCTTCTTATGCCTTCCAAAGGGGAAATGGGTATCACCACCTGAGGACAAACTACCTGAATATATATATGTACATATATCATTTCAAATCCCTAAAATGCCCTTATGCCTCTCCCAAGTACCCGTCATTCATCCCATTTTCTTATGCCTCCCCAACCTCTTATGGCACCACATAACAAGTAAAGAAATGCAAGTTATTTCTTTGTAAGGTGGAACCCAAATCCCAACTCCCTCTACCCTTATACCTCACTAAAACACACTAGTGCCTCCCAAAAAATAACCCCATAGTCTTCTCCTACACCATTCCTAGGCCAATTACCAAACAGCCCACAAAACATGCCAAAACATTCACAAATTAACAACTACATTTATAAAAGAAGGGCATTTCAAGAGCCAAAATCCTACCTCTCCATGATGAAGTTGTTCTAAGTTCCAAAATCAGCAAGCTTTATCTCAATGCAAGCAATCCAAGAACAGACAAGCACAAGCATGCAACAATCTTCCCAAAACTTCTTCAAAAAAAGATCTCAAAAAACAGTAAGGAATTCGCCCAAGAATCTAGTATCCAAAAATGAAGCAACCCAAAACAAGGAAAAGAAATATAATATATAGAAGAGGAAAGAGAAGTGGTTGAGGTAGATCCATGTGGGATGCCACATCGCACATCCTCAACTCCAACTCATAAGTCAACTTCAATCTCCAAAGTACTGAAATTAAAAGCATGTGAGAAAAGTGCAATAAAAACATTCAACTTGAGTTAACAAAATGAATAAAGAAGGGCTAAATTTAACTCTCCAACCAAAAATGAATAAAGAAGGGCTAAAAATGAATAACAATGAACCTTTTAAGCATAATGACATGACACTGTGAGATACACATCACCCACCACATCCACAAATGCCTTAACACTAGCACTATGTCCTTCTAGCTTGGCACATTTAAAAAATAAAATTGAACCATGTTTAAGCTACACTAAAATTGTCTTCTTATGTTATTGTTGAATAAATTAAAGGGGAAATGTCAAATGTAGGTCATCTCAGCCCATGAAAGTACATGAAATGGTTTTTTTTGTAATATATCCAAGTAAATTATTTGATGAAATGCCTCAAACAAAGTCACAATAAACATTACTTAATAATCGATGCCTAAAAAAAAGAGATATTTATTTTCTCTATATAGAAAATGTGAATACCCATCACAAATAAATTCAGACCATATATATTCCTATCCCTAACCTATTGAACTCTATCTGGGTGGAAGAGGAGTCTAAATGCATTGGGGAGGAAATAGAGTTTCATTAAACAATTTACAAATTTTAAACAGTAATTACCTATTCTCTACACATAATAGTAAATGGGTTTGAATATATAAAATAAAAATGTGACTACAATAACCTAAACATATTAGAAAGATAAGTAAATATATTCATTTACTTCCTATTCCATATTCAAATCCACTTAGATTGCTTGTATAAAGATAACTCAAATGTATTTTGGATGGGGATTTTGATATTCTATATTGAGAATAGTCGTCACAACAATTTCACAGAGGAAGGTAATCACAAGTGAGTTGTCTGATAAAATGATATTGCCTACTCACTTCATACATTCTCCTTTTGTAACCAGTTAGAGTTGAATGGGCTGAGAGTGTGCATACATGTGTTTGGAATGTATTTTGGATGTGGTTAAGTGTATTTTGTATAGATAAATATAGTGGTCACAAACTCAGCCTATTATCTACGAGAAATAGTGAATGGATTTGAAAACATTAATAGGAAAGTTATGGTTATGTTACTGTTGAAAAACACGACCAATTTTTCAATAGTAACCTAAGCTCTTTTTAAAGCTATTTGCATTTATGCATTTTCTTGTTTTTTTGTATTCAAATCCACTCACATTGAATAGTGAATGAGATATTATTAAATGATGTGCCCAACTTAAAGGGTGTATGTGCTTATAGCATTTATTAAAATGTGGATGGAGCGATTGATGTCACTGTCCAACCGTCACATAATTATATAAAAATGGTTCACCATAATAATGTTATGACATTGAACAAAAATACTTATTATGGTGCTTCATCATGCTAGAGATGGTGAATTCTATATAGAGTATAGCTCCGTTAATACTCTCCACTATAGTTTCGAATTTAGAATTTCAATATAGAATTTCATATCATGTATAATAAAAACGACAGCAAGCTTATACATGGTAAACGGATCTCGAAACTATTGGCAGTAAATCAGATATTACATTGGCCTTATTGCCGATCTATCGTTTTCTCGAGCATTCATCGTTTTGTTCACATCTCGAAACTATTGGCAGTAAATCAGATATTACTTGTCCAGTTGCCGACAAAATTAAATGCGCCGGCCCGGCCTCCCACTGTTTCCTCCACGTATTACTTCTAGATGATTCCATCTAGAAGCTCAGTATCCACTTCGTCTTAAAAAACAAGACTACTCCTGTTTTACGTATCTTTTGAGATCAATATCATGTCTTTCTTGGACAGCGATTGAACAGCACCTTCTTCAATCTATCGCGTACCTTCCAAATTATTAATCAAAACAAGCCAATCCCATTTCTTCCATCTCATTTATTGGTATTTTGTGATAAGACTAAAATTTCAGCTCCATTTCTGTTCAAATTTCATACTGCTAATTGATTGCAGTATGACTTCTTTTTTCGTATGGGAGAGGGAAAAATTGACCAAGTTCGGGTCATTATCCATGTAATGCCCCGTTGGGCATCAACTTCCGTTTCTGCCACCTTGCCCCCATTGCTTTTTGTTGAATGTTTATTTGAGCTTTCTTTTTATCGTCGGGTGACTTTGACCTTATCACGGAGTTATCTTGGTATAGTTTCTTCCCTTCTTTTGCTTTGTCTCGCCATCGCGTGAATTTTTTGGGTCGTTACAATCCACAACACGATCAGTTGATGTGCTGCCCTCTGGCGAGGCGTACAAAACAGCGACCTCTTTTTTCGTATACACCTCTGAACATAAACACCTTGTATATGCTTTGATTGTCAAACCATGTAAAAAAGGTGTTGGTGAGTTGGTAAAAAGAATCAATTGTCTCCCACTTAAATTTTCAAAACCCCATAAAATCAATAGCATAAACATCGTGTCATATTTATGAATTTATAACTGGACAATGAATATCACAATATTTACAAGGAAAAGACCAACCCCGACTAGATCGAATAGAGAGGTATGGCCCCAACCTTTTATTATATTGCATCATTTTTTTTTGTATTCAGTTGATATATTATTAGTTTTTGAAATTGGTGTCGCTTATAAATTTAAAAGTGGGGGGCCTCTACCGTTTAATATTATTCTGATTCTCGACTATAGACTTTGAACTATAAAATAGTATTTTGGTCTCACGTTCATCCAAAACAAATGAGATACAGAAAATAACATAACATAATATTTTTAAAAATTAAAAAATTAAATTAAATTGGTATATAAGATAGCTAAAAATTCCTTAATAGTACATACTATATGATATGGAAAATAATTTCCCAAATTAAACTAGTGTCTTATTCCATTGTAACGTTTATTTTTTCTTAAACTTTAATTTGTTTTAGTATATATTACGATTGTATCATTGGTTTCCATGTGATTGTAAATCCTAAACAATTTTTTCAGTCCTTTAAAAAAGAAACAACTTAGTTGGAAAGGGATATTTTTTTTTTTTTTTTAAGTCCTTGGAATTTTCATATGCAATTGGCTGGTGTAATACTTGACATGTTATATGGTGTTTATAATATAGATTTTAACCAATTTACAATATTATGTAAGTTTATAGTTGAACAATAAGATGGGTTCTAAATGTTCCCAAAAGTCTGAACAAAGATGACAATGAAAGACCAATTTATGAAACCCGAGGATCTTTCAAAGTTGAAGTGGGTTGAAGGCTGATGGACATATGGTTGACCCATATAGAAACCTTCATGACATGAGTACATTATCATGTGTAGTGTGTGTATAATTTATATGAAAATGTGTAGTATTTACAAAAGATTTATCAAGAGTTGTAAAATAGCTTGATTGATTTTAGAGGAAATAGGATAATGACCTTCTAGTTAGAGTATTGTTTTCATTTAGAATAAGCGGACATAATATTATTGTACCCAACTGAAATATATGAACTATAGACAATTGTATGTTGATGAGAAGCTCTATGCAATGGCATATTTTTCAAACCATGGTTATAGTATGGATAAATTATAGCTTCATAGCAATATTGTAACATATATGGAAAATATTTTTATATTCCCTTATATAGTGTGTGGAATATATCATTATTTTTGTATGTATATCAAATTTAAGTATCAACACAAGTTAGTTTTAAGACATATAAACTTTTAATTTCTCCACTTATACATACTATTTTCTATTTAAATAAATACGATTTAAAAATTTACTTGGTGGTTTGATAATGGACATATTTCATAGTAGCAAAAATTCACATCAAATGTTACATGTGATATGTATAAAAATATTGTTAATTATAGAAACTCATCAATTATGAATCACAAAATGACACTTTAAATCGTAGAATTTTAGAAATGAGTTATCATTCATATAAAATATTTACTTTAAATATCAAGGATACAATGTCTTGACCATTAGCATATGCAAGCAAGCTAAAATTTTTATGCCACAAAAATTAAGTTTTTCTTTTTATTTGGTAAGGATCGCATGCTACTATCTAAAAAGGGCCTAACAATGAATAAAAATTGTATCTATTATTTTTTATAAACCCATAAGCATGGGCTTGAACCAAATACATCATTACTATGAAGATCTAAATCTGTGGGCCATTTTAGGCTCACAATGAGATTTCAAAGCTATAATTGAAGGTGTAAAGCACATGCACCCATTTATAGGGATTCAACATTGTTTGGGCTTTATATTGTTGATCCCATATACCATGTTTGTACTATGACAGTTGAGAGAGGCTATCACAATCAAGCACCCCAGTTTGGTGTTTTGGTGTCGACTTATAATTACAAGTTAATTTGCCATACACTATGCCATAATACAAATATGCATTTTATCAATTTGAAATCACTTTCAATTCAAGAAATCTTGTTTATCGAGAAGCAATCCCTTTGCCTCACTTACAAAATATGCTATGTGAAGACTTCTCCATTTGGAAAACTCCTATACTATTAAAAAATATAAGGAATATTCTAAAATGAGATTACAATCAATAAATTAATGTCATCGAGCTCAAAAATAATACAATTCTTAATTTTTTTACACAACTAACTACCAAAATTTGAAAGTAATTTCACTACATCATATTTCTAATTTTTTGTTGACCATAGAAATTCATATAATAATTTTCAAAGCAAAAAAAATTGAGTACATTCGAAAAACTCCACTATCCTTAAAAAGTTACTACGAATATATACTAGTATACATATATTAAATAAATCTATTTAAAGGATGTCGAGAGGTGTCATTCTCCATGATTCTTACTATCTATAACACAAAAAACATTATACTAATAATATTATCTTAAATTTATTATAAAATGAAATTACTTTTTGTAATAAATTATATTTTGTTATAATTTAAGTATATATATTAAATATCTACAATTACACTAAAATAAAAATCATAGTTAATTATATGGTAAAATTAAATTACATTTGTATTTGTGTAATTCAAGTGCTCCAAGTAAAATTATAGTTGTATTTGTTTTTATTTTGTGAGTGGGCCCCAATTTTTATTTCACGGGAACAAAATAAGATTTAGACACGGCTATGACATCAGACTCTTTCACTTCATATATACAATTGTAGATGTCTCTCGGCATAATTACATTTTTGTATTACAAGGAAAATGTCTTCTCGATCTCAAAAATGAAGAGATAGAGAGGACATCATATAATGAAGATGATGAACTTGGAAGAGGAGGGGCATATTCAAAGTGAGCTGCACTAATAATGTCATCTCTCCTCACTACACTACACTACTTTGGTTTCACTCCAATCCTTACAGAAAAAATTCTAGCAGAAGCAAAATTGCTCATAACATAAGACCTGTGTATGCGCTACACTCCATTTTAGCTTGACTGAAATCCCGTAACTCTAACAAATTTTAACATAGATTTAAGAAATGGGACTGCTAATCTCATAAAATAATGTGGAAGCATTGGATTGGATTCAAGAAACAAGAGATGTAACTCTAATAATTAGGGACAAGCTTGAGCAAAGCATCAAGATTTCGAGCAGAGTAATGAAGAGCTAGGGCTGATCTAGTAACGAGCATAAACCAAAAACATCCTCTACAAAATAATGACTCTTAATAGATTTGAACCACAAATTTTAAATCCTCAAATAATGTTTTGAGTAGACTAAAAAATCAGAAGGGAAATGGCTACTAGAGGTAGCTCTAATACCATCTTAGAGAGATGAAAAATCTCATCCCAGAATCATTGATGTAAAACTAAAATAACCACAACTTCAAAACATGTAAGCTTAGACATATGCATAGATGAAATATTAAGCCAGTAATGGAACATGTAATCTCTCCAGTTGTTAATAAAACAATTATACTCCTAAAATAAACTTATTGGAACTAAGTGGTGTTAACATAGTTAAAAATAAGTACGTTGAAAAATATCCTAAACCTCTTAGCAGTGTGAACATGTCAACTCCAAAAAATATTAATTAAGTTTTTTTGTTGGGGCTTTATCAACTTGGCACTATGTTGAATGATATAATTACATGTCACTCCAGCGACATATGTGGATAATGTGCATGACGTTGTTTGGGGGGTAAAACATAGGTCAAAGAATAATTTGTTGTAGCTTCCGTCAAAAGGATGTCAATGGGGAAGAGGAGAATACTGCTATGGTTACCAATTTTTGACACTTTCCAGTAGTGTCGTGCCATCTATAAAATGGACACCTTCTAGAAAATTATTTGAATAAATTAGGTCTACCATCTTACTTGGTTTTTTTGAAGCTTACTTAGTTTTTTAATAATGGACATCGTTTACAGTAACAAAAATTCATGTTTATGGAAAACATTTATATTTACTTAAATCCATTAATTTTGATTTCTAAAATAATTTTTTTTTTGATGAAATAGTCTATATTACTTAATAAAATATTACAGTCTATCCACAAAAAATATGGGTGGTAAAGGGAACACCCCATGATCAAACTAGCTAGCGGCTACAAGACTAATGTATCAGGCCCAAGGGGTAACCAAAAACATAGCAATAATGACAGAAAACAAAAGGAAAACAAAATAGGCCTTCACAACAAACATAGAGGCAGAGGGTGGCAGTGGAGGCCCTTTATCCTCTAGGTTACTACCAGGAATATTGTTGCCATCTGGAAGGGGTGGCCAGTTAGAAGCAACTTCTTCTTCTTTATCATCCTTCTGATTAGGAGAAATGGCAAGAGCCAAATGAGGGACTTTTCCAAAATCCCACCCATCCCACTGCACAGGAGGTGAGGAGTGGTGGTGGAAACCCCAACCACTGTGTTGTCAGGATTGATGTGGGGACCTCTAACCACCATGGTTTACAGGGCTCCACTGATGCTTGGGTTGCCAACTGGGAGAGCGATGACGATGAGCACGGTCAACTGACCAGCCTTGGCCACGATTTCCTCTTGAAGGAACACTCCCAAAAGGGGAGGTAGGTGGTTCCCATGCCATAGTGCAAGGAGCGCTGGCCCAATGATCTAGAAGGGTCTAAAGGTGCCGTACTTCTAGTTTAACCTTGTGGGATTGGTCTTGGATTTGTAAGAACACTATCGAGATAAGCATGTCCTTATCATAATGTGAAAGAATGCAAGAAACTGCAGAATTAGAAAAAAATATCATAATTGTGTTCTTTCCATATAAGAATAAGGATCTCCACTCTGAAAGTAAGCCACACTTATACAAAAGCATGGGGAATGGAAATAGAATCCCCTAGAAAAGCATGTTGACAAAGAAATAGAGCTGGTCGAAACTACCGAAAGAAATCGTGGATCCAAGTCCAAATATCCTGAGCTTTTGATAAGTACCAGAACAGATGTATGAGCGTCTCAATATGCCTACAAAAGGGAAAAACCAAGGAGAAATCCCATAATGAGCTAATCTGCGCTGAAGAGGGAGGCCTTGAAAAAGTAGGCACCAAGCAAAACAAGGTAGCTTGGGTTGAAGGATGGCTTTCCAAATTGTATGAAATCTAGCTTCCTAGGAGGACCATCTAGAATTGATAGAACATATGGAGTTTAGCAAGGCCACCATTGGCCACCTGGGGGTGAGTAGAGCATAACCTTTTCTTGGGGAGTAATTTAAGAAAGGGGTATCTGGAAAACATTTCCAATCCTTCCACCAAGGCTTAAGAGAGACAACACCAACTTTGTGAAGTAGCTAAAATAATATTTGAAATCATATACATATTAGAAATATATTATCATTTTAGGAAAATATGAATTACGTGCTAGCGATTTACATATGCAAACAACTTAAAAACATTTTTCCTACCATCGGAATTTATATAATCCCGAAAGGAAAACTTTAGGTACATTGACAAAAATTTGTCATCTACATCTCACATGGCCTTAGTTTTATTTTTTGGTGTGATTGACAAAATATGGCAAAGGAACACCATTCCATTCACAAAGGTGTTGTAGAAAGATGCCATGCTTATAACTTCCAACTGATATCTAATGTATTTTTATATCAGTCCAGCTTCCATTGTTGAGGAACTCAATACCAGGTCTTGAAAGACAAAAATGAGGTCTTGACTACATCAATGAGTGCGCCCATCTTGGTGGATTTTCTCCTGAAAACGAAAAAAAAGGAGAAGACTAAGGAAATGGACCTTCAATATTGAGGTTCAGTAGCAGCAGCCTTGTCTTGATTTCGGCTTCTCATTCTGCTACCCCATGATGACGACAAATAATTATTACCACTCCCCAATTTTCTTCGTATTAACTCCATGAGCTGAGCTTCCCAAACATAATTACTAATACTGTTAATATTCCCTTGTTCTTGACCAATTCCATCATGTTCTACAGCTTCCATCTTAATCCTCGTGAAGGAGAGGGTCGGCAAGAGTTTGGTAAGCCAGCTGAATTTGTAGGAATTTTCTGGTGCATTGCTATGTACCTTGGGATATGATAATATAATATATATGGGTTGATGGAGATGCCGACATGTGGCATACATCCCCTTAGTTATATGCATGGGTTCACATGGGATATGATAATATAATGTATATGGGTTGATGGAGATGCCGACATGTGGCACACATCCCCTTAGTTAGTTATATGGGCTCACATAGGAATTAATTATATTGGATAATGGGTTGGCCTACATTGGGATTAGGTGTTACGGATCCTATTTAAAGGATGTCAGTAGCATTATTAGGGGGCGATATATGTATGAGTTGAGTCTTCTACTTGGTAGTGGTATATTGGAGGTTTTCTCCCTCGAAGTGGATTCCAATCTTGGGATATTGTGGAGTTACTCCTTCCTTAAGGAGTATTGTATGGCTGTTGCCTACCTTAAGAGTATTATTTATGAATATATAGCATATTAGGGAATCTTGTCTACCCATATATCTTGTGTTGTTATATATCTTCTATAAAGCATTCATTTATTATATGAAAAGTTCTTATCAAGTGGTATCAAAGTATTGATTTAGGCAAAAATATATGTGGGTTCAAACCCTAATTTTAGTGATTCTTACTATATTTTGAGAAACAACTGTAAATTAGTTTCTAGGATTTTTTGTACCACAGTTGCGATACAGGGTTTAAGTAATCTTACAGTACTGAATTTCAGAAAGTGTTGGAGGTGTTTTATGGAAGTTATGTGCATTTTCTAGGTTTGAAACCCTAAATTCTAAGGCTTCATTTATATCTTGTGAATAATTAGGAATTAGGATTTTCTAAATTTTTTGTAGAATTGTTGGTAATATCCTTTCAGAAATGGTGATGGTAATGAAATTTCAGTATTTTTGGATCTATTTTTTCAAAGTTATTGCAGATTTATTGTTTTTTCACTATTTTGCTCCACATGCTGCAATTTGAGAAATTTTCTCTAAATTTCTTATATTTTTAGAAATCCACTCAAAAATTAAATTATGGGTTACTTGTGTTTTGGTTTCAGATTTGATTCTGTATGTTGGCCGAAATTTATCCGAAAGGATCATAATAAGTTTTGGATCAAAAGTGTCTATTCCTACGAAACCCTAAGTTTGGTGGATCATGGGGATGGTACAAATTTTCTTTAGTAGATGGGCAGATTGATGCTAGATTTTTTTGGTGGATACAAATTTATGGATAAATGTATCTTGCAACCATGTTTACAATGGGTTAGTTTCTTCAAGTTCATGGATTAGTGGCCCTGCACGATATTTGGTATTTTTGAGTTAGAAATAGGAAAAGTCTAATTGGATCTGGGATTGGGAGGAACTGGAACATAGTTTTCATGGAGCTAGATTGGAAGACAGAAGAAGAAGAGGATGATGATGATGAAGCAGAAGTAGAAGTAGAAGCAGCATTAGAAGAAGAAGATGAAGAAGAAGAAGACTTCAGAAGAAGAAGAAACATAAACATAAGAAGAAGAAGATGTTGATGATGAAGCTGCTACATAGGATAGTGGCATCTCCAAGGATGGAAGCTTCAATATTTTAGTTTGAAGGGTGCATTCAAATAAAAAAGGCAATTGTTTCCATAAACCCTAGCAGGAAATATAGCTTCATCAATATGGATGTAGCTCACAATCTACATGTGCAAACAAAGCATATCAAGGAATCTCAAATGGATGGCAAGCATATTCAAGTTTTTGAAGATTTAAATAGCTTTCGATGGATAAATATGTTTTACATTCAGATTTTTATGCTTTATATATGGATGGTATGGATATTATTCTTCAGGTATCCTTGGTTAGAGACATTAGGAATAATTAATATTAATGTGCAAAAGAATTTCATGAAATTATGGTACAAGAGAAAGAAAATTACATTGCAAGATATCACACTTAGCAAGGAAAAAAGTAATGTAAAATTGGATCATGAAGATGAATTTGAAGATGGTGAAAAAGGGAATAGGGATGATTCATAAAGAGAGGATGACATGAAAAAGTAAAAAATAATTTCTCTACTCAAGAGAAAAAAGAAATAACAAACAAGTTTGAACAGGAAACGAAAGTAGAGAAAAAGATTGATAAGGTTGAGCATACTAAGGTTGCACCATATAGACACCCACATCATCATGAGAGGAAAAAAACATGAAGACATGTTAAGAAACATGAGGTAAACAATCTATATAGATATACAAGGAATTGGAGAAATAATAATTTTGGCTATACATGGAATCAATGGAACAATAATTGCATGATATGGAATCATAGGAATAATCATTATGGATATGCATGGATGCTGATGAGAAATACATATGGACCAGGATGGAATCAGATGAGCACAATGGATTATGGAATTAGGCTTGGAGCAACATCGCCCACTAGGATTGCATATGAGTGGTTGGATGATCGAGCATGGAAACAAATGTGCATTAATTTAAAGCGCACTCATTATATGGCTTCTTCTTATGTTTTTGGGGAAGAAACATGTCAAAGAGGGAGGAAATGCTATGTACCTTGGGATATGATAAGTATAATATATATGGGTTGATGGAGATACCGACATTTGGCATACATCCCCTTAGCTATATGTATGGGTTCACATGGAATATAATATTATAATGCATATGGCTTGATGGAGATGTTCGACATGTGGCACACATCCCCTTAGTTAGTTATATGGGCTCACATAGGAATTAATTATATTGGGTAATGAGTCAACCTACATTGGGATTAGGTGTTACCCATCCTATTTACAGGATGCGAGTATCATTATGATGAGGTCGTGGATGTATGATTTGATTCTTCTACATGGTAGAGGTATATTGGAGGTGTCCCCCTCGAAGTGGATTCCCAGGTATATTGGAGGTGTCCCCCTCGAAGTGGATTCCCATCTTAGGAGATTGTGGAGTTACTACTTCCTTAAGGAGCATTGTATGGTGTTGCCCTACCTTAAGGGTATTATTCTGAATGTATTTCATATTAGGGCATCTTTTCCACCCATATATCTTGTGTTGTGTTATCTTATGCAATTTATTGATTTATTATATGAAAAGGTTTTATCAAAAAAGCCCATGGAATCCAACTACTACAAGCATTATACAATATATTAGCACTAACTTTTATAGGTTTTTTTAGCAATTTCATTACTTTAATAGAGGAGACAATAGAAAAAGAAACATTATGGAATTTAATAATGAGATATTAACATAGGAGATATTTGAAAGATATCCTCTAGTTCTAAAACCATACCTAACTGACAAAAGTTTAGGTTTGAGAAGTTACCTTTCCTACAAAATCATATTAGCAAAAAATTTAATACATATCTTCATAGGCATATGTGAAAGGGGGATTGCATGAAAAACACAAACCATTCGAATTTTATTTTCACGTACGATTTCCGGGGATTGCATGAAAAACACAAACCATTCAAATTTTATTTTCATGTACGATTTCCTTGAGTGAATATTGGCCAAGTAATCCTTTTGAAGCTTCAAATATTTAAAAACTTTGAATTATTCATTTGACATTCAAGGCATTTCCTTGGAGTTTAATAATCAAACAACCTATTCCTCCTACTTCTTTAGGCCTACAACATATATACTAACAAATATTATGAAAACCCATATTCCCTTCATAATTATCCATGACGAAATTTCCTATCGAAGAAATTTCCTAAGAATAATTTCTAATTTAGCATAGGTAGCCTTTAACGAAGCCCAACATAACATTACCTTGATTGATAAGGTATCCTGAAGTGTCAAATTAATAATAGACTATGGGAAGATCAAGGCCCATTATATCTAAGAGCAATTCGTATAAATCTAAAACTTGAAATCCATTAATGTCAGGGAGATTTATTAGAGGAAATTTGCGTGGAAACTTCTTTTAGATAATTAACGATAAGGGTTCTGTAACATGTGAATCTTTTAGTTGGAAAGATTATATGAGGGAAAATATTGTGGCACTTCATGAGGTCATCTTCTCTCTTAGAGAAGAAAGGATGATCTGAAATTTTTCATGGTAGTAATCTAAAACATCTTACAAGATATATGGAAGCTTGGTAATTATGTTATCGACACTTTTAATGGCTATTAACTTTTTCATAAAATTATCAATTAAAAATGAGGACAAAAGAACGCTTTCAAAGATCTATCAAAAACATATAAGTAATACAATATCTAGATAAAACATGTGGCCAAGTTTTTTCCAAGTATATTAATGTTAACATTGTTATTCTCCTACCGAATTGAGGTATATAAGCATCATCTTTCAAACCTTATCATGTCAAATGTAATTATATAGGCATCAACTTTCAAATTAAATTTAAAACTCTATCTAATTAAATTCAATTGCTTAACAAATTTAATAGTCATGTTATAATTGTTTGAAATACAAGATTTTATATTCAATAATATATAGTATTTATCCTTCATTTCATTGGTATTTTTCTCTGACATTCTAATTGAAAATAAATTCGTACTTAAAAAGAGAGATTTTTCCTCCCAAGTCATACTTTTTATAGCAGGTTTTTCGTTTTGGCTTTTATGACAATGTTTTTTTTTTAAGCGGTGAACAATATTCAGATGCATTGATATTGACTGTTGCCAATATTCTACTCAAGCGTACAAACTTGTCTAATCATTTTTATCTCGATTTCAGATCATGATTTGTTCTAAGTTTTGAACCTGGGGGTCGGGAGCAGGCCTGGAATTTCAAATTATCTTTTCCTATCAAAGCAAAATTTATTGACAGTTTAGGTCTTTCACGTGGCTGTAATTTCAAGAAATTTTTATGGATATATGTATAATTTGTTCTCATATATATATATATATATATATATATATATATATATATATATATATATATATATATAGGTATTATGTTTTTAAATACACCTTTATAAAAATTTGACTATTTTCAAAAATTTTCAGTCTGTTATTGTCTGCAGTTTCAAAAAAATTGGCCTGTTAAAATCACAAAAAAACGGCCTGCAACCTGTCAATTTACAAGCCTGGCCAGGAGTGTACCAAACTAGTGCGCAATTTATTTCCATTTAAGCCATTGACCGTCTCCATCAAGTGCCAATTAAGTATTTATGTCTTGTGACAGGGGCAAGCCATCCAGTGATCCAGGCATAATGGATTTATAACTCCACACATGCATATTACGTCTTTCGTTGTCCTACTCAATTATAGGGGTGTTCAAAATTGAGCCCATCACAGCCCTTAAAAAGGTGGGTAAAATATTGTATGTCAAAAATAATTATAACGTAAATATCAAAAGTGTGAGTTTCTTTTTAAAATTTTCAAAAGAAGTGTTATGGCTAAAAATGCTAACAACCAATATATGTGAAATTTGTAAATCTTAAAAAAAAATTGATGAATTCTACAAACAATCACTTTAGATCCTGGGCGTGACTTAGATATACGTTAGACAATATGTATTACGTAATTATCAATAATTTTAAAATAATAAATATGTTACTATTATAATACTATTAAGGTCAAATCCCAAGCTTCTAGAAAGTTAGTGATGCTAGCTCAATGAATACTTGAGAAATAATACCTAAAACAAAAGATTTAATGTTACTGATTAGGGTTTTGCTACCTTATATTTTTGTATGTTTCTTTGTTGCACAAGCCACCTTGAGAGGTAAAGAACAGAGCTACGATCTACTTGCACATAAATATATGCCCGCTTGGGAGCATACACAACATGATTTTGAACAAATCAAGTGTGCATGACACCCACAAGCTAGATATGGGTTGACATGGATATCAAAGGTCAGGGAAGAGCTTGGAGAAGTATGTTGAGTTGATTTCATAGGGAAAATTCAATTCTAGACTCGCAATGTAGGTTGTTGATCAAACTCTATGGGCACCATGTTAGTGCCAAAGGGTGGTATGGGCTTGCAATTGACTTGATCCAAATCAACGAGATCAATTCAAACTTGTTGTGTAAACAAGTTAGGGGATGAGATAATTGGATTAGCTTGGTTTTAATGCAACAAAGAAGGAGGTCGATGAAAAGGTTTTAAAGCAACATTATGACCCTTACAAATAAGAACTGAGCTAAGTGTCGAGTTACTCCCTAATGCAAATGTTGATTGGACTTATCATAAATATCAAAACGCAGAACACGGGAGAGGATCCATTCACTAAAAGAAATGAGTCTATTTTACCACAATTATTCCACAAAAAATCTATAACTCGAGAGAATTGTAGAATAATTGTAGAATTTTTATGATACTTTTATTTTTCTATTCAAAGATATTATAGATTTTCCACAATTTTATTTTAGTGGTAATAATTTGTAGAAAAATAATATCTCAAAAAATTTCTAATCATTCCCATTGGGATAGAAAATTTTATCACCTTTCCAATGATATAATTAAGTCCCTCCATAAATCCTCATATGTTTCAAGTTATGGGCCGGCGGGCCTTGGGGTTTGCGGGGCCATAGGATACTTTTGGAAAATTTCCCATGCGGGGATGAAAAATCACCTTGTCACCCGCAATCTTGTGGGTCCACAAGGGACGCGTGGCACGTCCTAAGCCACGCATGGAAAAGCGGGACATCGGGAATATTTGAAAATTTTCCCACGTAGGGCGAGTAGCCCACTTTGCGTCCGCACTTCCGCAAGGGACACGTGCTATCTCCTAAGCCAACACAAGAAAAGCGGGGTAATGGGGAGAAAAAAAAATTAACGCTTGGAAGGGAAAAAAGGATGACCTTCACCCACCCCTCCGATGGCACCTCGCGATGCCACATGGCAAATCTGGACTGGCTGCAGCCGGTGGAGCGGTGGGGAAAACTTGGAATTTTTTCCCAAAATTATATAGAACGTAAAAAAGGAAAAAAGGGACCCGCTCCTCCACCAATGCCTCATGACGCCATGTGGCATCACTTGATTTGTTTGCAGTCTGCCAAGGTGGTAGAGAAAATTTTGAAAAATTTCCCAAAATTTTTCGGAAGCGCTGAGTTAAAAAGGGATCCCCCCCCACTGACACCTCATGGTGCCACATTGCAGCCTCTTATTGGTTGCGGGGTCATGGAGAAAATTTGAAAAAAAAATCTAAAATTTTCTGAAGTTCCAAGGGAAAAATTTGGGCCAACGGGCCTGTAATGGAATTTTTTCCCAAATTGTTTTTTGACGCCAAGTTAAGAAAAAAGTTCAGAAGGCCATAACTTCTGATAGAGAGCTCAGTTTTTAGAAAATGAGAACTTTCTAGAAATATCTCTATGTCCTCTTCGCATAAAATTCATTACTTTTAAATTTTGATAAATTTTAAGCGGTAAATTTTAAGAAAACGATTTGCAGGCTTTTATAGTGCAAACTGGTAAAAACTGAACTTATTAAATTTTCTCAATTTGTTCTTGTTCCTCTCTCAACATGTGAAATAGACATGGAGAATTTTTCTTAGGTGGATTTAGGATAATTTTTTCAGGTAGATCTATGTGATTAAATTCCAATTTGAAATTTTACAATTTTGACAGCAAAATGACTGTGAAAGCTTTGAACTCGGTTTTCCCAGGTTTTGAAAAATTTTCTTTAAGTATTTTTGTCTAAATGATTTTTTTTAGGGAAAACTACTTCAATTTAATCATTTATTTTGTTATTTCATTGTTGCAGGTTGGGTCTATGCATTTTAGATTAAATAATTGCCAGTCTGAAAATACAAGACAAAGATCAAATTTTTTAAACAGTTATTTGTCATTTTCTTCTTCCAAGTATTATAATGTGTTCCAATTATAATCTAATACATTTAGTTGATTCAATTCAACTATTCAAAAACTAAAATGCATCTCTGATTTCGAATTTTCACATATTTCAAAAGATAGAGTATTACACTTCCTTTATATGCATTTCTTTATTTTCAAACAAAGATTACAACTCACAACTAGATGAATAAATTCAATACAATGATACAATTTAAGGAAGGTTATGCAATCCTTTATTTATTCCAAAAGACAACTTTACAACTTCCTTCTTTTATTCTTTGCAAACTCATATATTACATACAAGGTAGAATAATACATTTTCTTCTCACGTGTTTCACTTTTCCACATTCCCAACCGGGATTTCATGGTGCATGCTAAACACATATTTCTAATGGAATAATATCACATGGACAAGAAAAAACCACATCCATTAATTCAAATGAAACTCTTACAACTTCCCTTCCATTTTATTTCAAAATACAACATACAAAATACATTTTATTCTTTCACATTTCAATTTGCACTTCCATAAGCACTACAACATATTTCCATTACAAACATATGAAATTTCATCCACTTCAAGTGGGAAAGGTTACAATAAGATTTCATTTCACAAGGGGTTGTCGAACTATTTTTTTTCCTTCCTCTAGAACAACAACATGTAGATTTATCATTCTTCCAATTTTATCACAACAAGAGTAGGGGAAAGGAAATGCTCTCCACCCAACCAAGGCATCCAATGAAGAGGAGAATCCATCCTTCTTCATTGGCCTCTAAGCACCAGCCCTAATGTAATAGAAGGTGCGATCCAACTCATGGAAAAAACAGGCTTCCACAAAGACACGAGCAACATTTCCATAAGAAAGCACAGTTCAAAATAGAATGTAGTTTACAACTAAATTAAAGCATGAAAAACATTACTGAGGCTTCATCCCTTAAGCCAAAGGACCAATACAATATGGGGGATGCTTCTTATGCCTTCCAAAGGGGAAATGGGTATCACCACCTGAGGACAAACTACCTGAATATATATATGTACATATATCATTTCAAATCCCTAAAATGCCCTTATGCCTCTCCCAAGTACCCGTCATTCATCCCATTTTCTTATGCCTCCCCAACCTCTTATGGCACCACATAACAAGTAAAGAAATGCAAGTTATTTCTTTGTAAGGTGGAACCCAAATCCCAACTCCCTCTACCCTTATACCTCACTAAAACACAGTTGTGCCTCCCACAAAATAACCCCATAGTCTTCTCCTACACCATTCCTAGGCCAATTACCAAACAGCCCACAAAACATGCCAAAACATTCACAAATTAACAATTACATTTATAAAAGAAGGGCATTTCAAGAGCCAAAATCCTACCTCTCCATGATGAAGTTGTTCTAAGTTCCAAAATCAGCAAGCTTTATCTCAATGCAAGCAATCCAAGAACAGCCAAGCACAAGCATGCAACAATCTTCCCAAAACTTCTTCAAAAAAAGATCTCAAAAAACAGTAAGGAATTTGCCCAAGAATCTAGTATCCAAAAATGAAGCAACCCAAAACAAGGAAAAGAAATATAATATATAGAAGAGGAAAGAGAAGTGGTTGAGGTAGATCCATGTGGGATGCCACATCGCACATCCTCAACTCCAACTCATAAGTCAACTTCAATCTCCAAAGTACTGAAATTAAAAGCATGTGAGAAAAGTGCAATAAAAACATTCAACTTGAGTTAAAAAAATGAATAAAGAAGGGCTAAATTTAACTCTCCAAC
Organism: Taxus chinensis; assembly: GCA_019776745.2. Lineage (NCBI taxonomy): Eukaryota > Viridiplantae > Streptophyta > Pinopsida > Cupressales > Taxaceae > Taxus > Taxus chinensis. Next base: position 275,550,641 of record CM034148.1, read on the forward strand.
CAAAAATGAATAAAGAAGGGCTAAAAATGAATAACAATGAACCTTTTAAGCATAATGACATCACACTGTGAGATACACATCACCCACCACATCCACAAATGCCTTAACACTAGCACTATGTCCTTCTAGCTTGGCACATTTTTAAAAAAAAATTGAACCATGTTTAAGCTACACTAAAATTGTCTTCTTATGTTATTGTTGAATAAATTAAAGGGGAAATGTCAAATGTAGGTCATCTCAGCCCATGAAAGTACATGAAATGGTTTTTTCTGTAATATATCCAAGTAAATTATTTGATGAAATGCCTCAAACAAAGTCACAATAAACATTACTTAATAATCGATGAATAAAAAAAAGAGATATTTATTTTCTCTATATAGAAAATGTGAATACCCATCACAAATAAATTCAGACCATATATATTCCTATCCCTAACCTATTGAACTCTATCTGGGTGGAAGAGGAGTCTAAATGCATTGGGGAGGAAATAGAGTTTCATTAAACAATTTACAAATTTTAAACAGTAATTACCTATTCTCTACACATAATAGTAAATGGGTTTGAATATATAAAATAAAAATGTGACTACAATAACCTAAACATATTAGAAAGATAAGTAAATATATTCATTTACTTTCTATTCCATATTCAAATCCACTTAGATTGCTTGTATAAAGATAACTCGAATGTATTTTGGATGGGGATTTTGATATTCTATATTGAGAATAGTCGTCACAACAATTTCACAGAGGAAGGTAATCACAAGTGAGTTGTCTGATAAAATGATATTGCCTACTCACTTCATACATTCTCCTTTTGTAACCAGTTAGAGTTGAATGGGCTGAGAGTGTGCATACATGTGTTTGGAATGTATTTTGGATGTGGTTAAGTGTATTTTGTATAGATAAATATAGTGGTCACGAACTCAGCCTATTATCTACGAGAAATAGTGAATGGATTTGAAAACATTAATAGGAAAGTTATGGTTATGTTACTGTTGAAAAACACGACCAATTTTTCAATAGTAACCTAAGCTCTTTTTAAAGCTAACTGCATTTATGCATTTTCTTGTTTTTTTGTATTCAAATCCACTCACATTGAATAGTGAATGAGATATTATTAAATGATGTGCCCAACTTAAAGGGTGTATGTGCTTATAGCATTTATTAAAATGTGGATGGAGCGATTGATGTCACTGTCCAACCGTCACATAATTATATAAAAATGGTTCACCATAATAATGTTATGACATGGAACAAAAATACTTATTATGGTGCTTCATCATGCTAGAGATGGTGAATTCTATATAGAGTATAGCTCCGTTAATACTCTCCACTATAGTTTCGAATTTAGAATTTCAATATAGAATTTCATATCATGTATGATAAAAACGACAGCAAGCTTATACATGGTAAACGGATCTCGAAACTATTGGCAGTAAATCAGATATTACATTGGCCTTATTGCCGATCTATCGTTTTCTCGAGCATTCATCGTTTTGTTCACATCTAGAAGCCATTACTTGTCCAGTTGCCGACAAAATTAAATGCGCCGGCCCGGCCTCCCACTGTTTCCTCCACGTATTACTTCTAGATGATTCCATCTAGAAGCTCAGTATCCACTTCGTCTTAAAAAAACAAGACTACTCCTGTTTTACGTATCTTTTGAGATCAATATCATGTCTTTCTTGGACAGCGATTGAACAGCACCTTCTTCAATCTATCGCGTACCTTCCAAATTATTAATCAAAACAAGCCAATCCCATTTCTTCCATCTCATTTATTGGTATTTTGTGATAAGAATAAAATTTCAGCTCCATTTCTGTTCAAATTTCATACTGCTAATTGATTGCAGTATGACTTCTTTTTTCGTATGCGAGAGGGAAAAATTGACCAAGTTCGGGTCATTATCCATGTAATGCCCCGTTGGGCATCGACTTCCGTTTCTGCCACCTTGCCCCCATTGCTTTTTGTTGAATGTTTATTTGAGCTTTCTTTTTATCGTCGGGTGACTTTGACCTTATCGCGGAGTTATCTTGGTATAGTTTCTTCCCTTCTTTTGCTTTGTCTCGCCATCGCGTGAATTTTTTGGGTCGTTACAATCCACAACACGATCAGTTGATGCGCTGCCCTCTGGCGAGGCGTACAAAACAGCGACCTCTTTCTTCGTATACACCTCTGAACATAAACACCTTGTGTATGCTTTGATTGTCAAACCATGTAAAAAAGGTGTTGGTGAGTTGGTAAAAAGAATCAATTGTCTCCCACTTAAATTTTCAAAACCCCATAAAATCAATAGCATGAACATCGTGTCATATTTATGAATTTATAACTGGACAATGAATATCACAATATTTACAAGGAAAAGACCAACCCCAACTAGATCGAATAGAGAGGTATGGCCCCAACCTTTTATTATATTGCATCATTTTTTTTTGTATTCAGTTGATATATTATTAGTTTTTGAAATTGGTGTCGCTTATAAATTTAAAAGTGGGGGGGCCTCTACCGTTTAATATTATTCTGATTCTCGACTATAGACTTTGAACTATAAAATAGTATTTTGGTCTCACGTTCATCCAAAACAAATGAGATACAGAAAATAACATAACATAATATTTTTAAAAATTAAAAAATTAAATTAAATTGGTATATAAGATAACTAAAAATTCCTTAATAGTACATACTATATGATATGGAAAATAATTTCCCAAATTAAACTAGTGTCTTATTCCATTGTAACGTTTATTTTTTCTTAAACTTTAATTTGTTTTAGTATATATTACGATTGTATCATTGGTTTCCATGTGATTGTAAATCCTAAACAATTTTTTCAGTCCTTTAAAAAAGAAACAACTTAGTTGGAAAGGGATTTTTTTTTTTTTTTTTTAAGTCCTTAGAATTTTCATATGCAATTGGCTGGTGTAATACTTGACATGTTATATGGTGTTTATAATATAGATTTTAACCAATTTACAATATTATGTAAGTTTATAGTTGAACAATAAGATGGGTTCTAAATGTTCCCAAAAGTCTGAACAAAGATGACAATGAAAGACCAATTTATGAAACCCGAGGATCTTTCAAAGTTGAAGTGGGTTGAAGGCTGATGGACATATGGTTGACCCATATAGAAACCTTCATGACATGAGTACATTATCATGTGTAGTGTGTGTATAATTTATATGAAAATGTGTAGTATTTACAAAAGATTTATCAAGAGTTGTAAAATAGCTTGATTGATTTTAGAGGAAATAGGATAATGACCTTCTAGTTAGAGTATTGTTGTCATTTAGAATAAGCGGACATAATATTATTGTACCCAACTGAAATATATGAACTATAGACAATTGTATGTTGATGAGAAGCTCTATGCAATGGCATATTTTTCAAACCATGGTTATAGTATGGATAAATTATAGCTTCATAGCAATATTGTAACATATATGGAATATATTTTTATATTCCCTTATATAGTGTGTGGAATATATCATTATTTTTGTATGTATATCAAATTTAAGTATCAACACAAGTTAGTTTTAAGACATATAAACTTTTAATTTCTCCACTTATACATACTATTTTCTATTTAAATAAATACGATTTAAAAATTTACTTGGTGGTTTGATAATGGACATATTTCATATAGTAGCAAAAATTCACATCAAATGTTACATGTGATATGTATAAAAATATTGTTAATTATAGAAAATCATCAATTATGAATCACAAAATGACACTTTAAATCGTAGAATTTTAGAAATGAGTTATCATTCATATAAAATATTTACTTTAAATATCAAAGATACAATGTCTTGACCATTAGCATATGCAAGCAAGCTAAAAATTTTATGCCACAAAAATTAAGTTTTTCTTTTTATTTGGTAAGGATCGCATGCTACTATCTAAAAAGGGCCTAACAATGAATAAAAATTGTATCTATTATTTTTTATAAACCCATAAGCATGGGCTTGAACCAAATACATCATTACTATGAAGATCTAAATCTGTGGGCCATTTTAGGCTCACACTGAGATTTCAAAGCTATAATTGAAGGTGTAAAGCACATGCACCCATTGATAGGGATTCAACATTGTTTGGGCTTTATATTGTTGATCCCATATACCATGTTTGTACTATGATAGTTGAGAGAGGCTATCACAATCAAGCACCCCAGTTTGGTGTTTTGGTGTCGACTTATAATTACAAGTTAATTGGCCATACACTATGCCATAATACAAATATGCATTTTATCAATTTGAAATCACTTTCAATTCAATAAATCTTGTTTATCGAGAAGCAATCCCTTTGCCTCACTTACAAAATATGCTATGTGAAGACTTCTCCATTTGGAAAACTCCTATACTATTAAAAAATATAAGGAATATTCTAAAATGAGATTACAATCAATAAATTAATGTCATCGAGCTCAAAAATAATACAATTCTTAATTTTTTTACACAACTAACTACCAAAATTTGAAAGTAATTTCACTACATCATATTTCTAATTTTTTGTTGACCATAGAAATTCATATAATAATTTTCAAAGCAAAAAAAATTGAGTACATTCGAAAAACTCCACTATCCTTAAAAAGTTAGTACGAATATATACTAGTATACATATATTAAATAAATCTATGTAAAGGATGTCGAGAGGTGTCATTCTCCATGATTCTTACTATCTATAACACAAAAAACATTATACTAATAATATTATCTTAAATTTATTATAAAATGAAATTACTTTTTGTAATAAATTATATTTTGTTATGATTTAAGTATATATATTAAATATCTACAATTACACTAAAATAAAAATCATAGTTAATTATATGGTAAAATTAAATTACATTTGTATTTGTGTAATTCAAGTGCTCCAAGTAAAATTATAGTTGTATTTGTTTTTATTTTGTGAGTGGGCCCCAATTTTTATTTCACGGGAACAAAATAAGATTTAGACACGGCTACGACATCGGACTCTTTCACTTCATATATACAATTGTAGATGTCTCTCGGCATAATTACATTTTTGTATTAGAAGGAAAATGTCTTCTCGATCTCAAAAATGAAGAGATAGAGAGGACATCATATAATGAAGATGATGAACTTGGAAGAGGAGGGGCATATTCACAGTGAGATGCACTAATAATGTCAGCTCTCCTCACTACACTACACTACTTTGGTTTCACTCCAATCCTTACAGAAAAAATTCTAGCAGAAGCAAAGTTGCTCATAACATAAGACCTGTGTATGCGCTACACTCCATTTTAGCTTGACTGAAATCCCGTAACTCTAACAAATTTTAACATAGATTTAAGAAATGGGACTTCTAATCTCATAAAATAATGTGGAAGCATTGGATTGGATTCAAGAAACAAGAGATGTAACTCTAATAATTAGGGACAAGCTTGAGCAAAGCATCAAGATTTCGAGCAGAGTAATGAAGAGCTAGGGCTGATCTAGTAACGAGCATAAACCAAAAACATCCTCTACAAAATAATGACTCTTAATAGATTTGAACCACAAATTTTAAATCCTCAAATAATGTTTTGAGTAGACTAAAAAATCAGAAGGGAAATGGCTACCAGAGGTAGCTCTAATACCATCTTAGAGAGATGAAAAATCTCATCCCAGAATCATTGATGTAAAACTAAAATAACCACAACTTCAAAACATGTAAGCTTAGACATATGCATAGATGAAATATTAAGCCAGTAATGGAACATGTAATCTCTCCAGTTATTAATAAAACAATTATACTCCTAAAATAAACTTATTGGAACTAAGTGGTGTTAACATAGTTAAAAATAAGTACGTTGAAAAATATCCTAAACCTCTTAGCAGTGTGAACATGTCAACTCCAAAAAATATTAATTAAGTTTTTTTGTTGGGGCTTTATCAACTTGGCACTATGTTGAATGATATAGTTACATGTCACTCCAGCGACATATGTGGATAATGTGCATGACGTTGTTTGGGGGGTAAAACATAGGTCAAAGAATAATTTGTTGTAGCTTCCGTCAAAAGGATGTCAATGGGGAAGAGGAGAATACTGCTATGGTTACCAATTTTTGACACTTTCCAGTAGTGTCGTGCCATCTATAAAATGGACACCTTCTAGAAAATTATTTAAATAAATTAGGTCTACCATCTTACTTGGTTTTTTTGAAGCTTACTTAGTTTTTTAATAATGGACATCTTTTACAGTAACAAAAATTCATGTTTATGGAAAACATTTATATTTACTTAAATCCATTAATTTTGATTTCTAAAATAATTTTTTTTTTTTGATGAAATAGTCTATATTACTTAATAAAATATTACAGTCTATCCACAAAAAATATGGGTGGTAAAGGGAACACCCCATGATCAAACTAGCTAGCGGCTACAAGACTAATGTATCAGGCCCAAGGGGTAACCAAAAACATAGCAATAATGACAGAAAACAAAAGGAAAACAAAATAGGCCTTCACAAAAAACATAGAGGCAGAGGGTGGCAGTGGAGGCCCTTTATCCTCTAGGTTACTACCAGGAATATTGTTGCCATCTGGAAGGCCAGTTAGAAGCAACTTCTTCTTCTTTATCATCCTTCTGATTAGGAGAAATGGCAAGAGCCAAATGAGGGACTTTTCCAAAATCCCACCCATCCCACTGCACAGGAGGTGAGGAGTGGTGGTGGAAACCCCAACCACTGTGTTGTCAGGATTGATGTGGGGACCTCTAACCACCGTGGTTGACAGGGCTCCACTGATGCTCGGGTTGCCAACTGGGAGAGCGATGACGATGAGCACGGTCAACTGACTAGCCTTGGCCATGATTTCCTCTTGAAGGAACACTCCCAAAAGGGGAGGTAGGTGGTTCCCATGCCATAGTGATCTAGAAGGGTCTAAAGGTGCCGCACTTCTAGTTTAACCTTGTGGGTTTGGTCTTGGATATGTAAGAACACTATCGAGATAAGCATGTCCTTATCATAATGTGAAAGAATGCAAGAAACTGCAGAATTAGAAAAAAATATCATAATTGTGTTCTTTCCATATAAGAATAAGGATCTCCACTCTGAAAGTAAGCCACACTTATACAAAAGCATGGGGAATGGAAATAGAATCCCCTAGAAAAGCATGTTGACAAATAAATAGAGCTGGTCGAAACTACCGAAAGAAATCGTGGATCTAGGTCCAAATATCCTGAGCTTTTGATAAGTACCAGAACAGATGTATGAGCATCTCAATATGCCTACAAAAGGGAAAAACCAAGGAGAAATCCCATAATGAGCTAATCTGCGCTGAAGAGGGAGGCCTTGAAAAAGTAGGCACCAAGAAAAACAAGGTAGCTTGGGCTGAAGGATGGCTTTCCAAATTGTATGAAATCTAGCTTCCTAGGAGGACCATCTAGAATTGATAGACCATATGGAGTTTAGCAAGGCCACCATTGGCCACCTGGGGGTGAGTAGAGCATAACCTTTTCTTGGGGAGTAATTTAAGAAAGGGGTATCTGGAAAACATTTCCAATCCTTCCACCAAGGCTTAAGAGAGACAACACCAACTTTGTGAAGTAGCTAAAATAATATTTGAAATCATATACATATTAGAAATATATTATCATTTTAGGAAAATATGAATTACGTGCTAGTGATTTACATATGCAAACAACCTAAAAACATTTTTCCTACCATCGGAATTTATATAATCCTGAAAGGAAAACTTTAGGTACATTGACAAAAATTTGTCATCTACATCTCACATGGCCTTAGTTTTATTTTTTGGTGTGATTGACAAAATATGGCAAAGGAACACCATTCCATTCACAAAGGTGTTGTAGAAAGATGCCATGCTTATAACTTCCAACTGATATCTAATGTATTTTTATATCAGTCCAGCTTCCATTGTTGAGGAACTCAACACCAGGTCTTGAAAGACAAAAATGAGGTCTTAACCTACATCAATGAGTGTGCCCATCTTGGTGGATTTTCTCCTGAAAACGAAAACAAAGGAGAAGACTAAGCAAATGGACCTTCAATATTGAGGTTCAGTAGCAGTAGCCTTGTCTTGATTTCGGCTTCTCATTCTGCTACCCCATGATGACGACAAATAATTATTACCACTCCCCAATTTTCTTCGTATTAACTCCATGAGCTGAGCTTCCCAAACATAATTACTAATACTGTTAAATATTCCCTTGTTCTTGACCAATTCCATCATGTTCTACAACTTCCAATCTTAATCCTCGTGAAGGAGAGGGTCGGCAAGAGTTTGGTAAGCCAGCTGAATTTGTAGGAATTTTCTGGTGCATTGCTATGTACCTTGGGATATGATAATATAATATATATGGGTTGATGGAGATGCCGACATGTGGCATACATCCCCTTAGTTATATGCATGGGTTCACATGGGATATGATAATATAATGTATATGGGTTGATGGAGATGTCGACATGTGGCACACATCCCCTTAGTTAGTTATATGGGCTCACATAGGAATTAATTATATTGGATAATGGGTCGGCCTACATTGGGATTAGGTGTTACGGATCCTATTTAAAGGATGTCAGTAGCATTATTAGGGGGTGATATATGTATGAGTTGAGTCTTCTACTTGGTAGAGGTATATTGGAGGTGTCCCCCTTGAAGTGGATTCCCATCTTGGGAGATTGTGGAGTTAGTCCTTCCTTAAGGAGAATTGTATGGCTTTTTCCTACCTTAAGGGTATTATTTTTCATATATTGTTATTAGGGCATCTTGGCCCCCCATATCTCTTGTGTTTTATTATCTTCTGCAATTTATTGATTTATTATATGCAAGGTTCTTATCAAGTGATATCAGCGCAGTGATCTAGGCAATTTGTGGGATGAAACCCTAATGTTGGTGACTCTTATATATCTTGAGATAGAATTGGAATTTTTTAGGATTTTTTGTGGGGAGTGGATACATAGTTCAAGTGATCTTCCCTCTGAATTTCAGATTTTTTGGAGTTGTTTTGCAAAAGTTATGTCCATTTTAGGGTTGAAACCCTAATTCTAAGGTTTCATTTATATCTTCTGAATAATAACGAATTAGGAAAACAAATTTTTTGGGTTGTTGGTAATATATTAAATGGTGATACCAATGAAATTTCAGAATTGGTGGATCTATTTTGACAGAGTTATTTCAGTTTTATTGTTTTTCACTATTTCGCTCCATAGGCTGAAATTTGAGGAATTTTCCTAAATTTATTACATTTTCGGAAATCCCTCAAAATTCGAGCATGGGTTACTTCTTTTTGGTTTCAGATTTGATTCTGTATGTTGGACGAAATCATCAGGTAAAATATTGGTCAAAGGAGTAGGTTTACGAAACCCTAATTTTTATGCATCACGGATATACAAATTTTCTATGGTAATGGGGAAATTGATGAATTTTTTTTTTGGATACAATTTAAACAAATGTATTTTGAAGAATGTTTACAATGGGTTAGTTTTTATCTTCATATTGGTGGGAAAGCACGATATTGGTATTCTTATTTGGATATACATCTATTGGATTGGGATTGGGAGGAAATGGAGGATATTTTCTTAGCTAGATGGGAAACAAAAAGAAACACAATTTTGTTAAAAGAAGAAGAAGAAGAAGAAGAAGAAGCAACAACAACTTCAGAAGAAGAAGAAGAAAAAGAAGAAGAAGAAAATGTTGATGATGAAGCTGCTACATAGGATAGTGCATCTCCAAGGAAGGAAGCTTCAATATTTCAGTTTGAAGGGTGCATTCAAAGAAAAAAGGCAATTTTTTCCATAAACCCTAGCAAAAAATATAACTTCATCAATATGGATGTAGCTCAAAATCTACATGTGCAAACAAAGCATATCAAGGAATCTCAAATGGATGGTAAGTATATTCAATTTTTTGAATATTTAAAGCTTTCTATGGATAAATATGTTTTACATTCATATTTTTATGCTTTAGATATGGATGGTATGGATATTGTTCTTAGATATCATTGGTTAGAGACATTGGGAACAATTAATATTAATGTACAAAAGAAATTCATGAAATTATGGTACAAGAGAAAAAAATTACATTTGCAAGATATCACACTTAGCAAGGATAAAAGTAATGTAAAATTGGATCATGAAGATGAATTTGAAGATAGTGAAGAAGGGAATATGGATGAATCAGAGGGAGAGGATGAAGAACATGATGAAAAAGTAAAAAATAGTTTGTCTACTCAAGAGGAAAAAGAAATAGCAAACAAGTTGGAAGAGGAAAAGAAAGTGGAGGAAAAGATTGATAAGGTTGAGCATACTAGGGTTGCACCATATAGACACCCACATCATCGTGAGAGGAAAAAATCATGGAGACATGCTAGGACACACAAGGGCAGAAATCTATATGGATATACAGGGAACTGGAGGAGTAATAATTTTTGCTATACATGGAATCACATGAACAATAATTATGGATATGCATGGATTCCAAGGAGAAACACATATGGACCAGGATGGAATCAGATGAGCCCAATGAAATATGGAATCATGTTTGGAGTAACATCACCCACTAGGATTTCATATGGGTGGTTAGATGATGGAGAATGGTGACAAGTGTGCAATAATTTAAAGCACAATCATTATATGGCTTCTTCTTATGTTTTGGGGATGAAACATGTGAAAGAGGGAGGTAATGCTATGTACCTTGGGATAAGATAATATAATATATATGGGTTAATGGAGATGCCGACATGTGGCACACATCCCCTTAGTTATATGTATGGGTTCACATGGGATATGATAATATAATGTATATGGGTTTATGGAGATGCCAACATGTGGCACAAATCCCCTTAGTTAGTTATATGGGCTCACATAGGAATTAATTATATTGGGTAATGGGTCGTCCTACATTGGGATTAGGTATTACCCATCCTATTTAAAGGATGTGAGTATCATTATGAGGGGGTGATGTATGTATGAGTTGAGTCTTCTACTTGGTAGAGGTATATTGGAGGTGTCCCCCTCGAAGTGGATTCCCATCTTAGGAGATTGTGGAGTTACTCCTTCCTTAAGGAGAATTATATGGTGGTGCCCTACCTTAAGGGTATTATTCTACATATATTGATATTAGGGAATCTTGGCCCCCCATATCTCTTGTGTTTTATTATCTTCTGCGATTTATTGATTTATTATATGCAAGGTTCTTATCATGCATTCCTCTTTCCCTGAAGGAGGGAAAACGTCAGGATGATATTTTAGATCCATCCCACGATATGGTCTCTTTATTTCTCTCTCACTTACATTACGAGAGATAGAGATCACATCATAGAATGATGATGTTCAACAACTAAAATGCCCTAATAATTCAATCTTTTCTAACCAGATCGTAAGACAAAAGAGGCATTCAAACCAGATCGCAAGGAAAGAAGGGTATAGATCTCGAGGGCATAAAAGGATTATTTTCGAGGTCAAATAAAGTTACCAAGAAAGAAAACGAGGCTATTCGAATGATGACAGAATCAGTTGGACAAAGTCATGAGGGCATTTGAGGAAGCAAACCCTATACGGATTTTTAGCATTCACAAATACAATCTTTTGGGGGAAGGAAAACAAAAAGACTGTTTGTTGTCGTTACCTCTCTATTCACTGGCAAGGCTTATCCATTTGTGCATTTTCTAGTGCAAAAAATACACAACCAGATTCGCAGGGGACAAGATAGCAGTGAGTTTAGAAAACTAGTAAGGAGGCACATTGAAGTTTTTCGAGCCACCTTTTGGGTTATTTGGAGCACACACCAGATAACAAGTTCAGATTCAGCGCCATTCAGGGGGGATCAAGATTGCAGGGTAGTAGGCAACGGTTCCAAGAAACTCTCAAAGGCACATTGCTTCTAGGCAAAAATTTATTAAAGTGGTGGAGTGTTCTATGGCAGAAGCTGACAAACATAGAAAAATCATGGTTAAGAATGAGGGATTCAAAGACAATCTGAACCTGGAGTTACAGAGGTACATTGCTCCAAAGCCACATTTACAAATGGTAAACGGAAATACATAATACTCTCAAACTATGACACTAGAAATAGGGAAAAACTGGTTTTTTAAAATGCAAAGCAGTATAAGGGGATCTTATGACGTAGGCATGCCAAAAAGCTAAGGCAGACTCAAAAGAAAAATATCACTTTGATTCTACTAAAAGAAACAACCAGAAAAGGGAAAAAATTTCAAATATTATCAAATAGAAGGAAAGCAATCAATACGTAAGGACGATAGAGAGGATCCAAAACTGAGCAAAATAGAAAAAAGTACAACAAAAAAGGATGAAAGATAGGAAGCAGTGCAAGATCTTAAACAACTATATAGCCCTACATCTACCCCCTTGACGTGGTATTCAAAATTGTATGTAAATGATCTCATGAACATGAAAGAGAGACTTGAAACTTTAGAAAATTAGAAGGTGCAAGAAGACAATGAGAGAAAAGAATGTGCAACACATACACAAGTTGGAAAGGGAAAATAAAGTTCTTAAAGAGTAGGTGATAAATCTTCAAAACCTCATGGAAAGAAGGAAGTAAGAGTTAGTCATTCTAAAACACGACTTAGGACATTTGAGAGCAGTAGGGGAGAAAAACATCGAAACAATAAAAGGAAATGAAACATTTTAGATAAATGAAATCCAATCAGCAATTAAAAACATGGAAATAAAAGAAAACCAGTTAAGAGATCAGATAGAAGAGGTCAAAGTTTGGTCACAAGTGGTAAGCGGATAATCAAATTAAAAAAGACAAGTCATAGAGAAGCACATCAAAGCTCAGATAAAAGAAGAAAAAGACCAGCAGGAAAAAGTGGTAAATTTTATCATCAAAGGCTTAAGAGATTTTAGTGAAAATGAGAGAACTGATATATTTACAAGGGACTTCCTTAGAGACAAGTTGACATGGATAGGGTATACATAACAAGCTAATAGGATTGGCAGGAGAATAGAGGGAGCAAAGGATCAACATGTGCAAGTTTTCATGAGAACCATAGAAGACAAGACGGCTATCCTAAAAAGTAGGGGACTTCTTTGACACACACACACACACATATCTAGATGAGGATTTAACATTTTCTCAACAAGAAGACCGAAATAAGGAATGGGAGAAAGTGAAAAAGCAAGAGAGGCAGAAAAATGGGCACGATTAAGGAATGGAAAGGCCCAAATCAGTGATCATTGGTCAAACAAGAAATAGGAGTTTGGGGCCCCACGGGATCCCATGCACATAGTAAGTTGGAATTGTAGGGGGTATCTATGCAAAAGAGGACCCGGGTTGGGGCCCATAGCAGAGGGAAAAGATATTATTATTCTTACAGAGACCCATGAACACGATGGTTGAAAAGTCCCATATTTCGAGGGGTACAAGAAAAATTCAGTTTGGAATGAAGGAAGTGAAACAAGGAAAGGTCACGGGAGAATTATAGTGCTAATCAAAGAGGTGTGGTTAAGGATCATCAAAGTGGAAAAGGAAGATACAAATAAGCAGTACATTTGGCTGAAAATATCAGATAACAAGGTAACAATTAGGTTGGCTTCTTTCTACTTTGCACCGAGAGGTTCAAAGACATATAAGAAAAGAAATTTGGATAAGGAAGACCCATATGTTTTGTTAAAAAAGACATCTCTGTGTTTAGTGCATATGGGGAAATTATTTTGATGGGGGACTGTAATACAAGGACTGCAAATAATCAATCTCTTCAGTAGAACAACGAAAAAGGTGGAGATGATAATCTGCTTTGGCTTAACGAAGCAAAGGACAAGTTTTTGGGAAAGACTATCTCAAGATGGTAATGAGGGGTGAATCATTTTAGGGTTGAGATTCTAGGTCTATGTAGCTTATACAACATGGTTATTTTTAATGTCATGAAGGCTTGGCCAAAATCTAGCAATATCACTTGCAAAACTTACAATGGACAAAGTGTAGTGGACTATGTAATATGCACTCAGAGTGCTATTTGTAGGTTGCTTGAGTTTTAAACTGGAAATTGTCCTATTGAGCTCAAATCTGATCATAATCCTCTCTTGGTCAAACTTGATACCATTTCAAATCAGCACCAGAGAAACAAGTTCATCATAGGCAAGAGACATCTCCAAAACAAGGAAAAATCATTTTAAATAAATAAAATCAGGAAATCTTTGTGGGTGCCCTTGAACAACAATTTCATATGGCAAGAAATGATATCGAGAGCAATACAAAGAAGGGGGCAAGGAGTTATGTTTGTAGTAAGTTGTTGATACCATTAATTCACAAGGCATAAAGTGCTTGCAAAAAATTTAAGCCTAGAAAGGGAGCTGCAAATATTTTTCCAAAAAATCCGTGGTATGATGAAGATTGTAACGCTGCCAAGAGAGCTATGAGTGAAAGTGATGTGAACAAAAAGGAAAATAAAAATAAATATGAGAGACTGGTTCATCAAAAAAGAAAACTATGTGAATAAGATAAGATCTGAATTAATTTCTCTCAGAAAACACAATCCCAAGGGATTCTGGAAGGAGTTGCAACAAAAGAAAACATTCATAGAAAACAATATCACAACAGCTCATTGGTTAGAATATGCAAAGGCTCTCTACGAGCAGTCTCAATAGAAAGATATTCCTCCCATCACTCATACTTCGATTGAACTTTTTTTGGAGGAAGACATCAAACATGGCATAAATAATCTAGCAAATGGTAAAGCTCAAGATGTTGATGGGTTGCAGGCTGAGTTTTTAAAGTGGGGGGTTGAGGTGCTCACTCCGCATATCAGAAAAATCTTCAATAATGTTTTCTAGGTTGGGTTCCCACTAGAGTGAACAACTAGTGTTGTTATTCCTCTTTTTTAAAATGGAGATATCGGTAATCCTTCTAACTATCGCACTATTATGATCAATCCTCTTTTTGGTAAGCTATTTAGGGGCATGATAGAATGTAGAATCAGCAGTTGGGAAGAAAGAGAGGGCAAAATGGAAAAAGGACAAGTAGGTTTCCGATCTAAACATTCAACCATTGATCATTGCATCACTCTTAGGCACTTGATTGAAAAGGTATGCGATACCCAAGGGGATGAAGTTTTTTGCTGTTTTGTTGATTTTAAGAAAGCTTTCGACATGGTTCCTAGAGACAAACTTTGGAACAGGATGGAGGAACTTAAGATTCCAGATGAGCTCAGAGCAGTAGTGCATAGACTTTATGAGCAGGTTAGAGCTAAAATCAGAACAAGAGAAGCTATGTCTGAATGCTTTGGTAGTGACATTGGGGTCAAACAAGGTTGCCCTCTTTCTCCCACTTTGTCTGGTTTATACATTGATAAGCTTGAACAATGGTTACCTAAAACCGAAGAAGGAGGTGTCCAGTTGGCCGTGTACGTGGTGAAGTTACTCTTATATGCCGATGATCTTATCTTAATCTCAACATTTCATAACTGCACTCTGCTATGGTTTCACTCCAATTTTCGCCTGTGAAATTCCAGCACAAGCAGACTTACTCATAACAAAAGCCTTGTGTAAAACACCAGTCACAGCGGCTGATGCACTGCACTCCATTACGGCTTTGCAATCAATAACCACTAAGAAATTCGGGCGAGTATGAAGAAATGTGATTAAATTAATTGGAAAGATTTGTTGGGTTTGGAGAAACAAGACATGATATATATTCACACATCAGTGACAAATAAAAAATGACCTTCTAGACGGGCTACCATCTAGAATCATGACGTGGAAACATCTAGAAGTATGATGTGGAAACATCTACAAGGATTCGGTGAACAGAGCAGTGATCACCTCCGCACTGCCGGGAAGGTTTAATGTACAGAAAGCATTGCTTTGGACAAGCTCTTTCTTCGTCATAACTTACGTAACATAACAAACCGATAAACAATTACAGCAAAACGTTAAAATAAAATGTTAACAATACGATAAGCTATCAAACCTTTTACTAAATATTTCTTTATGCAATCAAAGGATGTCACCATTTACACTTTTAGTTGTCAATGAATATTAATAATTGCATGCGCGGAAGGAAGGATGTTGCGCAAATAAAATCTGTAAGAAGTCTACGAAAGGATTCAGTGAGGAGTCAGCAACGTGAGAATGTGAGGCATAGACAAAAAGCGTGATGGATGCACAACACGAAAGAAGACTGTTGAAAGTCAACAACACAATAAGGAGGATTGCGGGGGAGTGTGCGCACAGTGTACAAGAAGAAGTCTATTGGTGAGAAGAGACTGGTGCGTAATATTTAATTGATGTTGCTATCTTTGGAAAGAGAAGGGGCATCGCACAATTTAATGTCCCACACGGCATGACGAGGAGATAGCTGACGAAGAAGAACCTAGTTTATAAAGCATGCACAAAGAGAGAAATCAAAGGCGTGGAGATGTGAGAAGCACCAAAGAGAAGGCAAGGTGTTGATGAAAGCAAGGATGGTATCACGATGAGATATGCGACAAATACTCTGCACAAGGTGCAAGACCACGAGAAAGTGTTTCCTGATCGTAGACGATAATAAGAGCACCGACAATCTTGTTACAAAGGAGATGGTGCAGAAGTTGGGATTGACATACTGGAGACATCCCAAACCATACATGATGACTTGGTTGTTTCAAGGTTAGGAGGGCATTATGTGAGAACAATATGAAGTGGAGATGAGGATTGGAAGATTCATTGATCAAGTATTGTGTGACATCCTACCGATGGATGCATGCCATGTCTTGTTGGGGAGGTCCTAAAATTTTGATAAAGAAATTATCTATGATGGGAGAGGAAACAAAGTGAAGGTGTGCTAGGATGTGAAGACAATTTGTCTGTCCTCACTGAGAGAAGAAGGAAGGGAACACCAAAGTCACATGGCATTGTGTAAAGGAGATGAAGACCAAGTATGTGTAGGAGACCAACTAGGTGATGCAAAAATAATAGGGAGAACACCGGATCAACTATTTATATGTCTTGTTAGTTGTTATTTAGATATTAGTATGGGAGCTTTAGAAAATATAAAAGAAAAAAAAAATCTTTTTCACTTTCTCATGCACCAATTAATTGTATGTATTGTTGGGTACTATTAAGATATTCGTTTGTGAAGTTGACCAAATAAATAAGGAAAAACAAACTTTCCTCATCTCAACATTTGTAATTTTATTGCATATTCTAATATTTCACATAAATTCCTTGATTTAGGTATGCATTCATTTTATAGAATAAGTCATTTGTAAGATTTGTATGATTTTTTTTTTTATTATTGGCAAATAGTTTTTTGAAAGGGACTATACCCTTCAGTACAAAAGATGGCCTAGGAGCCAGAATAGGAATGAAAACCAGATAAAAAAGGATCAGAATCCAAATGTGACAATGAAGCCCAAAGTAGCCAAAAAATAGCTACCCAAACAAGACAAAACAACAAAAACACTGCAAAAAAGTAGTAGAGGGACCACAAAAAAAAAACAGCATAAGAACATACAAGAACAACTAAAGCATCTACAACTACTTCTTGGCAGCTTTGTCGATTGATGATTATGTTATCATAGGATTTACGATAATTAGGATTAGGAAATTGTCAATATTTGTTTATATTTATGAAATTCAACACAAGAGATGTGGATATTCACGACTATAAATTATGTAACCATCATTACATGATTCAAGAGCATCTAAGGTGTCAACCAATCTTACATCCTGATTTTTTTTCTATTAATTAATTTTTGCTCACGAGCCTTCACATTACCCCATCACATATCTTCAATATATCCACATAATTTTGGTACCCTCCCATTTCCTTAAGTGGTCTTAGTATTGGTTTGCAAAGCTACTTAGTCACAACATTGCAATGCCCTAAATTATGATGTTAGGGAAACCGTGATGACTCAAGGTTAAGAAAAGCACTTAGAATGATTTATTTAAATCCCAAGTGTCCTTTTATATACTAATGGTAATGAGTTGATTTATGCTTATAACAATCCCCAAGAATCATATAAGGGAGCTGACGTAGTACTTTGGGCCTACGAAGTCATGATGTTATGCCAGAGTTTGAATACGTGTAAATGAAACATGTGAGATTTCAGACTTTGTCCACTTGGTAAATGCAAGACTGGCCCATATTTTCCATTGTGTTCATAAATCAAAAGGACATTGGGGACTATTTTAATCATGGTTTATAAAATATTTGTTTCACGCTTCGCATGCCCTTCCTAAATTTCAAAGAGATTTTGTTGGCCTTGTGAACACAAGGACTCCATGATATTGATGGGCAAGAGAATCACAAAGGGGGTCTTATACCTATTATCTAAAGTGAAGGAAGAATGACATTGGTGAATTTGATGGGACATGATTTTCACAAGAGGGCATGTATGCACATAGATTTGGTCTCAATGGATAAATGTCTTCAAGAGATTTTAATTGTAAGAGGACACAAGTGCATTTCTTATGCATGTCAAACCCAACATGAGTATGTAAATCATACAATCCATCTTTATATATTTTGTATGCAAAGGCTCATGGAAATAAATTTAGTTGGGCACCAACTATAGATATTGATGCAACTCATAGAGTTACACGTAATTTGAAAATTCACTTAGGATAGATAGGACTCTATCTTAGGGTAGATGTAAATGCCCGCTAAAATCTCCCACTTGAGACTCATGAACAACTTAGGTTTAGTTATAAAATTATGGAATAATTTTTTCTTAAAGTGTTAACAACCAAAGTCTCAAGGAAAATTAAATTCAACTGATAACTTTTCCCATTATAATAATTACTAATTCCACATTATAAAGTAACGAGTGTAATAAGTCCAAACCTAGCTCAAATCTCCTTAGAGATTAATTTAATCACCGATGACATTGACATTTTAGCTAAATATTCTCTTATTAAAATTTTAAGGTTAAGAGGCCAAAACAATTAAATACCCAAGGTATTTAATTTCACAAGATCTAAGACAAGAGCAATGTTTAATTACAGTGGGGGAAAAGAATACATATTTAAAATCATCAGAGTAAATTCTTACTTACCCACTCCAAGAACTCAGTTAAATATTGAATTTGATTTTTCCCATGATTAATACAACTAAAAATTATTGAAAACATTCTCGTTAGATATGGAATCTCCTCACCTTTCCGGTGATATAAAGAAGTCATCCTAACTCCTCATATTTCTCAAGTTATGGACTAGTGGAACTTGGGGTGAAACTTTTCCCAAGAGCGGGCTTGCAGGCCTGGGGAGAAAATTTTTCCCCAACTCGGGCCTGCAAACTTCGGAGAGAAAATTCACCCAGAGGAGAAAATCAGATCGGCGGAGCGGGGAAGTCATTTAACGCCTTTGCCCTTTTGGGACAAAATGAATTTTAGACCCGCACCTCCGCCAACACATAAGGAGGCCATGTGGCAACTCCTTATTGTCTGTGGGTCAGCGGGTCAACAGGAAACATTTAGAAAAATTGACTATTCACAGGGAAGGTCAAAAATTTCGAAAGGAACCCACGCCTCTGCTAACGCGAGAAGATGCAACGTGTCAGCCAACCGTTGGCTGCGGTTTGGCGGGCTGGCGGGGTTAATTTGGATAATTTCCCCAAAAAATTTCAAAGGGGTTAAGGCTTGAAAGGTCCCGCTCCTCTGCCGATGCCTCGTGGAGCCACATGGTAGCACCTGATTAGCTGAGCACTGATGGGGCTGCGGGGAAAACATACAAATTTTTCCAAATTTATTTTTGAAAGGGCTTAAGGTTAAAATCGATCCAAACCTCCACCAACGCCCAACAAAGCCACGTGTCGATCAATGATTGGCGTCAGGGTAGTGGGGCCGCAAAGGAAAATTTTCTAAATTAATTGTTTGGACTTGGATCATTTTTTACAAACTGAAGGCTTTCTTCTTAGCAGAGCAGTAGGAAACTTCACAACTTTGCAATTGTTTTGGCTAAAAGTAAAAAAAGAAAGTTTTAGCCCATGGGTCTGCCCAAAAATATTTTATTCAATTAAATTGTACAATTAGATATTTTTTTGAAGCCAAATGAAATAAAAACATCAAAAGGCCATAAATTTTTAATGGCATCTCGGTTTTTCGAAAACAAGGACTTTATGGAAAGCTCTTGATGTCCTCTTTGCATAGAGATATTAAGAATTTAATTTTGATAAATTTTAAAGGGTCAATTTTGAGAAAACGTCTTTCTATCACTTATAAAGTGAACTGGTATTTTTAACTTATCAATTATTTGTTCAAATCCACCATTAATTCTTTCTCAACATGCCAAAGAGACATGGAGGATTTCACTTGGAAGAATTTAGGATAAATTTCAAGGATTAAATTGTTTGATTGAATATCAATTCGAATATCCCCAATTTAACGGTAAAAATGACTGAGAAATTGTTTGAGCTCGATTTTGAAAGGTTATATGAAAATTTCTTAAGTATTATAGTTTTTTTGGGATTGTTTTTATCTTTCTTAGCTTGTATTAATGTTTCAAATGTCTTTCCTAGTCTGCAGGGTGGTTTTGTACATTTTCTGATAATTATTTGCTAGTTTGAAAATCATCTAACAGAGCTCTACAACTTCCAACTCAAATTGATCCATTACATTTACCAAACTTTAAAATATGATTTCATTCTAATCCAATATTACAATGTTCTGTTTCCTTCAATCAAAATGTAGAAACAAGAAAGTAATTTCTATTTCCTTTCCAAAAAACAGGGTTTTCAAAACACAGAGGATGCAATAATTTTGTTCATACATTTTCCACATTCGAACAAAGATTTGTATAACATCTTCAAAGAACATTTCAAACAATGATAACTTCATTGTATAAGGTAAAACAACATCTATTGAATTGAAAATATTTATTTTACAAATTCTTTCTTTTATCAAATAAAACTTTACAATCACAACTCCTTCTCGTTACATTCCTTTTTACAAACAAAATACCAAGTAAATTTATTTCACATTCAAAGGGGATTTTATTTCGAAAACATAGTAACTGTTCAAAAAGAAATGCATATTAAATTGTCATTCACATCAAGTGGGGAAATGGTTTACAAAATAAGTTTCACAAGGGACTATCAGAAGTCTATCTTCTTCCTCAATTATAATATACAGAATACAAATTACTTCCACATTAATTCAAAAATAGAAAACATAATATATCTCTTTCACATTTTGAATTGCAATTTTCATAGCCAATACAACACATCTTTCCATGACAAATAATGTACAAGCTCATCCAATTCTTAGTGGGAAGGGGTTACAATAAGAATAATCTCCACAAGGATAGTCAAACTTGTCTTTCTCCTCTACTCCAGAATAACAACGTGAATATCCTTTGTTTTCTTTATTTCAATTTCATCACAAAAGAACACGGGGAAAGGTAACGCTCTCCACCCAACCAAGACATCCAATGAAAGGAGAATCCATCCTTCTTTATTGGCCCCCGAGCCCCAACCATAATGCAAAAAGAGATGTTTTCCAACACATGGCAACAACAGGGTTCCACAACACTAAGACATATTTCTAACTCAAAACACAGTCCAAAACAAAGTTATAGTTTGCAACCACAGAGTAAAGACAATAAACAACACTTAGGCTTCATCATGTAAGCCAAAGGAGCAAGAAACTATGAGGGATGTTGCTTATGCCTCCTAATGGGAAATGGGTATCACCACATGAGAACAAACTGCCAAAATATCTCATTTCAAAATCTTGACATGCCCGTATGCCTCACCAAATTAGCCCTTATTCCTCACATTTCCATATGCCTCCCAAATCTCTTATGGCACCCCATACCGAGTAAAGAAATGTAAGCTATTTCTTTGCAAGGTGGAACCCAAATCCCAACTCCCTCGACACTTATACCTCCCCAAAAAACTTATGCCTCCCCCAAAATACCCCATAGTCTTCTCCCACACCATCCCTAGGTAGTCTACCCAACCAGCCAACAAGCAATAACATACATACAACCATTTACCTATTCCTAAAAAGGAAAGAAGAGCCTTTCTAAGAGCCAAGCTCTTACCTCTCCATGATGGATTAATTCCAAGTTCAAAACAACAAGCTATCTAATGCAAATAAATTCAAGAGATCAAAAATAAACAAGTGTGCAACAATCTCCAATCTCCTCTAAAAGCAAGAAATATTAAAACAAAAATAAGTCATCCAAGAAGAAGTAAAGCAAGTTCCAGTATCCCCCAATACAAGACAAGAAATTTGAATGTATAGAGAGGGAACGGAACAGGATGCGGTGGATCTAAGTGGGATGCCACATCACACATCCTCAACTCCAATTCAGAAGTCAACATCAATCTTCAAGGCACAATAAATAAGTAGGTGAATAAATGGCAGTCCTACTTCCACACTCAAATCAAGCCCATACCCCAAAGGACTGAAATTAAAAACATGTAATAAAGTGCAGTTACAAATTACAACTTGACTTACAAAAATACATAATGAAGGCTAGATTTAAACCCTCCAACCATAGGTAAGGTTAGCATTCAAATTTAAGAGGTATGAGACAAGTTTAACTTGTCCCATAAGCTTCAAAAATCAGCCTCCAAGGATAAATTCGAATTGAAAAAGGAGGTGGAGTGTTTCATACTCCAAAATTAATTTACACATCACTTACACATTTATTACAACACTTTAATTTTAGGCCAACAACTCTAATAATTACTTTCTTATGTCCCAATTTGATTAATTAATCTTAACAACATATTTACCCACATTAAATTACCACAATTAATAAATAATTAAAGGGGTGAACACATCACTTAATAAACACATACAAACATCAATAAAAAGGAACCAAGTAAATAAATAAACATAACCCTTGGTCACATTTTAAGCTGATCCCCCCATGGGAATCCCTAACAATAAAACACATGCACACGAACAATACAAGTTTCCATGGTGACCTTGTTGAATTCATCTAGAATTCCAATGTGGTTGGTCTCCAATCCCCCGATGTTTGTTGTGATATTTTTAATCTACATAATAAAAATTCCTCTTTGGCCTCGTGGCCATATCAGAACATCCAAATGAATATAATATAAGTCCAAAATTATCAATATATATATGAATCACAACAACATCTATACAATCAACACTATCACTTACAATTTCATCAGCAACTATATAATCATCAATTTTAAATTCAATTTTCTCGGTCTACTCAATATATCCAAATATCACATGTCCTAATAACATCCATAAATATATATATATATATATATATAACCACATCAAACAGCATGTCAACATCTATATAAAATGTCTCTAACAATCATCATGCATCATATATGAATCAGAGTAACAATAATCCATGATTTGACATCTAACACCATACTAAATTAAAACTATAATAATTTCCATAATATATTCAACAGTATCATGATCAATATCAAAAGTGTCGAAGGGAAGTGGGCACTACATCCCCCTCCCCTTAGAATAGAATTCCTCCTAAAAGTCACTGGAAAGATAGATATGAACAAATTCAATAGAAAAAGGATCACTCCATTATAGGATTACTTGGTTCAAACAAGTGTGGGTCGAAAAAACCTAAGTTTGGTCCAATGCGATTCAGCAAGAAGAAGGGAGGTTACAAGGGATGAGTTCTAAACTTTCTGCATGCAAGGCTACGAACACTTAAATCTAGAAAGTAAATTTAAGCTATCAACCAAGATACCACACATAACAATATAACGTGAAGAGTTCAAAAGAGTATTAAGAGTAACCACAAAGTAGAGGAATAATAAGGAGAATTCCATGAGTTTGAGAATGACCACATAGTTTCCCAAGGAACACAACATACTACAATAATAAAATTTAAGGTTGCTACTAATTTTAAGCCACG
Source organism: Taxus chinensis (assembly GCA_019776745.2). Taxonomy (NCBI): domain Eukaryota; kingdom Viridiplantae; phylum Streptophyta; class Pinopsida; order Cupressales; family Taxaceae; genus Taxus; species Taxus chinensis. The sequence goes on from CM034148.1 coordinate 275,574,430, forward strand.
ATTTCAAGGTTCATTGTCTAGACAAGGCTAGGAAAAATCAACTATGATAAAATTTTCACAAGGAACAAGTCTACTCAAAGTCCCACAATTTGAGGATCTCACAAGATGATGTAAATAAAAAAGGAAGGACACGTAAATCAGCAAAAAATTTAAAATCAATGAACTATTCAAAAGGATCACTTCCATAACTTAAGAGGGCATAATTAAATTTTCTTGGTAATAATATACGAAGTAAGGACCACAATGTTTCCGAAACCTTGACTTACACAAAAAAAAATCCAAAGACACAACACTAACCAAATTAGAGACATCCAACATTTAGTAAACAACTCCACTAGCAACTAGCATAATAATTCAAGAAACGCCAAACACTATAACACAATGGAATTTATTTATCTTATTTCTTGCTCAAGCTCAAAATAACCATAAACAGAGCACGAGAACACCAAGGAGCACTCAATCTCACTCAGAAGAAGAACAAGTAACATGGGGTCCAACTATAATTCAAGGTCCATCATGACAAAAGCAAATAACATCATCTTGAAATTTCCATCCTAATGGAAAAGGGGCAACAATAACAAGGTGACCCAAGAAAATATGAAGAAAAGAATACTTCCTGAAGTTATTTTATATCCTTAACATATGTTGCCTTAAAATCACAATAACTTACGTCTCTAAGGAAAAAAAAAACACACAAGAAGGTTGCTTCTCAAACAACAGATAAGTCTTAATCCAAAAGGACGACAACTTACACTCCTCGAGCTACGAGACGATAATGCTATGATGACCCAAAACTCCCACAAAGAAAGGCACATACATCTATGAAAAAGAAGGTACTAGGAACATAGAAGACATTACTATCCACTAAGTGTTTCACTCTTCTGGGTAGGTGACAGAACTACAGGTTCAACTATACATTACACTCGATCAACATAAATCCTACTTATTTTATAACTCAACTAATTAAGTCAAAAGTTGTAGTCTCATTTTTTAAGCACATTCCTTTATGATTATTCTTAATTAAACTCCCTCCTATTATGACATCACAAGTTTGTGTTATAAGGACCACTAAGGGGGCATGATATCTCGCCATTCTGTAAAGGTAGAAAAGAGAAAACGTATTTATTTTACTCCTAGGGGAGGTAAATGGAAAAAGTTATCCTTTTTTGTTCTTCTACATGTTTTTTTCCTTCTATTAATCTACCAAGGTTAAAGCAAGAACCATTTTCTCTTTCTACGTTCCAATTTATGTGTTAAACTTCAAGGCCAAATCTCTTTAATTATAGTTTTATGATGTTTGGGTGAATCAACTTATCAATTAAAAATTTAATGAGAAGGAAGGGTAAACATATCACACTGTCACTTTAATGGGAGAAAGAAGTAAATCAACACATATCATTTTTAATTCTAAGGAAAATAAAGGGACATTCAACATAGAAAACACATTATTACTTTTGTACGAACTAGGAATCAATCAACCAACATGGATCATAACAATATTTTGATATTTTTTTCCCCACTAATTACAAGTATCATAAAACATTCCTAGTGGTTTTCTACAAGTTCTCAAAATAAGTTACAAGGGAGGCCCATTAAGGAAGCATTATTACTTTTACTAATCTACGAGGGTTTAACAATGTTTGTTTTTTTGGTGAAAACATTTTACTCACCTGATAAGAAAAGGAAATTTTTAGAATCTACACCCATATTACCATAGGATACCACCAACCAAGAAATAAAAATGAAAAGGAAATATTTTTACTATAAGAACACCACATACTCACTAGAAAGCGTCAAATGTAAGCAGGCAGTCAACTATCTTTTCAACATGGCTTTGCAACCAAGGGTTATAGTTTTGCAAGAAGAATCACATTATAAAATACCATCAAGATTAAATTATCAAGGTATAATTACACTATCATCACCAATGTCATGGTCCAAAAGACGAAAAGCATCTATATGTGTCTCCACGAAATCCAAAATTAATAGGTCATAGAGTATTATTCATAGCAACTAAAAAACGTTAAGGAAAGTGTAGACTTATTTATAGGTCAAGAGGAAAAACAGACACTTAATTTACACACAATACTTGAATGGGATTAAATCTAACCATAATTACAAAGATGAATACAATCCCCAAATCACTACTTAATATAATGAAATGAGGAACTCTTGTTAAAACTTAGCATGCCATCGAAGAGAAGCCACTACCAGATAAACACTTTTCCACTAACATCCACAGCTATCGAAAAGTAAACCGATCCCACGATAATTCATCAACCCACAATTAAACACCTCTACTCCAATGAGGTTCAAGCTCTTACCAGATTGTACGAGAATAACCACCAACACTAATAGGCTGCCAACTAGAATGCACAACACAATGAACTCTCTTCCCAACAAGGTCGAGTAATGAAAAGGTCACTCTAATATCCTAGACAGACTCAAGGTTCCATGCATCTAAAACTAGGGCATAAATTTAAGCACCTAAGAGGAAATTTAAGACACCTAGGGTGTAACCCCATACAAAAAAATGTATGAATACAAGTAGCATAGAACCTTCTCATCATCATGAAAGAATAAATCCATGTAACATTTAGCTAATGTAGTGCCCACTTCCCTTTCACACATTTTTTATACTAATCATGATATTGTTGATTATATTATGGACATGATTACGTACTTTATTATAGTATCATGTTAGATGTTAGATCATGGATTATTTTTGACTTGATTCAGTTATGATGCATGATGATTATTAGAGGAATTTTGGATATTGATTATGATATATTGTTTGACATGGTTATACTATGGATGTTGTTTGGACATGTGATATTTAGATATTGTGAGTAGACCTAGAAATGGAAATTATTTGAGGATGATATAGTTGTTGATTAAAATTGCAAATGATCTTGTTGATCGCTTAGATGTTGTTGTGTTCCATATATCTAGATGATTTTCGAATTTTAATTATAGTATTTTGGATTTTCTGATATGGCCATGAGACCAAAGGAGGTATTCGTGTTTTGCAGGTTAAAATATCACAACAAACATCGGGGTATTGGATACCAACCAAATTGGAATTCTAAATAAATTCAACAAGGCCACCATGGCAACTAGTATTTGTTTGTGTGTTTTTGTGTGTGTTAGGGATTCCCATGGTGGGAATCACCTTTAAATGTGACCAAGGGGTTATGTCTATTTATTTATTGGTTCCTTTTTTTATGTTTACATGTGTTTATTTTTTGGTACATTGAACCTTTCAGTATTCATTAAACGGTGTGTAATATTGTGAGTAATCATGTTGTTCAATTAATTAATTAAAATATGTCATAAGAAAGTAATTAATAGAGTTGTTTCCCTTTAATTAAAGTGTTGTAAGACATTTGTAAGTTAACTTTTGCATGTGAAACACTCCACGTTCTTGGAAATTCGAATTTGTCCTTGCAGGCATATTTTGCAGGCTTTTGGGACAAGTTAAACTTGTCCCATTCCTCTTAAATTTAATTACCAACCATACCTACGGTTGGAGAGTTTAAATTTGACTTTTATAATGCTTTTTGAGAAGGTAAATTATAAGTTTTAATTACACTTTTCTTACATGATTAAATTCCAGTCCTTTGGGGTGTGGGTTCGATTTGAGTATGTAAGTAAACTGTCATATTATTCACTCACCCATTTATCATGCATTGGAGAATGAAGTTGACGTTTGGATTGGGGTTGAGGATGTGTGATGTGGCATCCTACATGGATCCACCTCATCCTCTTCTCTTTCCTCTTCTATAAAATTTGAATTGCTTGTCTTGTTTTGAGGTTGCTCAACTTTCGAGACTTCATTATTGGGTGATTTCCTTATTGTTTTGAGAACTCTTGCTTTTGGAAAAGATTGAAGATTGTTGCATGATTTTTGTTTGGTGGATTTTTGGATTGTTGCGTTGGAATCAAATGCTATTTGGAACTTGGGAAACTCCATCATGGAGAGGTAAGAGCTTGGATTTTGAAATGCTCTTCTTATATAAATGTAAATGTTAATGTGTGAATATTTATTGCATTGTGGTTGGGGCTCAGGGGCCAATGAAGAAGGATGAATTCTCCTCTTCATTATATTTCTTGGTTGGGTGGAGATTGTTTGCTTTCCCCTAGTCTTGTTGTGATCACAATTTGGAAGAATAAGAAATACGCATGTTGCTATTCTAGAGCTGAGAAAAAACAGTTTGACTGTCCCTTGTGAAATGAAATCTTATTGTAACCTTTCCCAGTTGAAGTGGATGAAATTTTATATGTTTTTTAATGGAAATGTGTTGTATTGGTTATGAAAGTGTATATTGAAATGTGAAAGAGACATACTCTGTTCTGTTATTTTGAAAGCAAGAAATTTTGTCCTGTATGATGAAATTGAGGAAAGAAAGAAGGAAGTTGTAAAGTTATCTTTTGGAATTAATAAAGGATTACAAAATCTTCCTCAAATTGCATCATTGTATTGAATTTAATCATCTAAATGTGAATTGTAATCTCTGTTTGAAAGAAAGAAATGTGTATGAAAGAAGTGTAATACTTTGTCTTTTGAAATATGTGAAAATTGTAAATCAGAGATGTATTCTAGCTTATGAATAGTTGAATTATATCAACTAAATGTTTTAGATTATAATTGGAATGAATCCTAATACTTGGAAGATGAAAATAGTGAATAGATCCTTTCAAATTTGATCTTTGTTTTGTATTTTCAAACTAGCAAATACTTTATCAAAAAATGCATAGTTCGAACTTGCAACAATGAAATAACAAACTAAATGACTGAATTAAAGTTGTATACCCTAAATGAATCTAATTGGACAAAATAACTTAAGGAACTTCTTAGAAAACTTAGTAAAAATGGGCTCTACCCTCTTACAACTGTTTTTCTGTCAATAGATGTAAATTTTAAAATTACAAATCAATCAGTCAAATTGAATCTTGAAATCCTTCTTAGATTCATCTAAGAACAATTCTCCATGTATATTTGAAATGTTGAGAGGGGAAGAAGATCAAATTGAACAAATCTTAAAAGTTAAAATTTACCTGTTTGCACTATAAAAGTCTGCAGATCATTTTATTGAAATTGACTTCTTAAAATTTATCAAAATAAAAATTTAATGATTCTTGAGTAAAGAGGACATCGAGAAATTTTCATAAAGTCCTTGTTTTCCCAAAAATGAGCTCTCTATCAAAATTTATGGCCTTCTGAAGTTTTTCTTCATTTGACGTCAAAAAAATAATTCTAACTGTTAAAAAAAAAAATTGGGGAAAATTTTCCTTAGTGGACCCGTGGGCTTGAATTTTCCATTAGCACTTCAGAAATGTTTTGGGAAATTTTTCAAAATTTTCCCCACCTCCCCGCTAGCCTAAATGCAATCTGAGACTACCATGTGTCACCATGAGGCGTTGGCAGAGCGGCTGATCCCTTTTTAAGCTTAGCGCTTCAAAAAATAAATTTAAATTTTCCCCTCCGACTAGCAGCCAATCAAGAAAGCTACCCTTTTCGCCCCTTTTTCGCGAATTATACCCTTTTTGAATTCTACCCTTTTCGACCTTCAAGGTGTTAAAATTCTTCTACCCTTAGTGAATTCTACCCTTTTCACCCTTTAGGGTATTAAAATTCTTCTACCCCCACCACCCTACTTTCCCCGTGTTAGTTTAAGAGGTGCCACGTGTCCCTTACAGACTTGTGGACTCGCGGGAGAGTGGGTGCAAGTGTGGCTTTTTGCCTCATGTGGGAAATTTCATAAATGTCTCCCGCGGCCCCGTCGACCCAACCATGGGGAAATTTCCTAAAAAAATCTCCCCATGGCCCGCGGACCCACCCGTGGGGAAATTTTTTTCCCCGCTGCCCGCATAGCTACCCTTGAGGAAAATTTTCTCCCCTGGGCCCACAAGCCTGCTCTTGGGGAAAATTTTCACCTCAAGGCCCACCGGCCCATAACTTGAGAAATATGAGAAGTTAGAAGGATTTCTTTACATCATTGAAAAGGTGAGGAAATTTCCTATCGAATGGGAATGATTTAGAGAATTTTTGAATTCGCTAATCTTGAGAAAAATAAAGTTGAATCTTTAAAGTCTGTTAGAGAGTGGGTATGGTGAGGAATTACCCTCTGACCCTAATTGAACTTTCTAACACTAAATTTTTGACCTTGTGACCTCTTATAATTATTAATAAAATAAAATTATATTCTACTAGATTAGAATTGATCTAGAACTTGTTCGTTATAATTGTTGTCTTATTACCAGGTTGTAGACTGTTTTAAAGAAAAAATATTATTCCATAATTTTCCTAACTAATCCTAGGTTGTCCTTGGGTCTCAAGTGGGTTATTTTTAGAGGGAATCACACTTGGTATCATAGAAGTGGTTCAAATTATTGGACCATTGGGCACACTAGAAAACATGAGACATGAACCTTGAACCTAGCACACTTTTAAATCTATAAAACAACTTAGTTTAGAAATTTTCATATTTTAGTAAACGTGGAAACTGAATAAAACTTAGAAAGATGAATTAAATCTCATCTTACTCTATGTAGGAGGTGCAGACAAGATGAGGATCCTTTCCACATAGACCTAGGCATACCACCTCCAGAGCATGGTGTAGCAATTATCCTACCATAGATTTTGCAGACTCTTGAAGATGTTAATGCTGCTCTACATAGAGGATCAGTAAGAGGACGTGCAACCAAACATGATAGAGTCACTTCCATTGAGGGTCATGTATATCTTCGACCCAGTGAGGAGAAATGCGGAGAGAACTTCCATACAGATTCAGCCAGAGCAGAGTCACCAAGAAGAGGATAGGGTGACCTAGTTTCAAGACATAGGGAGAGGTCTCAGAGCCCTAGGCTTAGGGATAAGCATGCAGAGAGGCCTAAAGGCTGTCAGACCATAGTTGCATATCACATAAGGGAGATCTTAAAGCTTCGGTCATCACATTATTTTGATGACAAAGGTGGATTTTAGGAAGAGACCTGGTTAGTGAGCTTGAGCAGATGCTTCAAGCTCTGTCCTTGTTCTAGCAACACAAAAACTTGTGTTGTGATCCATCTACTGAGGGATGGAGATGGTGTTTGGTGGCGGACAGAGGAGAAGAAGCTCCATGTTGATTATGAGACAGTTACCTCGGATCTCTTTGAGGAGCATTTCTGGGGTAGATATTTGTCACAAAGATTCATTCAACAGTGGATAGATAAGTTCCATGACCTCTAACAGGCATCTCTTACGGTGGCTGAGTATCAGAGTAGATTTCTAGATCTACTCCAATATGTTGTTTACATGCAGGATGAGCAGGTGTGGATCCACAGGTTCATTTGAGGCCTTGCTGTCCACTCAAAATTCCCCTGCTTTTAAGAAGTTGAAAATTAAAAATTTTGAGGTTAAATGTCTTCTCTGTTATCCTGGTAATGTGAAAGGTCGAGAAATTGTTAAAATCTGCATTTTTTTTGGGTCATTTTGTGTGTTTTTCAGGCCTGCCGAACATTTTTGTCCCGCATGTCCCAGGTTCATACAGGCTCTTTGTTCCTCGATCAACTGATTTACCCGAAGTCAGTTCTTTTCGGACCCGTCGGAACTTTTTATCCCAAGTGTCCCAAGTTCACCTGGGCCCGTTATTTCCTTTTCGGCCGATTCGGCCGAGTCGCGTACTTTACGTACTTTCATCCTGCATGTCCCAAGAACATTTGTGCGTCTTTTCCCCGCGTTGCCTGAATTGGCCGAACCACGTACTTCACGTTTTCACGTCCCTCATGTCCCAAATGAACCAAGTGCCAGTCGTGCTAACTTTTCCTGCTCTACCTGAATATCTTGCTTTTCAATTTGGTAGATATGTATTTAATGTACATTTATTACCTTTCTCTCTCCTAAACGGCTATATAATGAAATTGTCCCCTATGCGTTTTTGCACACTAATTTCATGCTATCTATTGCTCAAACCCTTGTAACCAAAATTCCTACGTGCATATCCATTCCCCCTGCAATTCCATCCAAATTCTAGCTTGTAGCTTTGCTCTCTGAGTTACTATCAACATGAAGATTAAATTCTAGGGGCAGGAACAAGTTTCACTACTCGAGTCTGCCGTTCCCGATATCGGGGACAGTGAAGTTCGCCACCTTGATTTTGGGGATTTTTGGGCAAGGATGACAAATACGAACCCTTCACCGATGGCACAGATGATTCACGACAGTGGCTTGGCATTCACCAGTGGCTTCCCAATTTCATTACAATGTGCAGACACAGTACTCGCTTGCAGAGCTCATTTTAGTCCTGACTCAAGCGAACTAACGAATGTGCATAGAGAACTCATTTCCAAGTTAGATGCCAGCACCATTACAACTACCCTAAGGATTCCTGAGATGGATAGTTCCATAGTAATCTCTCAGAATCAAGCACAGGCCCTTTTCGATCAAGACAGTGATAACTATAAGGCGCGGGTGGCGAGGTCCTGCATAAAAAACCCTAAGAAAGGGGCATCTCATCTGTCCACGACTCTTTTTTGTGTGGATTTCAATGAAGAATTGTCAGATTTTATAATCTTATTGGCTTGGGTTATGGGCTTACCCTCTACTAATGAGTTCCATTTTCTGGATGTGCCCGCTTATCAATATGGTGTGTAAGGGAACTCAGAATATCAACTGGGCAGAGATCATCAGTATGAACCTAGCAGAGTAGCTGTCTAGTGTACAACAAACAAAGAAATTCTATATGACTTCATACTTGATGTATACCCTAGTAGCATCAAGGCAATGGTTTGGTTTCTCATACATCGATGCTCACAAGGATGACCCCGTGTATGCCTATTGCCCGCAATTCACTCTGGAAACCAGCAATCACAATTTCCAAAGGGTGAATGATGCTTTCACCATGTACATTGTTAGGCTCCTGGAAAGTGACATGGTGAGGAGATTTTCTGATGAAGCTATGAGCCTGATAGCGCATTACGGTGCCTATTTCATCCAATTTAGGAAATTTTCCTATATAAGGCTTGGAGGCTATGAGAGCACTCCTCTCAAGCTTCTTATGTTCTGCAATGAAAAAATGGCCTTGATAGAAGTGTGCAGGCAATTGGAAAAATTGCATAGAACCTGCACAGACAAGAAAATTACTGGTTTGCACTTCCCCACCTCTTTGGGAAACTATACCTGCAAAACAACCCTAGATGCACAAAATATAGAAAGAGCCCTAGCTCCCATTACTATCCATTTCTTGAGGAAAATAACTTGCTTTGACTTGAAAAAGTTTATTGAGCAGAACATCAAGATCACCTATCATCATAGAGCAGACACAGAGGACTATTGGGCTGACTGTGCTGATGATTTTGAAGCCAGAAGGAGGCATTATGGAAGGTTTTCCCTACAGTTCATTCAAGAACTTGGCTTGTACCAAGTTCCTGAAGGGCTCCAAGATGACAATTCTGACCTGTACTCATATGAGTATGACAATGTGGTAAAACACACTCCATTGGAGGACTTGGATTGGTTTAAAAAGGAGAAGGATGATTTGGCTAAAATCCTAGCCCCATTCTTTGTGAGGACCAAGATCTGGTTTGATAGGAAAGTTCATGAGAACAGGAGACACTCAGAGTAATCCTCCTCCAAGGATGCTTCAACACCAAGGAGGGAAGCATCGACACCCAGATAAGAAACACCTATACAAACCCCTCCAGCCTCGTCAACTCAAGGACCTGCAGTCTCTACTCCTTCCTCATCCACCCAGGTGTATCAGAAGAAATTCAAAGAAGTTAAGAAGGAGCCAGTGGAAAAATATTCCCTAAGGAAGCATGCAGAATTGCCTTCAGGACTAGAGAACATTATTGTTCTTAGTGAAAGTGAAGAAAGTGAAGTGCCAACTCCTACAAGCGCCCCTGAAGCCCCAATGGATAAGGATAAAGAAGTCTAGAGCACTGAACTTCCAAGCACTTTTGATTCCTCTGCACCAGGAGCCCCAAGTGCTTCACTCATATCTCAACTTGAGGCAACAACAGTGCAAACCTTGGGCACCATGAGTTCTTTGTCTCTTGGTCCTCTTGCCCCACCTACTTCTTCCTCCTCCTCTTTTGCATGGGTGCAACCTCTTGTTGACAATAGGAAGAGAAAGTCTTCCTCTTCGACCTCAGGACCAAATTTGGATGTCGTGGCGGCCTTGTTAGACACTACTCCTCCTTCTCGTGCCAAAAAATCCAAAATTATGTCCAGGATAGTTTGTGACACTCAGGGCCAGTAATTCTTGGAGATAGCCAAGCCTAAGGCAGATAAGCCAGAGCAAGATTTGCAATCGTCTGATCTTGAGCTCTCAAGGATTCCCATAGGAGAATCTACCCCTGAAGGTGAGATCCACAATCTTCAGGAAACATTCACCAGAGTCATTGGGAGGGTAGAGAAAGGGCAGCAAACTATTGAGTAGCTGGAAGAACAAGCCCAGATTCTTACGAGTTTCATCAAGTCCCTGCTGTCCAAGGATAAAGTTTTGGATCCTACCCCATTGACTACTCTTCCACCACCCATAATTCTAAGCCAGGACAAGGTGCAGAGTATCAAAGACATGCACAAGTATTCTATCTATGCACTTCTATGGAGGCCATGGTGGATGATATGTTGGTTACAGGATTAAACTTCATTGATGAAGCCTTCAAACTCCACAGGAAGGTGAGTAATTTGCAACAGAATCTCTCCTCCACCATTGGGAACATTGATAAAGAACTTAGAATTTGGGGCAGTTGCATAGTAGACCTCCGGCTAATGGGACAAACAGATGAAAATATTTTGATGGCAAGCAAATTCTTTGAGGATGCCAAGGATAATTTGTCAAAGTCCTAGGTCTATAGCGTGGAATGGAAGATCAAGGTCCTGGAGGAGGATTTGGGAGATATAAGGAATAGCTGGCAAAAGGGTGAGGCCTTCAAAACACTAGTTGTATCTGATTTCAAAGATATACATTGCCATCTTTAGGATGAGACTTCTGGTGTGCCTCTCTCCTTACAGGAAATCAAAGCTCAATTCAAAGATTTTGTCAAAGGGGATCTATTCAAGGAAAGCTCCATTTCCAAAGAAAAAATGAAGGAAATCTATTCTCTTCAATCTACCATTGAAGAAGCAAATAAAGATTATCATAGTCATATCGAGTTCGATAAGGAAATGGAAAAGTGCCTCAGATTTTGGACTCAGTCTACACCAACACATCAGTCCCTCGTGGCAGAGACATAGCCGAGGCGTTGAAGAGATTCTGACAGCGGATCTTAAAGTCAGTGGGTCCCTCCCAGTCATAAGAACCTGTCTTCTTCTCCTAATTCTTCTCTTCTCTTCCCCTTCTTTCTCTCAGATTTGTTGTAATTAGTTAGGTTATTGCGATTAGCAACCCTTTAACTAATCATTAGTTAAAAGAAGTAGTTACCGAGAGTAACTGATTTGTAAAATATATAGTGGCCTCTCCTCACCATTTAAAAAATAAAAATAACTTGGCTTATTTCTGAAAGTGTAAATAAATCTTAAAGAAATCAATACAGAAGGACTTTTCATTCTTTGTCTATCTGATTTCCTTTATCCCTAGGCTATTCATTTAATCTTGTTAGATCATTCGTCTTTATTATGCTGGGAAGCTTTGTATTCTCACAGATGTTATTTACAGAACTTTGTGTATTTTTAAATTCCATCTTATTAATATGATACAAATGATCTTATTCCAATTCGCTGTACCCTCGCATGCATAAGGAATTACTCTGTCATCTATAATTCTAAATAGTGCCTTTCTGCTCATTCTCACATTTCCATTCCTCGGTCCTTTTGTAATTGATGATCCTTATTGAAAACACTTTCATGATATCCAAGTTCCACAAGAAAATCATACTTTGTATATGTGTAAATAGGTTCGTTTCATAATAAGGGAACCTCTCCCATTAAAGAGGAGGGACTTCTTGTCCCCTGACTGTTGCTCTTCTTGAAGTCCTTTTTAACGACTTAACAGTTTTTGGCAACTCTGCTGGGGAATCATATTCCAGTTCTATAATCATTTATCAATCATCTTTTGATCTGGAGACTCCACGTTTTACTCGAGGGAGAAGGGCCCTTGGTTTTGAAGATTCTTAGTTTCAGCTTTTGGAACAGCAGGGTTTTCCTTTTTCTTTAGCAAGAAGAAATAGAAAGGCTCGTTCAACAAGCACTCCTCCTGTCAAAAATAAAATCCCTACGGGTGATATTCCTTCAGAGTAAATCAATCCTAGTCTTCGAGCTCTAATTCTTGCTGGTGTTTCAATTCCTCTTCAAGCCATTTTTCCAAGAATGGCAGCACCATTACCTTGGGGTCATCGTGTTGGGCCTCTTTCCCTTCCTCAGCCTTTGCTTGAGTTACCCAGAGGTAACCAGAAGAACTTTCCTAAATTCAAAGGTGATGGTAAAGTACATCCTGATGAACACATTGCAGCCTTCATAGTTGCATACGGAGTTCTGGGAGTTGAACATAAAGATGTCTCCGTAAGGATTCTTTGTTGAGACTTTACAAGATAATGCTGCTGATTGGTTCTATCACCTTCCGGCCGGAGCTATCATTAGCTAGGACACAATGAGAACTAGGTTTGAAAACCATTTCAAACCGGCGGAAGACATGCATGCTTTGCTAGCCCAAATTTCTCAGATAAAGAAGGAATCACAAGAGCCCATGAGAGAATTTGTGGATCGATTCAACAGGTTGATTAAAAAAATTCGACCAAATACTCAACCTGTAGACCAAATCCAAAAATTCTTCTTCCTAAACGCCCAATTACCCGAAGTTAGTTATGCACTGAGAAGGGCTAATCTTGCAACATTGGCCGAGGATCAAACTCTTGCTGTTAGTGTTGAAGATGATTTAATCATGTCAGGGAAGTTGAGGAGAGAACCTTCTAAATCTAAATCAGCTTCTTCCTCCTCTTGCACTCCTAATACTGATCCATTGGTACAAAAACTTGCAAATGATCTCATCACCATTAAAATGTAATTGGCTCAGCATACTCCCTATGCAAGTGTTCTAAGGAGAAATTTTCAGCCCAAAAATCGTTTTCCTGCTGCTCAAACAAGGCTAGCGCTTGAAGGACCTCCTATTAAAGTTCCTGTCAATGCAACCTGTGAAGTTGAAGAACCAGAGGATGAGGAGGTTAATGAAGAATGTGAGGAATTTGTTGAAGAGGTTGATGATGAAACAAATGAACTTGAGGGATCTCGAGTTAATTTCTTCACCACTGAAGGCATTGATGAAGGGGATGATTATGACGAAGTAGTAGCAGACATGAATTGCGAATCATACGCTATCATGACTCGAGAGCAGACAAATCAAAGGGAGAAAGTGATGCATCCCACTAAGAAATCTAAGGAGCAGCTGACAACTATCCTTGTAATTGTAAAAAGAGGATCTCTGATCCCCATTTCATCTGCACCAAAGGTGAGTCCTGTCAATTCTACGACTAAAGTTACTTCTTTTTACCCTAAAATTGATAAACCTAGGATCTCAAGCGATGATAACCCGTCCACTTCTGGGTCTTTTGATATTATTGATCACCTAAAAAAGACTAAGGTTCAAATCTTAGAGGCTGAATATTATCAAACCCATCCCAAGGATTTTGCTAAAATGATTCACTTTGTCAATTCTCATTCTAAAACTACCTCTAAAGGCCTTTTGCCCACTCCTTCTTCTGTACCACAGCCTAATCTGGTAGCCGTTGTCACCTCAGCCAATGATAAAATCAAACCATTCTATATGACACTCCTTATAGCCGGCCATAGGCTCAGTAATTATGTTATAGACTCAGGGGCATCAGACAATGTAATGCATACCAAAGTAGCTCATGCCTTAGGCCTAACTCTCACACATAGTTACGGATCTTGTTATTCCATGGAGAGTAAGGAAGTGCCCCTGGTCAGAAGAATTAAGGATTAACAAGTGGCTTTTACTTCTTTTCCTGAGAAGAAAGTTTTGGCTACTATTCTAGTAGCAAATATTCCTCCTTCATATGGGATGCTACTAAGTGGGAACTTCTGTAAGGATGTGGGCGGAGAAATTCGAATGGATTGGTCACATGCCCTCATACCTGTTAATGGGAAAATGAAGAATTTGTTTCTTGAGAAGTAATCTGAGTATATTGTATAAAAAACTGATGATCCCAAAGCACAAATACTCTATGAGGATATAGGGCATGGCAACTACATGATTATGTCTCCAGGAGAAATCCAACCACCCAAAGTGTCACCTAAAAATCCTAATGGTGTTTGGATATTAGATTTTTATGGAAGTTGTTCTTCAGCTGGTTCTGGAGCTGGTGTCATATTGGTGTCGCCTGAAGGAAGCTTTCATCCTTTCTCATTCAAGCTGTAATTTGAAAATACCAATAATATAGTAGAGTATGAAGCTCTCATTCTTGGACTCCAGGTGGCAAAAGAACAAGGTGTGAAGAATATTATAGCTTGTGGGGATGCAGAGTTGATTTTCAAGCAAGTTAGGAACCTCTTCCAGGTAAAGATTGGAAGGTTGAAACATTACCAAAATTAGGTTTGGGACTCCATTGAATTTCTCGACCCTTTCTCCATCGAAGCAATGCCTAGGGAAAAAAATACTAGGGTTGATTCACTAGCAGTCTCAGGGTCACTGCTTATACCTCATCCTGACTTTTCTCAAGATAAGTTCACCATTGAGATGATCCATAGACCCAGTGTACCTGATAATACAAGTAACTGGCAAGTTTTCAATGATGATCAACACTTGCTTTCTTTCTTAGAACTCAAGGACAATTTTGAACAGTTGTACTTTGAAGGAAGTGATAATTTGCCTCGTGAAAATGTGCCCTTTGACAAAGAAGCCACCCAAGAAGAAGAAGTGGATCAGGATGGATGTATCAAACTCAAAGGAAACAAGATTCCAAAAGGATTGGTGAGTTTAGAAGAACTATTTGACAAACATGACAGGTATGTAAAGTTTAAAGCTTCTACTGGACCTCAGCAATCAGCTGAATATGAAAAAATTAATATTGGGAGTTCTACTGACCCTAAACTCATGAACATTGGAAAATTTTGCACACCAGATGAGAGGAAGAAGGTAACTGATCTTTTGAAGAAGTATAAAGATGTCCTTGCTTATTCCTATGAATATTTAAAAGCTTTCCAACTAAAGGAGATGCAACATTTTATTCCTCTCAAACCTGGGATTAAGCCTTTTAAACAAAAGCAAAGGCAATAAAATCATAAAATAGATGACACAATTTTTTAGGAGATATAGAAGTTATTGAAGGCTAAAATCATTTTTCCTATCCATCATTCAACGTGGATTGCCAATATTGTGCCTGTTAGAAAGAAAAATGGTGAGATCCGCATCTGTGTCGATTTTAGGAACCTAAATCAAGCTTTTTTAAAAGACAACTATCCTTTACCCATGATGGATCAGGTCTTGCAAGTAGTAACGAGATCCGAAATGTTGTCTATACTTGATGGATTCTCAAGATATAACCAGGTAGAAGTTAATACCGCAGATCAACACAAAACGGCTTTCACTACTCCTTGGGGTACCTTTGCTTACAAAAGGATGCCTTTTGGGCTCATTAATGCTGGTGCCACTTTTCAGAGAGCTATGGATCTAGCCTTTAGAATTTTGAAGGGAAAGTATATCGTCGTATACCTTGATGACTTGACTGTATTTTCTAAAACAAGGGCAAATCATTTTCAGCATCTAGAAACGATTTTGATAAGATGTAGAGAACATGGGATCTCTTTGAATCCTAAGAAATCTATTTTTTATGTCATGGAGGGGAAATTATTGGGGCACGTTGTCTCCAAAGATGGTATAAAAATTGATCCTGAGTGACTTCAAGCTATTCACTAAATTTCTCTTCCAACCAACAAAAAGGGCGTGCACTCTTTCTTTGGTAAGATCAACTTTTTGAGAAGGTTCATCCCTGATTTTACAGAGATAACTTTGAATATCTCCCAAATGATGAAAGGAAAACAAATGTTTGGTTGGTCTCCTGAAGGGAAATAAGCCTTTGAAGGTATTAAAAGGGCCATTGCTAAAAATCTTATTTTAGCATGTACAGATTTCAGCAAAGATTTCATTATCTATTGCTACGCCACGGATAACACCTTGGCTGTTGTTTTGACTCAGGAAGATTCTAATGAGCACGAAGTCCCAATTACATTTATGAGATATATTCTAAAATATCATGAGTTAAAATACACCATAATGGAAAAACATGCTTTTGTAGTGGTTAAAGCTGTCAAGCAGTTTCATTTTTACATTCTTAACTCTCATTCGACGGTGTTGGTACCAGATACAACTGTTAAGTCAATTCTCAAACAGTAGGAATTTGGATCTAAGAGAGGGAACTGGGTGGCCAAGGTCCAAGAATAAGACATTGATATCAGACCAACTACGTGAAAAAGGCCTGTGTGAACTCATCGCTGAAGGAGCTAGACATGAGTTACTGGAGGATAAAGTTGGTCTTCCTATTGTTCTGTTTCTTAGCTCAGTTGATGAATGGTATGCTGATATCGCTCATTTTCTCACCTATGGGGAATTCTCCTCTCATTTGTCTACCAAAGAAAAGAGAGATGCTAAACTAAGGTCAACCCAATATGTTTTGTGGGAAAACGCCTTGTTTAAGCGCGGGTTAGATGGAAGGTTTTTGAAATGTGTGGACAAGGAACAGCAGAAAAAGCTACTCTCATATTTTCATGATCAGGCATGTGGAGGGCATTACTCATCAACTCTCACTGCTCATAAAATAGTTCATGGAGGATATTACTGGCCTACGTTGTTCAGAGATGCATCAAAGTGGGTTGATAAATGTGAAGCATGTCAGACTTTCGTGGGTAGACCCAAGTTGGCCTCCTTGCCCCTGAAACCAATTGTGATCGAAGAACCTTTTCAGCAGTAGGGTTTGGACTTCATTGGAACACTTAATCCCTCTTCTAGTGCTGGTCATACCCACGTATTAACTGCCACAGATTATTTCACCAAATGGGTAGAAGCCATTCCAGTAAAGAGTACTACTTCAGAAGTAGTATGTAGCTTTATCAAAGAAAACATCTTGATAAGGTATGGTGTGCCAAACAAGATTGTGACAGATAATGCTTCAAATTTTTCTTCAACCGAGATGATGGATTTTTGCTATGGATATGGCATCTCCTTGGCTCACTCCTCAGATTACTATCCTCAGGGAAATGGACAAGAAGAATCCGCAAATAAAAATCTGGTGGCCATAATAAGGAAATTAGTCAATGAATCCCAACGGAACTGGTACAAGAAACTCTATGATGCTCTTTGGGCAGATAGGATCACACCTAAGATAGCCATTGGGATGTCTCCCTTTCAGGTAGTATATGGAGTAGAAGCTCAATTGCCAGTAATAGTGGAGCTACCAGCCTTGCATCTAATGAAGGCCATTGAAAATACCAGTTTCAATGATTCTTTGGATAAGAGAATCATGTATCTTTACAAATTGAATGAGGACAGATTAGAAGTTGCTGATAGGATATATTATCATCAACAGAGAGTAAAAGTCCTATTTGATAAAAAGGCCAGGTTCAAAGATTTCAAAATTGGAGACATCGTTTTACTATGTGATAAAAGGCATGAACCTCGTGGCAACCATGGCAAGTTTGATTCCCTTTGGCTCGGACCTCTCAAGATCAGGCACTTTGCTGGTGAGAATTATTTTTACCTTGATTATATGGATGGTTCTTCTCTCCCACTTCCTTATAGTGGGCAGTACCTGAAATTGTTCAGGTCATAGGTGATTAGGAATTCCTTTTGTATATTCTGTATAGCATTTTTTTTTCTTTCCCTTTGTTTTGGTGTGTTGTCCTCTGTATTGGTTTGATTCGATGACTCCGTGGCCCAATGGATAAGGTACTGGTCTACTTCCCCGAGTTTGTCTAAATTCTTGCCTTGTCTCATTCTTTGAATCTATGCCAAGTCATCCCTAGAAGGAGCTAGTTGTTGTCCACTCAAAATTCCCCTGCTTTTAAGAAGTTGAAAATTAAAAATTTTGAGGTTAAGTGTCTTCTCTGTTATCCTGGTAATGTGAAAAGTCGATAAGTTGGGAAAATCTATGTTTTTTTTGGGTCATTTTGTGTGTTTTTCGGGCTTACCAGAGATTTTTGTCCCGCGTGTCCCAGGTTCATACGGGCTCTCTGTTCCCTGATCGACCGATTTACCCGAAGTCAGTTCTTTCCGGGCCCGTCGGAACTTTTTGTCCCAAGTGTTCCAAGTTCACCCGGGCCCGTTATTCCCTTTTCGGCTGATACAGACGAGTCGCGTACTCTACGTACTTTCATCCCACATGTCCCAAGAACATTTGTGCATCTTTTCCCCGCTTCGCCTGAATCGGCCGAACCGCGTACTTCACGCTTTCATGTCCCTCATGTCCCAAATGAACCAAGTGCCAGTCGTGCTAATTCTTCCCGCTCTACCCGAATATCTTGCTTTTCAATTTGGTAGATATGTATTTAATGTGCATTTATTGCCTTTCTCTCTCCTAAATGGCTATATAATGAAACTGTCCCCTATGTGTTTTTACACACTGCTTTCATGCTATCTATTGCTCGAACCCTTGCAACCAAAATTCCTGCGCACATATCCATTCCCCCTACAATTCCATCCCAAGTCTAGCTTGCAGCTTTGCTATCCAAGTTACTATCAACATGAAGATTAAATTCCAGGGGCAAGAACAAGTTTCACCACTCGAGTCTGCCATTCCGATATCGGGGACAATGAAGTTCTCCACCTTGATTTTGGGGATTTTTGGGCAAGGATGACAGATGCAAACCCTTCACCGATGGCACAGATGATTCATGATAGTGGCTTGGCATTCACCGGTGGCTTCCCAATTTCAGTACAATGAGCAGACACATTACTCGCTTGTAGAGCTCATTTCAGTCCCGACTCAAGCGAACTAACGAACATGCATGGAGAACTCATTGCCAAGTTAGATTCCACCACCATTAGCACTGCCCTAAGGATTCCTGAGATGGAAAATTCTATAGTAATCTCTCAGAATCAAGCATAGGCCCTTTTCGATTAAGACAGTGATAACTATAAGGCACGGGTGGTGAGGTCTTGGCTAAAAAACCCTAAGAAAGGGGCATCTCGTCTGTCTAAGACTCTTTTCCGTGTGGATTTCAATGAAGAATTGTCAGATTTTATAATCCTACTAGCTCGGGTTATGGGCTTACCCTCTACTAATGAGTTCCATTTTTGGATGTACCTGTTTATCAATATGGTGTGCGAGGGAACTCAGAATATCAATTGGGCAGAGATAATCAGCATGAACCTAGCGGAGCAGCTGTCTAATGTACAACAAACAAAGAAATTCTATATGACTTCATACTTGATGTATACCCTAGGAGCATCAAGGCAATGGTTTGGTTTCTCATACATCGATGCTCACAAGGATGACCCCGTGTATGCCTACTGCTCGCAGTTCACCCTGGAAACCAGCAATCGTAATTTCTGAAGGGTGAATGATGCTTTCACCATGTACATTGTTATGCTTTTAGAAAGTAACACGGCAAGGAGATTTTCTGATGAAGCTATGAGCCTGATAGCGCATGACAGTGCCTATTTCATCCAATTTAGGAAATTTTCCTATATAGGGCTTGCAGGCTATGAGAGCACTCCTCTCAAGCTTCCTATGTTCTGTAATGACAAAATGGCCTTGATAGAAGTGTGCAGGAAATTGGACAAATTGCATAGAACCTGTAGAGACAAGAAAATTACTTGTTTGCTCTTCCCCATCTCTTTGGGAAACTACACCTGCAAAATAACCCTAGATGCACAAAATATAGAAAGAGCCCTAGCTCCCATTACTGTCCATTTCTTCAGGCAAAGAACTTTCTTTGACTTAAAAAAGTTTATTGAGCAGAACATCAAGATCACCTATCATCATAGGGCAGACACAGAGGACTATTGGGCTGACTGTGCTGATGATTTTGAATCCAGAAGGAGGCATTGTGGCAGGTTTTCCCTACAGTTAATTCAAGAACATGGCCTGTATCAAGTTCCTGAAGGGCTCCAAGATGAAAATTCTGACTTGTACTCATATGAGTATGACAATGTGGTCAAACACACTTCCTTGGAGGACTTGGATTGGTTTAAAAAGGAGAAGGATGATTTGGCTGATATCCTAGCCCCGGTCTTAGTGAGGACCAAGATCTGGTTTGATAGGAAAGTTCGTGAGCATAGGAGACACTCAGGGGAATCCTCCCCCAAGGATGCTTCAACACCAAGGAGGGAAGCATCGACACACAGATCAGAAACACCTATGCAAACCCCTCCAGCCTCGTCAACTCAAGGACCTGCAGTCTCTACTCCTTCCTCATCCACCCAGGCGTATCAACAGAAATTCAAAGAAGTTAAGAAGGAGCCAGTGGAAAAAGCCTCCCTGAGGAAGCATAGAGAATTGCCTTCGGGACCAGAGAACATTATTGTTCTCAGTGAAAGTGAAGAAAGTGAAGTGCCAACTCCTGCAAGTGCCACTGAAGCCCCAATGGATAAGGATAAAGAAGTCCAGAGCACTGAACTTCGAAGCATTGAACTTCCAAGCACTGTTGATTCCTCTGCACCAGGAGCCCCAAGTGCTCCACTCATATCTCAACTCGAGGCAATAGTAGCGCAAACCTTGGGTGCCATGAGTTCTTTTTCACTTGGTCCTCTTGCCCCACCTGCTTCTTCCTCCTACTCTTTTGCATGGGTGCAACCTCTTGTTGAGAGTAGGAAGAGAAAGTCTTCCTCCCAGACATTAGGACCAAATTTGGATGCCGTGGCGGCCTTGTTAGGCACTACTCCTTCTCATGCCAAAAAAACCAAAATTACCTCCAGGATAGTGTCTGACGCTCAGGGCCAGCAATTCCTGGAGATAGCCAAGCCTAAGGTAGATAAGCTAGAGCAAGATTTGCAAGCATCTGATCTTGAGCTCTCAAGGATTCCTATGGCAGAATCTACCCCTGAAGGTGAGATCCACAATCTTCAGGAAACAGTCACCAGAGTCATTGGGAGGGTAGAGAAAGGGCAGCAAACTATTGAGCAGCTAGAAGAACAAGCCCAGATTCTTACGAGTTTCATCAAGTCCCTGTTGTCCAAGGATAAAGTTTTGGATCCTACCCGATTGACTACTCTTCCACCACCCGTAATTCTAAGCCAGGACAAGGTGCATAGTATCAAAGACATGCACAAGTATTCTATCTATGGAAGGGCTATGGAGGCCATGGTGGATGATATGTTGGTTGCAGGATTAAACTTCATTGATGAAGCCTTCAAAATCCATGGGAAAGTGAGTAATTTGCAACATAAGCTCTCCTCCACCATTGGGAACATTGATAAAGAACTTAAACTTTGGGGTAGTTGCATAGTAGACCTCTGGCTAATGGGACAAACAGATGAAAATATTTTGATGGCAAGCAAACTCTTCGAGGATGCCAAGGATAATTTGTCACAGTCTTGGGTCTACAGCGTGGAATGGAAGATCAATGTCCTGGAGGAGGCTTTGGGAGAATTAAGGAATAGCTGGCAAAAGGGTGAGGCCTTCAAAACACTAGTTATATCTGCCTTTCAAAGATATACATTGCCATCTTCATGATTAGACTTCTGGTGTGCCTCTCACTTTACAAGAAATCAAAGCTCAATTTAGAGCTTTTGTCAAAGGGGATCTATTCAAGGAAAGCTCCATTTCCAAGGAAAAAATGAAGGAAATCTGTTCTCTTCAATCTGCCATTGAAGAAGCAAATAAAGATTATCATACTCATGTCGAGTTCGATAAGGAAATGGAGAAGTGCCTCAGATTTTGGACTCAATCTACTGCCAACACATCTGCCCCTCGTGGCAGAGACATAGCTGAGGCATTGAAGAGATTCAGACAACGGATCTTAAAGTCAGTGGGTCCCTCCCAGTCATAAGCACATGTCTTCTTCTCCTAATTCTTCTCTTCTCTTCCCCTTCTTTCTCTCAGATTTGTTGTAATTAGTTAGGAGTATTGCGATTAGCAACCCTTTAACTAATCATTAGTTAAAAGAAGTAGTTACCGAGAGTAACTGATTTGTAAACTATATAATGGCCTCTCCTCGCCATTTTGAAGGATAAAAAGAACTTGGCTTATTTCTGAAAGTGTAAATAAATCTTGAAGAAATCAATACAGAAGGACTTTTCATTCTTTGTCTATCTGATTTCCTTTATCCCTAAGCTATTCATTTAATCTTGTTAGATCATTTGTCTGTATTATGCTGGGAAGCTTTGTATTCTCGCGAGATGTTATTTACAGAACTTTGTGTCTTTTAAATTCCATCTTATTAATATGATACAAATGATCTTATTCCAATTCGCTGTACCCTTGCATGCATAAGGAATTACTCTATCATCTATAATTCTAAATGGTGCCTTTCTGCTCATTCTCACATTTCCATTCCTCAGTCCTTTTGTAATTGATGATCCTTATTGAAAACACTTTCATGATATCCAAGTTCCACAAGAAAATCATACTTTGTATATGTGTAAATAGGTTCATTTCTGAATAAGGGAACCTCTCCCATTAAAGAGGAGGGAATTCTTGTCCCCTGACTGTTGCTCTTTTTGAAGTCCTTTTTGACGACCAACAGGCCTGAACCTAGACATTGGAGGAGCAGTATGGATCCATTTTCCACAGAAATTAGTCGAGGCCGTCGAGAAGGCCGATATAACAAAGGAGACTAGGGGAAAGACCCAACAGGCTAGAGCACCAGTCTTGAGCCGAATACAGCAAATGTAGGACAAAATATCGAGGGGGTTAGTACCTCTTCCTCACAGTGGAAAGGGTTCAACACAGTAATCTTTTAGACCACAACAGCAGTAGCAGCAACAGTCATGCCCACCTTATAGACCTCCACATAGGTTTGATGCACAGAGAGGTTAGACTATGGGGCCTCCCCCTAGGGGTCCCATCAATACATAGGGTACCCAAAGAGCTCACTCAACAGGAGCTCTCCAGAAGATACCTCAACAGATCGCAGCCAGATCATTAGGATCAACACCACAGACCTCCAAAGTACCAACTAAACCTGCCACACAAGGGACATGATCAGAAAGTTTTTTTAGGTGTGGTGTTAATGGACATTTTTGGAGAGACTACCCACAGAGCCCTAATAACAAGGGTAAGACATAGATCTCAGAGCCTACTGTTGGTGATATGGGACATAGTCATAAGATGTACGTAGCAGTCAAGAACCTCCAACCAGAGCATCAAACTACAGTTATTGAGACTATAGGTAACATTGGAGGCATTCCTACCTCCATTTTGTTTGATTATGGTTCTTCTAATTCTTTTATCACACCATCTTTAGTAGAGTGATGCAAGCTGGTGGTAGTTAGGTAGGGTCATAGTTGTGATGTTGAGATGGCTTCTAGAGCCAAGATCTCTGTAGAATCCTTAGTTAAGGAGTGTGTGGTGGATTTGGGACCTTTCACCACTACCTTCGATCTTCTTATCATTCTATTGGGCTCTTATGGAGTCATCTTGGGTATGGACTAGTTATCTGCACACCGATCTAAAGTAGATTGTTACCACAAGATCATATCTTGGACAGATGATCTATGAGTTGAGGAAGTGATAGTGGGGGTCAGGAGACCCGTTTCTATTCACACCATCTCCGCTATGTAGGTTAAGTGGTGTGTGTGATGAGGTTATCAGATGTATGTTGTGATAGTCAGTAATAGATCAGAGGATGGGTCTAGTGGACCATCGCTAGATCATCATCCCATTTTGAGAGAGTTTGTTGATGTCTTTTCAGGGGAGCTACTAGGGTTACCACCGCCACGTGAGATTAATTTTCATATAGATCTAGTTTTAGGAGTAAATCCTATCTCACGAGAACCTTATCGGTTGACCACCAAAAGCTTTGCGAGCTCAAGTTAAAGCTTGAGCATCTTCTAGAGAAGGGTCTAATTCATCCTAGTTTGTCCCGTTGGGGTGCACCAGTGATCTTTGTAAAGAAGAAGGATGGATCCTTGCGGTTTTGTATTGATTACCACCAGCTGATTAAGGTAATGATTAAGAATCGTTATCACCTTCCATGCATTGATGATTTTTTTGATCAGATTAAGGGACCCACAACTTTCTTTAAGATAGATCTTAAGTCAGGCTACCATCAGCTGAGGATTTTGGAGGTGTACATTCATAAGACCACCTTCCGTATGAGATATGGCCACTATGAGTTCACAGTGGTACCTTTTGGTTTGACTAATGCCCCCACAATTTTTATGGGTTTGATGAATGGGGTATTCAGTAATTTCATAGATCGCTTCATGCTCATATTCCTTGATGAAATTTGTATCTACTCATGTACGTGTCAGGAGCGCCTTCGCTAGGTTTTTCAGTGTCTTCAAGAGAAGCATCTCTACAGGTAACTTGGAGAAGTGTGCTTTCTTCCAGAAGGAGGTGCAGTGTTTGGGACATATCATTTCTGGGGAAGGTATCGCCATTGATCCTTCCAAGACTAGAGATATTATGGATTGGCCAGTACCCACCACTAAGACAGAGGTGTGCAGCTTCATGGGACTAGCAGGTTACTACAAGAGATTAATTCAGGGCTTCTTTCAGATTGTGCACACCATCACTTCCCTTCAACGGAAAGGGAAGAAGTTTTTTTGGTCAGACAGGTGTGAGCAGGCCTTCAGGAAAGAAAAGGAATGCCTCACTACAGCACCTATCCTTGCAGTGCTGGATCCACAGGGTGAGTTTTTCGTTTACATGGATGTTTCTTTAGCAGGGCATGGAAGTGTTTTGATGTAGGAGGGTAGAGCAATGGATTTTGAATCTTCATAAACTCAAAGATTACGAGCTTAATTATCTAACTCATGATCTTGAGTTTGCGGCTATTGTGCATGCTTTGTTTTGATGGAGGAACTTTCTACTTGGTCAGAGATTCACACTCAGGACAGATCACGTGAGTTTTCGCCACCTCTTCACATAGTCCAATCTCAATGCTCATCAACAATGTTGGATGGAGTTACTTTGTGAGTATGAGATGGAGATAGATCATGTGAAAGGGAAGAAGAATGTGGTGGCAGATGCTCTTAGTAGATGGAGACATGTGGCTATGGCTACCTCAGTGAGCGCAGATTTGTGGAGCAGAATTCTTCAACAACTTCCTTTTGATAGCTTCTACATTGTAGTTCGAGTAGAGATCGAGTCTCAGAGACCCCTCGAGGGGAATTTTGATGGTTTTTCTTTAGAGGAAGATGGTCTTCTTAGGGACAAAGGCTAGATTTATGTTCCCAGAGATGGAGGCTTGAGGTAGGACATCTTGGTGGAGGCACATCATGCACCCTATTCATCCCATCCCAGGGTGAAGAAGATGCATGCCACCTTGAGATAGTTGTATCATTTAAGAGGACTTTGTAGAGACTTGGATCAGTTCGTGTCATGATGTTTAGAGTGCCAGAAAGTAAATACCAAGCATCAGTATCCATCTGGCCTTATCTTTCCTCATGTTATAATGGAGTGGAAATGGGACACCATTTCTATGGACTTCATCATTGGGCTACCAATGTCAAGATATCACCACGATGCCATCATGGTCATGGTTGATAAATTGACAAAAGTGGCTCACTTTTCTCTAGTGAAGACCACTTATACAGCTAGTGCCATGGCATGGGTATATCTTGATGAGATTGTCAGGTTGCACAAGATTCCACAGAAGATCATTAGTGACCGCGATTCTTTGTAAAGTTCCCATTTTTGGACTACCATGCAGTATGCCCTCAGGACAAAGATTAATTTTAGTACAACATATCACCCCGAGACAAATGGAAAGACTGAGTGGGTGAATCAAATTTTAGAGGACAAGCTCAAGATGTATGTGATGGATCAGCAGTCTAGATGGAAGGACTACCTGTACTTGGTGGAGTTCCCTACAATAATGTTTTTTAGAGTTCTATAGGCATGGCTCCTTTTTAGGCTTTGTATGGTAGAGAGTACAAGACACCTCTTAACTAGGACAGGCTAGAGGACAGGGTTTATCTTGGACCAACTTTTTTGCTGGACATGGAGTAGTAGGTGGTTTTGATCAGACATAGATTGCAAGAGGCATAGGACAGGAAGAAGAAGTATGCAAATCAACATAGGACCAACTGTAGTTTCGATGTGGACATAAAGGTGTTCCTTCGTGTCAGGCCACATAAGAGCCCTGTTTGTTATGGAAAAGGTTCTAAGTTAGCTACTAGATTCATGGGTCATTTTGAGATGTTGGAGCATATCGGCCCTTTGGCCTACTGTCTAGCATTGCCACCCAGCTTGTCTCGCGTACATGATGTGTTTCACGTTTCAGTTCTTAGGAGATATGTTGTCAATCCTTCTCATGTGTTAGATTGGAAATCATTGTAGGTGCAAGATCAAGGGCATGTGATGGTGGAGCCCGTTCACATTCTAGGTCATAGGACCCTAGGCCTTTGAGGTAGAGAGGTTGATCACATCTGGGTATAGTGGGAAAAATATGTTGAGACTGCAGCTACATGGGAGGATGCTAGTCTGCTATGATTTTAGTTTCCACATTTTTTCTAGTGTCTTCAATGAATAATTCTAGTCTAAGGGGAGGGGGATGTAGTGCCCACTTCCCTTTGACACATTTTTGAT
Source organism: Taxus chinensis (assembly GCA_019776745.2). NCBI lineage: Eukaryota > Viridiplantae > Streptophyta > Pinopsida > Cupressales > Taxaceae > Taxus > Taxus chinensis. Next base: position 275,601,058 of record CM034148.1, read on the forward strand.
ACTAATCATGATATTGTTGATTATATTATGGACATGATTATGGACTTTGTTATAGTATAATGCTAGATGTTAGATCATGGATTATTATTGAGTTGATTCAGTCATGATGCATGATGATTATTAGAGGCATTTTAGATATTGATGTTCATTTACTACTTGATATGGTTATACTATGGATGTTGTTCAGACATGTCATATTTAGATATTGTGAGTAGACCTAGAAATGGAAATTATTTGATGATGCTATAGTTGTTGAGTAAAATTGCAAATGATCTTGTTGATTGCTTGGATGTTGTTGTGATCCATATATCTAGATGATTTTGGAATTTTAATTAGATTATTTTGGATGGTCTGATATGGCCACGAGGCTGAAGGAGGTATTCATGTTTTGCAGGTTAAAATATCATAAAAATATCGGGGTATTGGAGACCAACCACATTGGAATTCTAAATGAATTCAACAAAGTCACCATGGCAACTAGTATTTTTTTGTGCGTGTTTGTGTGTGTTAGGGATTCCCATGGGGGGATCACCTTTAAATGTGACCAAGGGGTTATGTGTATTTATTTATTGGTTCCTTTTTTATGTTTGCATGTGTTTATTTTGTGGTGCATTGACCCTTTCATTATTCATTAAATGGTGTGTAATATTGTGAGTAATCATGTTGTTAAGTTAATTAATTAAAATATGTCATAAGAAAGTAAGTAATAGAGTTTTTGGCCTTGAATTAAAGTGTTGTAAGAGATGTCTAAGTGATGTGTAAGTTAACTTTTGAGTGTGAAACACTCCACCTTCTTGGAAATTCGAATTTGTCCTTGGAGGCTGATTTTGGAGGCTTCTGGGACAAATTAAATTTGTCTCATACCTCTTAAATTTAATTACCAACCATACCTACAGTTTGAGAGTTGAAATTTGACTTTTATAATGCTTTTTGAGAAGGTAAATTATAGGTTTTAATTGCAGTTTTCTTACATGATTAAATTTCAGTCGTTTGGGGTGTGGGTTGGATTTGAGTATGTAAGTAAACTGTCATATTATTCACCCACCTATTTATTATGCATAGGAGAATGAAGTTGACTTTTGGGTTGGGGTTGAGGATGTGTGATGTGTAATCTTACATGGATCCACCTCATCCTCTTCTCTTCCCTCTTCTATAAAATTTGAATTCCTTAATTTTTTTTGGTGTTTCTCAACTTTGGAGACTTCATTCTTGAGTGAATTCCTTGTTGTTTTGGGAGCTCTTGCTTTTGGAGAAGCTTGAAGATTGTTGCATGCTTGTTGTTTGGTGGATTTTTGGATTGTTTTCTTGGAAGAAACTTTTGTTTGGAACTTGGGAAACTCCATCATGGAGAGGTAAGAGCTTGCTCCTGAAATGATCTTCTTTTATGAATGTAAATGTTAATGTGTGAATGGTTTGGCATGTTTGTGGGCTGTTGGGTAGATGGCCTAGGAATGGTGGAGGAGAAGACTATGGGGTTTATTTTGTGGGAGGCACAAGTGTGTTTTAAGGAGGTATAAGGGTGGAGGGAGTTGGGATTTGGGTTCCACCTTACAAAGAAATAACTTGTATTTATTTACTCATTATGGGGTGCCATAAGAGGTTGGGGAGGCATAAGGAAATGTGAGGAATAAGGGGTACTTGGGGGAGGCATAAGGAATGTCATGACTTTGATATACTATATTTTGGTGGTTTTTAATTCAAGTGGTGATACCCATTTCCCATTTTTGGAGGCATAAGAATCATCCCCCATAGTTTCTTGCTCCTTTGGCTTGATTGATGAAGCCCCAGTAATGTTTCTTATTCTTTAATGTAGTTGTAAACTACATTTTGTTTTGGACTATGTTTTTATTGTGAAAATGTTGCTTGTGTTTTTGTGGAAGCCTGTTGTTGCCATGAGTTGGATCACATCTTTTATTGCATTGTGGTTGGGGCTTGGGGGCCAATGAAGAAGGATGTCTTCTCCTCTTCATTGCATGTCTTGGTTGGGTGGAGAGTGTTTCCTTTCACCTACTCTTGTTGTGATCATAATTTGGAGGAATGAGAAATACACATGTCGTTGTTCTAGAGCTGAGAAAAGACAGTTTGATTGTCCCTTGTGAAATTAAATCTTATTGTAACCTTTCCAACTTGAAGTGGATGAACTTGTATATGTTTTGTAATGGAAAGATGTTGTATTGGTTATGAAAGTGTATATTGAAAGGTGAAAGATACATACTCTGTTCTTTTCTTTTGAAAGCAATAAATTGTGTCCTGTATGATGAAATTGAGGAAAGAAAGAAGGAACTTGTAAAGTTGTCTTTTGGAATCAATAAAGGATTGCATAACCTTCCTCAAATTGCATCATTGTATTGAATTTAATCATCTAAATGTGAGTTGTAATCTCTTTTCTAAAGAAAGAAATGCGTATGAAGGAAGTGTAATACTCTGTCTTTTGAAATATGTTAAAATTGGAAATCAAAGATGTATTCTAGCTTTTTAATAGTTGAATTGAATCAACTAAATGTTTTAGATTAGAATTGGAATGATTCCTTATACTTGGAAGATGGAAATGATGAATAGATCCTTTAAAATTTGATCTTTGTTTTGTATTTTCAAACTGGCAAATACTTTATCCAAAAATACACAGTTCGAAACTGCAACAATGAAATAACAAACTAAACAATTAATTTGAAGTTAGCATTCCCTAAACGAATCCAATTGGACAAAAATACTTAAGGAACTTCATAGAAAACTTAGCAAAAATGGAGTCAACCCTCTTACAGTCATTTTGTTGTCAATAGATGTAAATTTTCAAATTGCAAATCAATCAAACAAATTGAATCTTAAAATCCTTCTTAAATCCATCTAAGAACAATTCTCCATGTCTATTTGACATGTTGAGAGAGGAAGAAAATCAAATTGAACAAATCTTATAAGTTAAAATTTACCAGTTTGCACTGTAAAAGTCTGCAGATTGGTTTTTTGAAATTGACTTCTTAAAATTTATCAAAATCAAAATTTAATGATTCGTGAGTAAAGAGGACATTGAGATTTTTCCAGAAAGTCTTCGTTTTCCCAAAACCGAGCTCTCTATCAAAATTTACGGCCTTCTGAAGTTTTTCTTCATTTGGCATCAAATAAATAATTCTAACGGTTAAAAAAAATAATTGGGAAAAATTTCCTTGACGGACCCGCAATCCCAAATTTTCCCTTAGCGCTTCGGAAATTTTTTTGGAAAATTTTACTAATTTTCCCCAGCGCCCCGCCAACCTATAGTCAATCAGAGCCTGCCACGTGGCACCATGAGGCATTGGCATAGGGATGGATCCCTTTTTTAACTTAGCGCTTCAAAAAAAATGGGAAATTTTTCTAAATTTTCCCCACCGCCCCATAGACCCGCAGCCAATCAGGAGATGCCATGTGGTATCGTGAGGTGTCGATGGAGGTGTAGGTGAATTCTAACCTTTTCACCCTTTGGGGCATTAAAATTATTCTACCCCCGCCACCCCGCTTTCCCTGCATTGGTTTAAGAGGCCCCACGTGTCCCTTGTGGACTTGCAGACTTGCGGGAGCACAGTTGCAAGGGTGGCTTTTCGCCCCACGTGGGAAATTTCCTAAACGTCTCCTACGGCCCTACCAACCTGACTCCTCCTTTGGGAAAAATTTCTCCCCATATCCCACGGACCCGTCCGTGGGGAAATATTTCTCCCTGCGGCCCGCAGACCTGCCCCTGGGGCAAATTTTCTCCCCTGGGCCGGCAAGCCCGCTCTTGGGAAAAAAATTCACCCCAAGGCCCGCCAGCCCATAACTTGAGAGATATGAGGAGTTAGGAGGACTTCATTATATCATTGGAAAGGTGAGAAAATTTCCTATCCAATGGGAATGATTTAGGGAATTTTTAAATGCGTTAATTTTGAGAAAATCAAGTTGAATCTTTAAATCCTGTTAGAGAGTGGGTATGGTGAGGAATTACCCTTTGACCCTAATTGAACTTTCTAACCCTAAATTTTTGACCTTGTGACCTTTAATAATTGTTAATAAAATAAAATTATATTCTAGTGGATTAGAATTGATCTGGAACTTGTTAGTGATAACTATTGTCTTGTTACCTTGTTGTAGACTCTTTTAAACAAAAAAAAAATCCATAATATTCCTAACTAATCCTAGGTTGTTCTTGGGTCTCAAGTGGGTTGTTTTTAGTGGGCATCACATCTAAGAAGCCAACAACATAATGAGCTCCGAGTCACCAATTAAAATAAATTCCAAGAAATATTGGCAATCAAGGAAAGTGGCTAAGTAGCCACATTGCAAAGTCTGAAAATTCTCACAAAAATATAAATAACTAGAAGAGCCTCAGATATTCTCAATCCAATCATAAAATAAGATGTTCGTTCTTGATAAAATGACACAAATTTACAAATGTAAAATACAAAACGTTAACACCACATTCATTTCACATCCCTTCATGGCCGCCAATAGGGGTACTATACCTTGAGGTCAGTTCCAAGGACACATGCATAGTATTAGGTCATAAAAGACACCCAGACTTAATGTCTACTCTCCCATACGGGTAACAAAATGAAAAAATGACAACCAGACCAACTTTCCTAACTACTTAAGGAAGGAATCTCTAAATAAATTTTAATTAACTCTTCCCGACCCCAAAACACAACCACTATTGTCCAACCACAAGAATCACACCATAAATATATCATTCCAACAATGCCAATAAGGAAGGGTCTACAGAGGGCTTAACGCATCATACAATTAAATCAAGATTTAATACTTGTAAAACAACACATTTTCAAAGGGAACCAAGTTTCCACTACACTAGAAGTTCACAAAAATCAATTTAATTTGACATTCTTAGTTACCCGGGTTTAGAAAAAATGCCACTAAGCATGCACAACAATTCAAACAAATTATTTTATTATTATTTTAATTCTAGCAGTTCAAATGAACAGAGTAATGTAATATTTCTTCATACGCATTTCTTTTTCAATTTTCAAACAAGTTTGTTTTCTAGATTTTAAAGTGTGCTAGGTTTACAGTTCATGTCTCAAGTTTTCTAGTGTGTCCAAGGGTCCAACCTTTGAACCCATGGCTCTGATACCAAGTGTAAACGCCTGCTAAAATCTCCCACTTGAGACCCATGAACAACCTAGATTTAGTTACAAAATTATGGAATAATTTTTTTTTAAAGTGTTAACAACCAAAGTCTCAAGGGAAATTAAATTCAACTGATAACTTTTCCCATTATAATAATTAATAATTCCACATTATAAAGCAGTAAGTGTAGTAATTCCACACCTAGCTCAAATCTCATTAGGGATTAATTTAATCACTGATTACATTGACATTTTAGCTAAATATTCCATGATTAAAATTTTAGGGTTAAGGGACCAAAAAATTTAAATACCAAAGGTATTTAATTCCACAAGATCTAAGACAAGAACAAGGTTTAATTACAGTGGGGGAAAAGAATACATATTTAAAATCATCAGAGTAAATTCTTACTTACCCACTCCCAGAACTCGGTTAAAGATTCAATTTAATTTTTCTCATGATTACCACAATTAAAACTTGTTGAAAACATTCCCATTAGATAGGGAATTTCCTCACCATTCCGATGATATAAAGAAGTCCTCCTAACTCCTCATATTTCTCAAGTTATGGACCAAAGGAACTTAAGGTGAAAATTTTCCCAAGCGCAGGCCTGGGGAGGAAAATTTTCCCTAACTGGGGCCTGCGAACTTCGGAGATAAAATTCACCTGGAGGAGAAACGTTGACAGGTGGATCAGGGAAGAAAAATTTTCCCAGATGTGGGTTGGCAGAGTGGGGAATGCATTTAGCTCTTTTGCCCTTTTGGGACAAAGTGAATTTTACACCCGCACCTCTGCCGACGCCCAAGGAGGCCACATGGAAGCTCCTTATTGGTTGCAGGTCAGCGGGTCAATGGGAAACATTTAGAAAATTTGACTATTCACAAGGAATGGTAAAAAGGTTGAAAGGAACCTGCACCTCTACCGATACAAGAAGATGCCACATGTCAGCCAACCATTGGCTGCAGTTTGGTAGGTTGACGGGGTTAATTTGGAAATTCTCCCAAAAAATTTCTAAGGCATTAAGGATTGAGAGGATCCGCTCCTCTACCGATGCCTCGTAATGAAACCTAGTAGCACCTGATTAGCTGAGGGCCGGCGGGGCTCCGAGGAAAACTTACAAAGTTTTCCAATTTTATTTTTGAAAGAGCTTAAGGTTAAAATCGATCTGAGCCTCCACCAACACCCAACGAAGCCATGTGTCGATCAATGATTGGCTACGGGGTAGTGAGGCCGTGGAGGAAAAATTTCCAAATTAACTTTTTGGAATTAGATTATTTTTGACAAAATGAAGGCTTGCGGCTTAGTGGAGCAGTGGAAAACTTCATGACTTTGCAATTTTTGGGTAAAAACAATATAAAAAAAATTTAGCCCATGGGTTCGCCAAATAATATTTTATTCAATCAAATTTGATAGTTAGATTACTTTTTGAAGCCAAATGAAATAAAAACTTCATAAGGCCATAACGTTTGATTGGGAACTCAGTTTTTTACAAATGAGGACTTTCTAGAAATCTCTCGACATCCTCTTTGCACATATATCTTAAGAATTTAATTTTGATAAAGTTTAAAGGGTTAATTTTGAGAAAAATTCTTTGTGTCACTTAGAAAGTGAACTGGTATTTCTAACTTACCAATTATTTGTTCAAATCCACCATTAATTCTTTCTCAACATGCCAAATAGATGGAGGATTTCACTTGGAAGAATTTAGGATATATTTCAAGGATTAAATTGTTTGATTGAAGATCAATTCGAATATCCCCAATTTAACGGTAAAAATGAATGAGAAATTGTTTGGGCTCAATTTTGAAAGGTTCTATGAAAAATTCTTAAGTATTATAGTTTGTTTGGGATCATTTTGATCTTTCTTAGCTTGTATTAATGTTTCAAATGTCTTTCCTAGTATGTAGGGTCTTTCTATACATTTTCTGATAATTATTTGCCAGTTTAAAAATCATGTAATAGAGCTCTACAACTTCCAACTCGAATTGATCCATTACATTTACCAAACTTTAAAATATGATTTCATTCTAATCAAATATTACAATGTTCTATTTCCTTCAATCAAAATGTAGAAACAAGAAAGAAATTTCAAAACAAAGAGGATGCAACAATTCTGAACGCATTTTCCACATTTGAACAAAGAGTTGTACAACATTTAAAAAGTAGATTTCAAAGAATAATAACTTCATTTTATAAGGTAAAACAACATCTATTCAATTGAAAATATTTCTTTTACAACTTTTTTTTATCAAATACAACTTTACAATCACAACTCCTTCTCATTACATTCCTTTTAACAAAATGAATACTGAGTATATTTCTTTCACATTCAAAGGGAATTTTATTTCCAAAACATAGTAACTCTTTAGCAAAAAGTGTATATTAAATTGTCATCCACATTAAGTGGGCAAATGGTTTACAAAAGAATTTTCACAAGGGACTATCAGAACTCTGTCTTTTTCCTCAATTACAATATATAGAATACAAATTCCTTCCACATTTATTCAAAAACATAAAACAGAGTATATCTCTTTCACATTTCGAATTGCAATTTTCTTAGCCAATACAACACATTTTTACATCACAAATAATGTACAAGGTCATCCACTTCAAAGTGGGGAGGGGTTACAATAAGAACAATCTCAACAAGGACTGGAAAACTTATCTTTCTCCTCTTCTCCAGAACAACAACATGAATATCCTCCATTTTCTTTATTTCAATTTGATCAAAATAAAATATGAGGAAAGGAAATGCTCTCAATGCAACCAAGACATCCAATCAAATGATAAGCCATCATTCTTCATTGGCCCCCGAGCCCCAACCACAATGCAATAGGAGATTTTTTCCAATACATGGCAACAATAGGCTTCCACAACATAAAGAAATATTTCTCATTCAAAACAAAATCCAAAACAAAAAACAACACTCATGCTTCATCATGCAAGCCAAAGGAGCAAGAAACTATGGAGGATGTTGCTTATGCCTCCCAACGGGAAACGGGTATCACCACCTAAGAACAAACCACCAAAATATCTCATTTCAAAAGCTTGACATGCCCTTATGCCTCCCCCAAGTACCCCTTATTCCTCACATTTTCTTATGCCTCCCAAACCTCTTATGGCACCCCATAACGAGTAAAGAAATGCAAGCTATTTCTTTTCTTAGGGGAGCCCAAATCCCAACTCCCTCCACACTTATACCTCCCCAAAAAAATCCCATAGAATTATCCCACACCATCCCTAGGCAGTCTACCCAACCAGCCAACAAGAAATAACATACATACAACCATTTACATATTCCTAAAAAATGAAAGAAGAGCATTTCCAAGAGCCAAGCTCTTACCTCTCCATGATGGAGTTGTTCCAAGTTCAAAACAGCAACCTCTCCATTGCAAAGCAATCCAATAGATCAACATTAATCAACAAGTGTGTAATAATCTCCAATCTCCTCCAAAAGCAAGAAATATTAAAAGCAAAAGAAGTCACCCAAAATGAAGCAAACAAAGTTCTAGTAACCTCCCAAAAAAGACAAGTAATTCGAATATATAGAGAGGGAAGAGAAGAGGATGAGGTGGATCCAAGTGGGATACCACATCACACATCCTCAACTCCAACTCATTAGTCAACTTCAATCTCCAAGGCACAATAAATAAGTAGGTGAATAAATGACAGTCCTACTTACACACTTAAATAAAGCCCATACCCCAAAGGACTGAAATTGAAAACAAGTAATAAAGTGCAGTTACAACTTACAACTTGAGTTACAAAACTGCATAATGAAGTCTAAATTTAAACCCTCCAACCATCGGTAAGGTTGTCATGCAAATTTAAGAGGTATGGGATAAGTTTAACTTGTCCCATATGCTTCCAAAATCATCCTCCAAGGAAAAATTTGAATTTCAAACAGAGGTGGAGTGTTTCATACTCCAAAATTAATTTACACATCACTTACACATTTCTTACAACACTTTAATTTTAGGCCAACAACTCTAATAATTACTTTCTTATGTCCCAATTTGATTAATTAATGTTAACAACATGTTTACTCACATTAATTTACCACAATTAATAAATAATGAAAGGGATAAACACATCACTTAATAAACACATACAAACATCAATAAAAAGGAACCAAATAAATAAACACACATAACACTTGGTCACATTTAAAAGTGATCCCCCCCATTGTAATCCCTAACAATCAAACACACACACACACAAACAATAGAAGTTTCCATGGTGACCTTGTTGAATTCATCTAGAATTCCAATGTGGTTGGTTTCCAATCCCCTGATGTTTGTTGTGATATTTTTAACTTGCACAATAAAAATACCCATTCGGCCTCATGGCCATATTAGAACATCCAAATGAATATAATATAATTCCAAAATCATCAATATATATATGAATCACAATAACATCCAGACAATCGACAATATCACTTATAATTTCATTAGCAACTATTTAATCATCAATTTAAAATTTAATTTTCTCAGTCTACTCAAAATATCCAAATATCACATGTCCTAACAACATCAATATATATATATATATATAAATGTCCAACAACATGTCAAAATCTATGTAAAATGTATCTAACAATCATCATGCATCATATATGAATCAGATTCAACAATAATCCATGATCTGACATCTAACATCGTACTATATCAAAACTATAATATTGTCCATAATATAATCAGTAGTATCATGATCAATATCAAAAGTGTCGAAGGGAAGTGGGATCTATAGTATACATCATCAAAGAGAAAGGGTTTCTCGAATAAGCTAGATAATTATGTTTGAATTACATAAGAGATACAATGATCCTAGATATACAATTCTACATTGATTAAAGTTAGGGGTTTCAAGAAATATGGTGTAGCCCGTGAAAAAAGATGAATATGGTCACATAGGAGAAGGATCTAGAGCAAATAACATTGAAGTGTTATTAGGTACGATAAGAGGCTTAGAAGATCTAATGAGAGTCTAATGTATTTCATAGTTTTTAATAGCTTATTGTAAGAACTTTTGAGATTCATTTAATGTGTGTAGGAGATACTTAAGAGCCAAAATGCTGTAAATCTTGTAATTCTTGGATATATTATAATCCAAATAGATTTTTTTATCCCTTTTCACATTTTGTTACATTGTTTCACATTCATAAGCATCTATTAGCTAGGACCCCTTATTTTGAATACACTAATTTGTATTAGAATTCAATCGTATGATTTATGAAAGATATTATTGTGAAGAGAATTGCAACAGTAAAATACATTAACTATCTAGATTAATAGGTATGAAGTTAATCTTTAACCAAAATAAAAACATAGAATACAGGTGATATCCTTATTAGGTTATAAATCTATAGAATAATTTTATATCAGATTTCATGATTAAATATAGTGACATTCAAATATGAAAAAGTGCAATATAGGTTGCTGCACTTGAGGGCTCTGTATGGCCATTCTCAATGATATCCCACACATCCTGAGGTCTGAATACCACCTTCATGGTTAACGACTAGTCTTCATAATTATTTCCATTAAATTGCATTATCTCCATATCATATGTATAATCCATAGCTTGCTACCAATTTAATAATCTACTGAATAAAAAAAACCTGATACTAATTTGTAGAAAATTCAGAGTCAAACAATGAACAACAAAACAAATAATAAAACTTACAAATAAAAATAGAGTAATATCCAAACCAGCACTATTGTGCGTAATCATTAATTAATTTATTCACTGTTAGAGATTCGACTCATTACATTCCAAGCTATGCATGCAACACTTTCTCGTACATCTATAGCTTCAGCTGTGTGATCCTACTAATTTTAAAATTGTTTCTAATTATATAAAACCGACTCTAACTAGAGTTGACTATGAACTGCTTTGAATAGAGCTTTAACAAAAATAAAATTGTAGCCTTAAAACTACCATATGTTACGCATGCAAAAAAAATTATTTTGTTTTATTTGACTAATTTAATTCCTAAACTATAAGACAAAGTTGGAATTAACTAAAGCATAATAAATCTAAAATTATGTTTCCTTAAAAGCTAAGAGAGAAATTACATGCTTCACATGCATGCATATTTCCAACATTGGGGAGAGCACGCCAATATGACAGAGAAATTATCTATGATGCGAGAGAAAATAAACTGAAGGTGTGCCAAGATGTGAAGAAATTTTTTCTATCCCGACCGAGAGAAGAAACCAATATGGAGCACCAAATCCACATGGTGTTGCATAGAAGAGATGATGACTGAGCATGCATAAGATTGAAACAAGGTAGTGCAAAAATAACATGAATAACACCAACTTATGAGTTTAGCAAGGGGTGAAGGGAGAAGATGAAGTTTCCTTAGAATGCATAATGAGGAAAACACAAGGAGGGAAATGTAAGTGGGTGAATTTCATCGTGATGGACTTATTTGCAGATATGTGCAGGAGGAGAAAGGTGAAGCTGATGAGAAGGTGGTTAGAGAAGACTAGGAGAACACAAAGAAGAATGACCTGATGTCACTACTAGAGGCCATCTGGAAGAAATTAAAAGAAGTGTTTTGAGTCCTAATGGATGGAAAAAATATCAAAATAAATTGCAAAAAATAATATAGCTTAATATGCCCCAAAGTAAAGACAAATCGGATCTGAAGATAATAGCACACAAGAAAGGAGAAGAAAATTTTAGATTAGCCACGATGAATAAGAGGAGATAATTATGTGAAAAATTGGATTGTGGCCTAGTAATGGTTAAGAAGAAGAAAAGAGAAGGAATATGCCACAAAGAGATATTATGTATAAAGGTAAAAACTATGTGGAATAATAGTGTAAGGTGGAGTAGTGGGAAAATAAGATGCATAATGGAAGATAGCATCAGGAGGAGAAGGGAAAAGTTAGATAAAATATTGAGATAAGAATGCTATACATTAGATCCAACCCCACAAATTTATATAGAAATGGCTATGGGAAGAAGATGAGTTTAGGAGAAGATATCATAACATACAGTGCAAAGAGGATGTGTGTAGAGAGAAACACCAAAAACAGGTCCAGTAAAAGATAAATTTTAGAGATAAGAGTTTTTGGAAGAAAGGGGATGAGAGGTGGAAAGAAAAAGTGTAAAAAGATAAAGTGGTCAGAGGAAGCTTGTGGAGAGATGAAGGTCATGAATGAATAGAGTGAAAAAAAGAAGTGTATGAAGGAGAGACATAGAATGGTTTAGAGCCTAGAGGTGAAGTGTATGAAGAAGAAGAAAATTCTTGAATAATTTTGATGGAGGTGAATGGAAAGTGGTGAGCCCAAAATTATGAAGGAGAGATTTCAAGGAAAACACTGAATCTGGACAGAAAAGTATCACTAGAGAAGCCTTTAAAGGAAAAAAGTTCATGAAAATTAGAAGGTTACAAGGGAGAAGGTTTTAGTGGGAAAAGAATGAAAAATTATCCAAGAGATAGATCTATTTAGAGGAAGAGGTCAAATGGTGGTGAGTTTAAGCTCAACAAAGTGTGTAGGATAACACAAAAGAGTCACCGAGAAGTGGGGAAGGACTATAAGAGATGCAGAAAGAAGAACCAAGTCGACGATATGAATCAAAGGATGAAGGAGCTAGGACTACTGACCCCAATAGTTTCATGGGTGGTTCCAGTGCTCACTCTGTCTGCTTAAGATAGATTTAAAGTCTTAAGAAATTGTGGTGTTTGATATAGTAGAATATAATATCCAAAGCAATCACGCACAATTTTGCTAGGTGCGGGTGCATGCAATGTTCGAGAGTGTATGGAACGTGGAGATGGAAAAAAATATAATGAGAGGGTGAGTGCAGCGAAGTGTGCTAGTAATTTTCATAATTCAAATTAGTAAGGAGCACATCGTAGATAGGATTTTGAAATAGAAGTGGATGTGTAACTAGGGGCAGAAGGTTTTGAAAAGTATTATAGCAATGGATGAATAATATCATGCCATACTCATATGATTTTGGGAGATTAGTAAGAGTTTTCCTACCTTAAGAGAGGGGATACGTAAGGATATTGTGGAGGAAGGAAGAAATTCCCAAAGAGAGTGTAATAAAGAAAGGTAAAGATTTATCTCAAAGCAAAGAGTGCATGATAGAATAGAGAAGAGGCATGATAGAATTGGTGGTTAGAAGAAAAGAAAAGATAGTTTTCAAAAGATGTGTAACAAAAGATGGTGAAAATGAATTAATAGTCAAAGAATTAAAATGAATTGAGCGATGTGGCACAACAAGGAAAGATATAGATGGAGGTATCTGTTGGTTTTCAAATAGGACTTTTTAGAAGAGCAACAATCAGGGGACAAGAAGTCCCTCCTCTTTAATGGGAGAGGTTCCCTTATTCAAAAACGAACTTATTTACAAATGTACAAAATATTATTTTATGGTTGAACTTGGATATTACGAAAGTGTTTTCCACAAGGATCATTAGTTACAAAAGGACTAAGGAAAGGGAATAAGAGGATGAGCAGAATAGCAACATTCAGAATTATAGATAGCAGAATAATTCTTTATGTATGCGAAGTTTCAAGGAATTTCAGACAAGATCATTTGCATTGGCTGAATGGGATTAAATTTAAAGACACAAAGTTCTGTAAATAACCTTCTTTAGATTCATTAATCAAGGACACAAAGTTCCTTCTTGGTTATACAAGATCACTGTATTTGCAAAACCGGACAGTATGCAATCAGAGAGACTAACAAATTAGAGACAAAATGATCTTCACAATATTAAATGGAAAACACAGAAATAACAGAGATCAGATAGACAATGAATAGAAAGCCCTTTTGTATTGATTTCTTTAAGATCTATTTACACTTTCAGAAAATATGCCAAGTTCTTCCTCCTTTCAAAATGGCACAAAGAAGGCCATTATATAGCTTACAATTCGGTTACTCCTCGTAACCGTTTCTTTTAACTAGAGAATAGTTAAGGAATGCCAAACGCAATTTCTTAACTATTTACATGGAATACGAAAGGAATGGCGAGAAGAGAGAAGGAAGGGGAAGGAGACAGGTGGCCAGTCACTGAGAAAGACCCACCATCTTCAGAAACTGCTTCTTGAATTTCTTTAACGTCTCAGCTATGTCTTTGCCACGAGAGACACACCAGACGTTTCATCTTGAAGATGACAATGGATATCTTTGAAAACTGATGTAAACGGCGCCTTGCAAGCTTCGTCCTTCTTCCAGCTGTCCTTGAAATTTGATCTTCACAACTTAAATTCAAATTTAGCACATTCGGGTCGAGTGGGAAAAACTAAGTATGAATTGCATTAGGTTCACTAGGGACATGTGAGATGCGAATGCGTGAAACACGAGGCTCAGCCGATTCGGGTGAAACAAGGAGAAGACGCACAAATGCATTTTGGGACATTTGGGATGAAAATGCGCGAAGGACGCGGTCTGGGCGAATCGGCCGAAAATGGAACAATTTGCATTTTTTGACTTGGGACAAAGAGCTCTGAAGTACGTGACTCGGGAGTTTCGGCCGAAAATGGGACAGCATGCACTTTTTAACTTTGGGACATTCGGGACAAAAAGTTCCGAAGGACGCGGTTCAGGTGAATCAGCCGAAAATGGAACAGAAGGCCCGTTTGGACTTGGGACATTCGGGACAAAAAGTTCCGGAGTACGCGACTCGGCCGGTTCGGGCGAAATTGGAACAGAGTGCACTTTTGAAATTGGGACATTTGGGACAAGAAAGTGCGAAGTACATAGTTCAGGTGGTTCAGCCAAAATTGGAACATCTCGCACAGTAACTTTGGGACACTTGGGACAAAAACTTCCGACAGGCCCGAAAATGGGACAAATTCGGAGGTTTTGGTCGATCGGGGAACAAAATGCACTTTCGTACTTGGGACAGGTGGGACAAAAAGGTCCGACAGGCCCGAAATACTTACAGAATGACCCAAAACTTAGATTTTTTCGACTTCAGGACTTTTTTCACACCACCAGCTCGGCAGAAAAGAATTTAAACTCAAAATTTTGAAATTTTTTTACTTTTGACAGAGCGGGGAATTTTGAGTGGACAACAGCTGGCTCCTTCTGGGGATGACTTGGCATAAATTCAAGGAATGAGACAAGGCAAGAACTTAGAAAAACTTGGTGAAACAGACCAGTGCCTTATCCCTTGGGCAACGGAGTCAAAAATAGACCAACACAGAGGGCAACACACAAAAAAAACAGAAGGGAAACACACCAGAACAACAGAAGGAAAACACTATACAGAATATACAAAGGGACTCCCTAGTCACCTAGGACTTGAACAACTTGAGATACTGCCCACTATAAGGAAGTGGGAGAGAAGAACCATCCATGTAATCAAGATAAAAGGAATTCTCACCAGCAAAGTGTCTGATCTTGAAAGGTCCGAGCCACAGGGAATCAAATTTTCCATGGCTACCATGAGGTTCATGTCTTTTGTCCCATAACAGTACGATGTCTCCAACTTGGAAATCTCTGAACCTAGCTTTCTTGTCAAACAGGACCTTTACCTTCTGCTGGTGAACAGATATCCTATCAGCAACCACCAATCTGTCTTCATTCAGCTTGTGCAGGTACATAATTCTCTTGTCCAGGGCATCTCTGAAACTAGTATCCTCGATGGCCTTCATTAGATGCAAGGCCGGCAGTTCCACTGTCACTGGCAATTGAGCTTCAACTCCATACACCACTTGAAAAGGGGACATTCCAATGGCTCTTTTAGGTGTGATCCTGTCTGCCCAAAGAGCATCATATAGCTTCTTGTGCCAGTTTCGTTGAGACTCATTGACCAACTTCCTTATGATAGTCACCAGGTTCTTGTTTGTGGATTCTGCTTGCCCATTTCCCTGGGGGTAATAATCTGAAGAATGAGCTAGAGAGATGCCATACCCATAACAGAAATCCATTATCTCAGTTGAGGAGAATTTTGAAGCATTATTTGTTACAATCTTGTTAGGTACACCATACCTTACCAAGATGTTCTCTTTGATGAAGTTGCATACCACTTCAGAAGTAGTGCTTTTGACTGGAATAGCTTCCACCCATTTGGTGAAGTAGTCAGTGGCAGTTAGCACATGAGTGTGACCAGCACTAGAAGTAGGGTTAAGTGTACCAATGAAGTCTAAATCCCACTGTTGAAATGGTTCCTCAATCACAACTGGCTTAAGAGGCAAAGAAGCCAGTTTAGGTCTTCCCACAAAAGTCTAACAAGCCTCACATTTATCCACCCACTTGGATGCATCTCTGAACAAGGAAGGCCAGTAGTAACCTCCATGGAGTATCTTGTGAGCAGTGACCGTTGATGAATAGTGCCCTCCACATGCCTGATCATGAAAAGCTGAGAGCAATTTTCTCTGCTGTTCCTTGTCCACACACTTCAAAAATCGCCCATCTAAGCCACGCTTGAACAAGGCATTTTCCCACAATACATATTGCGCTGACCTCAATTTAACAGTCCTCTTTTCTTTGGCAGTTAAATGAGGGGGGCATTCCCCATAGGTGAGAAAATGGGCGATGTTAGCATACCATTCATCAACCGAACTCAGGAACAGAACAGTAGGAAGGTCAGCTTTCTCCTCCAGCAACTCATGTTTGGCCCTTTCAGCAATGAGCTCATAAAGACCTTTTCCACGAACCAGCTTGGTCGGCTTAATGTCAATGTCATACTCTTGGACCTTAGCAACCCAATTCCCTCTCTTGGATCCAAATTCTTGCTGTGTAAGAATTGACTTAACAGTTGTATCTGGAACCAGCACCATAGAGTGAGAGTTGAGGATATAGAAACGGAACTGCTTAACAGCTTCAACTACTGCAAAAGCATGCTTCTCCATCATGGTGTATTTTAGCTCATGATTCTTTACGATATAGCTCATGAAGGCAATTGGTAGCTCATGTTTATCGGAGTCTTCTTGGGTTAAGACAGCAGCCAGGGTATTATCTGTAGCATAGCAATAGATGATGAAATCTTTGCTGAAATCGGGACAGGCCAAAACTGGAGTTTTAGCGATAGCTTTCTTGATACCCTCAAAGGATTCCTTTCCTTCAGAAGACCAACCAAATGTTTTCTTTCCTTTCATCATCTGAGAAATGTTCAAAGTTAACTCTGCAAAATCAGGAATGAATCTTCTTAAAAATTTGATCTTACCGAAGAAGGAGTGCACGCCCTTTTTACTGGTCGGGAGAGGAATTTGCTGGATGGCTTGAACTCATTCAGGATCAATCTTAATCCCATCCTTGGAAACAATGTGCCCTAATAACTTTCCCTCAGTGACACAAAAGATAGATTTTTTAGGGTTCAGAGAGATCCCATGCTCTCTGCATCTCAGCAAAACTGTCTCTAGGTGGTCAAAATGATCCGCTCTTGTCTTGGAAAATACTGTCAGGTCATTAAGGTAGATGACAATACACTTCCCTTTTAATCTTCCAAAAGCCAGGTCCATAGCTCTCTGGAAAGTGGCACCAGCATTAATAAGCCCAAAATTCTCTTGTAAACAAAGGTGCCCCAAGGAGTAGTGAAAGCTGTTTTATGTTGATCTACAGTATCAACCTCTACCTGATTGTATCCAAAAAATCCACCAAGCATAGATAAAATTTCAGAGCCTATTACTACTTGCAATATTTGATCCATCATGGGCAAAGGATAATTATCTTTCAGGGAAGCCTGATTCAGGTTCCTGAAATCAGCACAGATGCGGATCTCACCATTCTTTTTTCTGACAGGCACAATATTTGCAATCCATGTTGAATGGTGAATAGGAAAGATAATTTTAGCTTTCAACAGCTTCTATATCTCCTGAAAGATGGTGTCAGCTACTTTGGGGTTGTATTGTCTCTGTTTCTGCTTGAAAGGCTTAATTCCAGGCTTGAGGGGAATAGAGTGCTGCATATCTTTTGGTTTGAAAGCTTTCAAATCTTCATAAGAGTAAGCGAGAACATCTTTATACCTTTTTATAAGATCAATTGCTTTTCTCCTCTCATCTGCTGAGCAACATTTTCCAATGTTCACGAACTTGGGGTCAGTAGAACTCCCAATATCAATCTTATCATACTCAGCTGATTGCTGAGGCCCAGAAGAAGCTCTAGATTTCACATACCTGTCATGCTTATCAAATAGTTCCTCCAAACTCACCAGCCCTTTAGGAATCTTGTTTCCTTTGAGCTTAATGCACCCTTCCTGATCTGTTTCTTCTCCTTGGGTGACAGCTTGGCCAAAGGACACACTTTCACGAGGTAGGTTGTGACTTCCCTCAAAATACAGTTGTTCAAAATTACCTTTGAGTTCCAGGAAGGAAAGAAAATGCTGATCATTATTGAAAACTTGCCAGTTATTGGTATTGTCAGGTACACTAGGTCGGTGGACCATTTCAATAGTGAACTTATCCTAAGAGAATTCAGGATGGGGAATCAGTAGTGACCCTGAGACAGCCAGTGAATCAGCCCTACTGTTCTTTTCTCTAGGTATTGCTTCAATAGAGAAAGCATCAAGGAATTCAATGGAATCCCAAACCTGATTCCGGTAATGCTTCAGCCTCCCATTTTTTACCTGAAAGAGGTTTCTGACCTGCTTCACAATCAACTCTACATCACCACGAGCCAGAAGGTTCTTCAAACCTCGTTCTTTGGCCACTTGCAGTCCAAGAATGAGAGCCTCATACTCTGCTGTATTATTAGTGTTTTCAAACTGCAACTTAAATGAGAAAGGATGTAGGCATCCTTCAGGTGACACTAGCAGGACACCAGCTCCAGAACTAGCTGAGGAACAACTTCCATCAAATTCTAAAATCCAAACACCATTGGGATCTTTAGGTGATACTTTGGAGGGTTGGATTTCATCAGGGGATAGAATCATGTAATTACCATGCCCCATATCCTCATAGAGTATTTGTGCCTTAGGATCATCTGTTTTCTGCACAATATACTCAGATTGCTTCTCAGGTAGTAACTTCTTCATGTGTCCATTGACAGGTATGAGTGCATGTGACCAATCCATTTGAATCTCCCCGCCCACATCTTTACAGAAGTTTCTACTTAGCAACATTCCATAAGAAGGAGGAATGTCTGCTACTAGGATGGTAGCCAAGACTTTCTTTTCAAGAAAAGCAGCAAAGGGCACTTGTGCATCTTTAATCCTTCCAACCAAAGGCACTTCCTTACTCTCCATGGAGTAGCAGGATCCATAAGTACGAGTGAGGGTCAAGCCTAAAGCATGAGCTACTTTGGCAGGCATCACGTTATCTGAGGCTCCAGAATCTATGACACAATTACTGAGCCTATGGCCAGCTATGAGAAGTGTTACATAAAATGGTTTAATTTTGTCACCAGGGGAGGTGACAGCAGCTACTAGACTTGGCTGTGGTGCAGAAGGAGGAGTAGGTAAAAGGCCTTTAGAAGTGGTCTTAGAGTTGGAATTAACAAAGTGGATCATTTTGGCAAAGGCTTTGGGATGGGTTTGATAGTACTCAACTTCTGAGATTTGTACCTTGGTCTTTTTCAGGTGATCAACAATATCAAAGGATCCAGAAGTGGACGGGCCATCATCATTTGGAATTCTAGGCTTATCAACTTTAGGAGAAAAAGAAGAAGCAACTTTGGTAACTGGATTGATAGGACTCACCTTCTATGTAGATGAAGTAGGGATAGGAGATCCTCTTCTTGCAATTACAGGGATAGTTGCCGACTGCTCATCAGATTTCTTAGTTGGCTGGGTCACCTTCTCCCTCTGCTTTGTCTGTTCTCAAGTCATGACAGCAAAAGATTTGTTGTTCATGTCTGCTACCACTTCATCATAATCATCAATGCCCTCAGTGGTAAAGAAATTAACCCGAGATCCCTCAAGTTCCTCTGTTTCATCATCAAATTCCTCCACAAACTCCTCGCAAGCTTCATCATCATCTGGCTCTTCAACTTCACAGGTTGCGTTCACAGGAACCTTAACAGGAGGTCCTTCAAGTGCTAGTCTTGTGTGAGGAGCAGGAAAATGATTTCTGGGCTGAAAATTTCTTCTTGGAACATCTGCATACGGGGCATGCTGAGCCAACTGTTTCTTTATAGCGACAAGATCATTTGCGAGTTTCTGGACTAATGGATCAGTACTAGGTCCAGGGGTGGAAGAGGAAGAAGCAGCAGACTTAGATTTGGGAGGGTCTCTTCTCAAATTCCCTGACATGATCAAGTCATCTTCGATACTAACAGCCAGTTCTTGATCCAGAGCTAGTGTTCCGAGATTAGCCCTTCTTAGTGCATAACTAACTTTGGGCGATTGAGCATTTAGGAAGAAACACTTGTAACATCCCCATTTTATACCTTAGAACAAGTGAATTTTTTTTTATTTTTTGATAATTGCATCCTGGTTCTAAATACATAATTTAGAACTCACAAATCAAATATCCATTCATATAACAGACAACCATATGAAGCTGTAATGACTCGGATTACTTCCGATCTATTCATTCCATGACTCGGTAATCTACCGATCTATTCATGAGTAAAAAGAGTTGGTGTTTTTAGATAACACTTTACTCTTGTGGTTCTCTTCCCTACTCTGGGATTCAGAATGCTCTGTCCAAGGAACCTAACTGAATAATCGTTACTATTATTCATCGGCATCTCATCCCTTAGACTAGGTGAATTAGGACAACGCAATCAGCAGCTTGCGATACTTTGGCCAAAGATTTGAAACATACTGTTTATGTCTTGTATTCCTTAACGGCATACTCGTCAATCGGGAATACGTCCTTCACCCCATTCTTATGTTATATAGAATGTCTTATACTGACTACTTTCAGTCCTTCCTTTCACAACTGAATCACTCGGAGGCAGATTAACAAGGTGATAATGTGATATGGATGCCCATGAGGATTAGGGATATGGTGACATACTGGTTCAACCTTGCAGTTCAACCAATGTGTCATGATACCCCGAATCTCCTAGGCAGCCTCATAACATGACCACGTTCTTAATCGGACCCTGAGTAACTCATGTGAGATCAAAGTGTAAATCTTAGTGATCAATGCAAAGGGTGTCGCCAAAAATCACCTGCATTGTTGTAACTTCGAGAAGATCCTAATCTTCTTGGAGGTACAACCCTGCAGCTGACTTGTGTCGTCAACCTTTAAATCCGCCTCGAAAAGATCTACTTAACAACATGCGTTACGCACTTGATTTTAAATTACTTTAAAGACTTTTTCTAAGTTTAGCCTTTCCCGATCCCCGGATTCTTCGTCTTAAGACGACCCTCCTCTATAAAGCCCATTACATGGTAGAGGTATTAAGGTCAAACTCTTGTCAAGGAGTCATTAGAATACCCCTGATTCTAAAATAACAGAATTGGACAATATCTCATAACCTTTACTTGAGATTGCCATCTAAACTCCATTTGATTTATATCAGTTCTCATAACTGAATTTATATCATACTTATTAGTATAAGGATATAATTGATTAAGAATCCTATTAAGTGATGTCCTGTCATAATCAAGACTAGGGATCAGTAATTTAATTCAACTTGTTTAGCATTCTGCTTAGGCTCATTTTTAACCTATCTTCAAGAAAGACAATTATTTAAATCCAATATTGCTTTCGCTAGAACAACAAGATCTGCTAAACACTCATATGAATTCAACCACATTTTCTTGTAAGCTTTCATTGTCAATCACAAAAGCATCCAAATTAAACAAAGATAACATTGCCACTCTGGTATATAAACCGAAGAAGGTCAACCATCAGAAATAGAATACAACACATAAGTATCAAGCACTTATTTCCATTCCTTTCAAAATTATACAATTACATTTTATGCAAACAACATACTTGATACAATGCTTAACGGAAAAGAAACATCTTTCCACATACAGTACATTTATATAATCAAGTTGTAATTCATTATGAAACACATTAATAAATCTGATCATCCTGTCAGATCTGCATTGCTTTTACCACTTATGGCAACCATCTGCAAAATAGTCAACATGAGTCAGTTCGATGAACTGAGCATGATAAGCACTAACTTTTAAAACAATTGCAATCCATCAATTGTTTTCATTAGACACCCTGTATAAATGATATCAATAATCCAAACAAGTAAACATGATTCAGACTATGCCTTTGTAATACAAAATGAATACAAATATGTAACTCTATTATTGTTACAGAATAGTCCTAATCACTTCTCAAATATTCCATCGAATATTAAGAATCAAGGAACGAATGTATACAAACAATCATTGAATCCAAATCACAACATTGGACAGATCGTTTCATTCATCCAAAAAGGAAAATATCATAACAATTCGGGATTCTACCAATATGTTACAAAACAATTCCCACTGTTAGACAGATATCAACAAATATAAATAACTAAAGAGAAAGAAACATATCATTCATACTTCCTTTCACATAAGTTCATTACTGTTCTGTCTACACATATGAAAAACATTCAACCAGTATGTATATGAACAAGTCCGACAAGCCACAGGAAGAATCACTATTTTAAATCAAGAAATAAAACACAGCAAAACTCCTGTACAGCAGCTAACACATCAACAATCCCATATATCAACCTTAAGCCCAATACTAGTTCCTTTTATACACAGTATGGCTTTTCGATACAAGTTGAAATCAAGGAACCTTTAGCATAACGCTGTAAACAACAGACTTCATTGCATTAAGCAATTTGAGGTTTCCCAAAGACTATGCCAAGACGATCACACAGTAATTCTGAAACATGCTCAGTCTAAATCGGACTGAAGTAAACGGAAAGGAACATAGCATATCTATTCTCACCAGGGCGCATTCAAACCTAAGTATGGTATTCACGACTCACTTCAACAGAGCCAGGATACAAGATAATCATTCAAACTCAAGGAACAGTGACAAAACGACAGTGTCCCAAAAATCAGATTCAATAAGGTTCAAGCAATACAAGATACCTTCCAAGAGTTCTAATGATTCCAACAGTGGTAACAAGTCGAACAATTGCATACTGATAAGGGTTATTATCCATGACCTATATCATAAAGCCGATATACAAGATGTCAAACTATTCACAAAAATCCATCAAGGCCAAATAAACATCACGAGTTCAATCTCAGGCTTATACAAAAGCCAAAAGAAACAAGATACCCTCCACAGGGTCAAACAGCAGAATAAACCCAACAGTCCTAATTGAAACAGTTACACTGTCCATCTGTCAAGAATTCAACTGAGTCCTAACAACAGTAACCAAAATAATGTAAGATGATAAATCCATCCGTGCCAACAATGGCAACATTATAATCAGGCAAAAATGAACCAGAATACTGAAATTCCAAAACAAGGAATCCAACGGTACCCTTACCAAGATTTCGCACAAGATGGCACAGGAAAGAAACGTAGAATTTCATCCAAGTATTTTAAACCACAAATTCTTACAACACAAAGGTAAAATAAAAAAGGTCGTGCTACGCGTTACTCTTCGAGTACAAAATCGAATTACCAGTATCCAAATAGATATTCAAACGAAGTTCAATAGTGGTCCACAATATGAATCATTCAATGGACTCAATAGAGTCGTCCGAATAAAATACATATATCCATACTGTACACTATCAACGGGTTAGATCCCGTTACCAAAATAACAAGGAAAAACAACTACCACCGAGTCGAAAGGAAAAATGTAACACAATAGTTACCTGTTCCTAAACAATTTTAAAAGACAGAACGAAACCAAAAAGTATCATTAGCCACTGTCATTAAAACCCACGACAGAGCTTACAATGATTTCATAATACTGAACAAACAAATAATTCCATCAATATTTCTTCTGACTGTTTCCAAAACAAGAAATGGCGACCAAAGATCGACAACATAACAGTGGTCTATACCCAACACAGGTATATTCTATGGGCTCTCGCCGAACAGGCCGAGCATTCATACCTTTTGTAAATATATATATATATATCTCACATATTTAAGCCAGAATGAATACACAAAGAATAGAGCCATACTTCGAATTTAATAAACACCCATCAAGGGGAAATTGATAAATCGAACCAGAAGAGATACAGTACCAAAAATCAAACAAGACCTCCATAGAAAATCATCTATTTTCTCAAAACATTTAAGCAGAGTTGTTCTAATGAAATCACTTGAAAGACAGCAAGATTTTTAAAGGTTAGGGCCTAACATGCCTGTATTTTTGCTCAAATTTCTGAAGCAGACCACTGGAAGAGCTCGTGCTTCCTTTTCCTTTTCCAAGTTAGAGCGATCAACAAAATTTTGCTATCTCCATGGCATATATATTCTCCTTGCCAGAGAAAAGAGCTAGATAACCTCATGCTCGCCATGCAACACAAAGAAGATAGGTGTGAAGAACCAGTGAACAGGCAGAGAGAGATCCAAAAATTGTGACAAGCCAAACAAACTAACCAACTTCCCGTTTGCATGCCTTCTCGCGAGTTCCGAGCTCGTCTACCAAGAATATTGAATGCAATTAAACCAACTTTCCCGCTCAGACTCCACTTCCACCGACCACCAGAATTGGCCACAGACAAATGAAAACTCAAGTTCATTTCCAATCTTAGCGACCTGCCACATCGGCTTAGGTTAGCTGTTGCCTATACCTCCACCATGACCTATCCTCCATCCTTATCCTTAGCATTTAATGACATAGAAAACGCCGCCCATGGTTCGCACCCCTCCATAGGCCCCTTTACATTTTTCTCATTAGTTAGGTTAGTAACTTAGGTTAGAATTTAGGATAATACCTAATCTAACTTCCATAACATAGATACTAACTTAGGACATTAACACATAGCCTAGGTCTAGGTTAGATTAACACTAATCTAACCCCTAGGTTAGGTTTAGTCTTAGGTTACTAATCATTTAATAATTCCAATTAGGTCTGCATTCTGTACACTCAAAAAAGACCTATATCATACCTTCTTAAACAGGGTTAGCTCCTGTTCTACTGCAGAATTGTATGTAACCGAATTATTACCTGGTCCATGATCGAGACCTTCTAGATATAATTTGATATCGGGAATCAATTCCTTTCACTTGATCAGTTTGATTCATACTCCTGACTAGCTTATTCAATGCTGCTAGACCTTGCAACCTGTTCAAGGTCTGTGATTTTAATTCATCACGAACAAACTTAAAGCAGTACTTGGATCAATTCCACTGATCCAAGACTAGGCATTATAGATGGATAACTCTATAATTTATTCCGAGATCAGATTAAACTCAGATACAAAATGAAATAGATAAAAGAGTCTAATCATATTCTGACTCAGTCAAGATCTGCAATCTGCAAAGAAATTACAGTACATATCAAGCATGATTCCTTAATCTAGGAACACATCCTTTTTACAAAAGAAATCACATATCAACACTTGTATGCATAGGAGAAAGTAACAACAGTTCAGGGTGTTACAACACTTTTGAATTTGGTCGATAGGTCGGGTAGGCGTTGGAATTTTATTTACCAACCTGTTGAACCGGGCCACAAATTCCCTCATGGGCTCTTGTGAATCTTTCTTTATCTGAGAGACCTGGGAAAGAAAGGCATGCACATCTTCTGCCGGCTTGAAACAGTTCTCAAACTGAGTTCTCATTGTGTCCCAGTCAGTTATAGCACCGGCTAGAAGGTGATAGAACCAATCAGCAGCATTATCTTGTAACGTCTCAACAAACAGCCTTACGGAGACGTCTTCATATTCGACTCCCAGAACTCCACATGCAACAACGAAGGCTGCGATGTGTTCGTCGGGGTGCACTTTTCCATCACCTTTGAATTTGGGGAAGTTCTTCCGGTTACCTCTAGGTAACTCATGCAAAGGTTGAGCAAGGGCCACAGGCCCGACACGATGACCCCATGGTAATGGCGCTGCCATTCTTGGAAAAACGGCTTGGAGAGGAACTGTAACACCGGCAAGGATCAAAGCTCATAGATTGGGACTAGCAGGCTCTAAAGGAATACCACCCGTAGGACTTCTATCTTGAACAGGTGGAGTGCTTGTCGAATGGGTCCTTCTATTTCTTGTTGAATTTGAAGGGAAAGGAAAACCTTGTTGTTCTAAAAGTTGAAACTGAGAATCTTCAATACCAAGGGCCCTTCTCCCTCGAGTGAAACGCGGAGTCGCCAGATCAAAGGATGATCAAAAATTGCAAAACTGGAATGTGATTTTCCCCAGCGGAGTCGCCAAAAACTGTTGGTTTTCAAATAAGACTTTTTAGAAGAGCAACAGTCAAGGGACAAGAAGTCCCTCCTCTTTAATGGGAGAGGTTCCCTTATTCAAAAACGAACTTATTTACAAATGTACAAAATATTATTTTATGGTTGAACTTGGATATTACGAAAGTTTTTTCCACAAGGATCATCAGTTACAAAAGGACTGAGGAAAGGGAATAAGAGGATGAGCAGAATAGCAACATTCAGAATTATAGATAGCAGAATAATTCTTTATGTATGCAAAGTTTCAAGGAATTTAAGACAAGATCATTTGCATTGGCTGAATGGGATTAAATTTAAAGACACAAAGTTTTGTAAATAACCTTATTCAGATTCATTAATCAAGGACACAAAGTTCCTTCTTGGTTATACAAGATCACTGTATTTGCAAAACCGGACAGTATGCAATCAGAGAGACTAACAAATTAGACACAAAATGATCTTCACAATATTAAATGGAAAACACAGAAATAGCAGAGATCAGATAAACGATGAATAGAAAGCCCTTTTGTATTGATTTCTTTAAGATCTATTTACACTTTCAGAAAATATGCCAAGTTCTTCCTCCTTTCAAAATGGCGCAAAGAAGGCCATTATATAGCTTACAATTCGGTTACTCCTCGTAACCGTTTCTTTTAACTAGAGAATAGTTAAGGAATGCCAAACGCAATTTCTTAACTATTTACATGGAATACAAAAGGAATGGCGAGAAGAGAGAAGGAAGGGGAAGGAGACAGGTGGCCAGTCACTGAGAAGGACCCACCATCATCAGAAACCGCTTCTTGAATTTCTTTAACGTCTCAGCTATGTCTTTGCCACGAGAGACACACCAGACGTTTCATCTTGAAGATGACAATGGATATCTTTGAAAACTGATGTAAACGGTGTCTTGCAAGCTTCGTCTTTCTGTCAGCTGTCCTTGAAATTTGATCTTCGCAACTTAAATTCAAATTTAGCACATTCGGGTCGAGCGGGAAAAACTAAGTATGAATTAGATTAGGTTCACTTGGGACATGTGAGACGCGAATGCGCGAAACACGAGGCTCAGCCGATTCGGGTGAAACAAGGAGAAGACGAACAAATGCATTTTGGGACATTTGGGACGAAAATGCGCGAAGGACGCGGTCCGGGTGAATCGGTCGAAAATGGAAGAGTTTGTATTTTTTGACTTGGGACAAAGAGCTCTGAAGTACATGACTCGGGAGTTTCGGCCGAAAATGGGATAGCGTGCACTTTTTAACTTTGGGACATTCGGGACAAAAAGTTCCGAAGGACGCGGTTCGGGTGAATCGGCCGAAAATGGAACAGAAGTCCCATTTGAACTTGAAACATTCGGGACAAAAAGTTCCGGAGTATGCGACTCGGCCAGTTTGGGTGAAATTGGAACAGAGCGCACTTTTGAAATTGGGACATTTGGGACAAGAAAGTGCGAAGTACGCGGTTCAGGCGGTTCGGCTGAAATTGGAACATCTCGCACAGTAACTTCGGGACACTTGGGACAAAAACTTCCGACGGGCCCGAAAATGGGACAAATTCGGAGGTTTCGGCCGATCGGGGAACAAAATTCACTTTCGTACTTGGGACAGGCGGGACAAAAATGTCCGACAGGCCCGAAATACTTACAGAATGACCCAAAACTTAGATTTTTTCGACTTCAAGACTTTTTTCACACCACCAGCTCGGCAGAAAAGACATTTAAACTCAAAATTTTGAAATTTTTTTACTTTTGACAGAGCGGGGAATTTTGAGTGGACAACAGTATCTCAGTGCATTTAATCAGATCAAGTTATAATTTGAGTTTGAGAAATAAGATCTGGAAGTATCTAAAATGGACTATCCCTCTCAAAGGATATTCAAACAAAGAGAGAGAAGTGAGATAATGTATTTATAAAGATAGGAGGAAATCAAAATTTTTGGACTAGTTAATAAAGGAATATGAGATGCAAAAAGAGTGAGAAAGATAGATGTGGGAAAACATATTAAGATGGATGTGGGAAAATTTACTATGTTTTTATTGAGCAATGATTAAACATTTACATGCCTTCTAGAATATTTTACAAATCATATACCGTTGGTAGTAGTTAGGAGTGTGAAGTTTTCACTAAAAGGAATCAACCTTTGAAGATTCCCTTGCTGGAAAGTGTCAAATTCTGAAAACTTTTTCCACCAATCCAAATAAACTATGATTTTCCCCTCCACTTTTTGTCGACCCTTTCTACATCTTATTTGGATGGTCGGAGTGCATTTTTAGTTATTTTATATTAGATGGACACAATAAATTGTCTTCTCATTCATTTTGTTTATCGACGACTGTCTCTTTCACCATTGTTTATAACCAATGTCAATGTTCATTATTTTCTTCTTGCATCAAATTGTTTCTTCTCTTTACAACCATCATTTTGTCTTCACTGTACCAACACTTTTGCCTTAAATTCCCACTAAATAGTTGTCCTTTGTATTACATACCTACCTCCATTTTCACATGGTTGGTAAATGCATGGTTGAAAGATGGTTAAAAGAGATGTAAAAAATTCCATCTCTCCTCCTACAAAGTCCTTATATATTGCTCATCATTTTTCTTTTTGTAGTGCCCACTTCCCTTCAACACCTTTTGTTATTGATTACGATACTGTCAACTATACTTGTGGATATTATTATAGGTTTTGATTTGGCATGATGTTAGATGTTAGAGATCATGGACTATTTCTTATTTCAATTCATATATAATGCATGTGTATTATTAGAGACATTTACATTGATGTTGATATATTGGTTACATGGTTATAATTATATATTTCAGACATGCGATATTTCATCATATTGAGTAGACCTAGACAATTGAACTAATATTATGATCATATGGATATTGATGAAATGAAAAATATAAATGTTGCTAGAAATTGTAAATGATATAGTATTTTCCTAGATGATATTTGATTCATATATATATCGTATTATATATTTTATCCTAGATGTTTTTGATGTGGCCATGAGGCCGAAGGAGGTGTTATGTGCTTTGCAGTTAAACATGTCACAACAAACATCATAGGGATTAGAGACCAACCACAATGGACTTCTAGATGAATTCAATAAGGGTCACCATGACAACATGTGTTTGTGTGTGTGTGTGTTTGAATTTTTTTAGGAGGAAATTGTGACCAAGGGGTTATGTGTTGTATTTTTTTAAGTTTCCTTTACTTAATGTAGTATGTGATTTTTAGTGATGTAATTTACTTGTTTTAATTATTTAGAAAATTATGTATTCTTTCCCTTTATCTTAATGGGTTTTAGTGTCCTATTTAAGTTAATTAATCTTGTTATTAAATAATTGTGGATGTGACCAAAAGTTTTCATTTATTAGAATAGATGGATCTTGTGCTTCGTGTTTTAAGATTGAGTGCTTGTGACCTTGAGTGTTGTACACTCTACCCCCTCATGGAAATTCGAATTTGGCCTTAAGGGCCAACTTTGAAGGTTTATGGGACAAGTTAAACTTGTCCCACACCTCTTAAATTTCTATGCAAACCCTACCTATGGGTTGGGGGGTCAAAATTATACCCCATTATGTGTTTTGGGAAGACAAATTGTAATTTTTTACTACACCTTCTTACATGCATTACTTATAGTCCTTAAGGAGTGTGGGATTAGATTGTTTGTGTAAGTAAAATATCATTTCTTCAACCACTTATTAATTGTGCTTTGGAGTTTTATGTTTGACTTGTGAGGTAGAGTTGAGGATGAGTGATGTTGCATCCTACATGGAGCCACCTCACCCTCCTCTCTCCATTTTCTATTTATTTAAGTTCTTTTTCTTGTTTGCGGGTTACTTCATTCTTTTTTTCTCTTGTATTTCTTGGAGTTAGAGGATTTTGGAGAGCTTGTGGTCTTTTTGGGAGCTTTTTTGTGATTTTATGGGTTTGAGGGAGCTTGGAGTTTGACTCTTGGAACAAGATCTACTATGGAGAGGTAGGGCCTTTACTTTTTCTTATGTTATTTCTTTATTTTGTGTTTATGTACTTATTTTGTTGAGTGTTTGGAATGCTTGTTGGGTACTTGGGTAGATTTCCTAAGTGTGGTGTAGCAGGGGACTATGGGGAGAATTAATGTAGGGAGGCATAAGATTTATTTCATGTCTCACAGGGAGTTTGGGTTGGGTGCCCCACCTTGGACAAGAAATGCTTGCATTTCTTACTTGTTCTTGTATGAGGGAGGCATAAGAGTATGTGGGAGGAATAAGAGGTACTTGAGGGAGGCATAAGAATATGTAGGGGATTTGAGATATGTAATTTAGATTTTTTAAGGTGGGCTTCTTGTGCCTTTAGTTTGAGTTGAATGTACATTTTGAATGGTTGTGAAATACTTGGTTTGTAATGTGGAAGCTTTTTGTTTCCATGTTTTGGAATCACCTCTCATTGTAGTGTGGTTGGGGTTTAGTGGTCAATGAGGAAGATGGCTTCTCCCCCTCATTGGATATTTTGATTTGGCGGAGAGTGTTGCCTCTCCCCCCATTTTTTTGTGGATCAAACAAATCCTGAAGGATATCTCTTTTTGGAGTTGTGAAGCTTGGAGATTTTTTTGGAATCCTTAAGAAATTCATTCTTGTGAGAAGTACGTTTTTTATTCCAACTTAGAGTGGAGAAACTTGTACTATTGCATTTCATTTTAGCTACATTTTTGTAAAAAATTCCCACTTGTAGTGGAGGACATTGTATTATTAATTGTAATAAAAATTTGTGTTGATTCTTGGACATTAAAATTGCATTGTATGTGAAAAGGGGAAGGAAAGATTTTCTTTGTAGAGTTAGTTTCTGTTGTAATGTATGTGGAAGTGAAAGGCTCTCTTACTGAAGCTAGTTGATGTAATAAAAGGGAGATTTAGAAAATAGCTTGTTACTCTTTGAGTGGAATGGAAACCTTCATTAAGTGTGTTGTTCTTGCTTTTGTTTTAAAAATATATTAATGGAAATGTTGTTGTAAACTGTCTTGTGGAGTTTTGGGAAATTTTATTAAGAAATATTAAACCTCATTGTGATACTTGAAAGCATGTAAAGGAAAAGTTAGCTTAGTTGTTCTTTTACGTGCATTATTGAAAGAAGGAAAGACTATGTATGATTATATGAAAATAAGTTGAATTGCAATTGTCATTTACATGTTTGAAAAAAAAATGTAAATTTCCCCAAGTCTATTGGAGTAAAGAAACTGTTGCTATGACTTAAGACCATATCCTTATGGGGAGTATGTAAACATTTTCACTATAGAGTTATTAGGGACTTACATTTAAATCCCATGAAAACTAGAGTAGCAACATGTGAAATTTGATTTTGATTCTAACTTTCTCATCAAAATGTTACCAAAATTGTTTTTACAAAAATGACAAGTCCAAGTATACGATCTAGATCCATTATTGCTTTTAACAATAGAAAAACAATATGACCTAACTACAACAATATTGATATTAAAATATTATTAATATTGATATTAATAATAATTTTTAATATATTAATATATACTTAAACCTACAAAATACTTACATAATAAAAGACACACACACACACACACACACACACACACACACACACACACACATAGCGTTATGCGTGGTGAATGACAAAAAGCTATAATCCAACCAAGTTTTCTAAGTTTAAAACTTTACAAAAAAAAAGAGTTGAGGGCTTCGCCGTAACCCATGTGGGTAAAGTTTAGTAAAAGGTGGGGTTTGGCTGGGGTCACCCCCACCAACCAATAGTTTTTTTACACCCAAATCCCCATAGGGGTACCACATACCTTTAATATTCTATGGCCCAACACTTTGTAAAACCTGCACATGTTATTATTTACTCACGGCCTATGTAAAACATTTGAAGGCCGTGACCTATACATTGTTCTACACACACACACACAGATATATATGTGTGTGTGTGTGTGTACACACACATTTACACATATATATATATATATATATATATATATATACACACACACATTTACATATATATATATATATATACATACATACATACATACATATATATATATATACATACATACATACATACATACATACATATATATATATATATATATATATATATATATATATATATATATGTATGTATGTATAAAAATACATATACACATATATATGTATATACCGACGTACTTAAATGAAGAGGAAAATCACATATAACTATACTAAAATATGGGCAAACCCATTTGCCCATTTGGGCATATACAAGAAAATGAACTAAATAAAAAGAATAAATACATTTTGAATCCCCAATGAGGGTGTAAACCAAATAAGAAGAGAAAATAAGCATTTTCATTCCTTCAAGATCTTGAAATGACCTCTAATGGCCTCACATCCACCTCCAACAACCTGAAAAACCAAATAAAGAAAATGAACCAAATGAAATGAGAAAGAAGTTTTCATAAGGATGCTTTAGGGTTAGTTTCCCTTCTCCCACATCAAGGACCCAAATTGAATCCATCCAAGAGAAAACAAGAAAACAATTGTCACTACCATGTTTTGGAACAAACCTAATCTACTGGAATATTCTTTTCTTTTATTAACAAATATAATAATTCATAAGCTCCAAAATTTAGGGTTAGGAGTTTTAATTAGGTTCAGAGGGAAATTAATCACCATACCCACTCTCTAACAGGCTCAACATTTGAACCTGATTTTTCTCATAATTAACGCATTCAAAAATTTCCTATATAGTTTCCATTTGATAGGAAATTTTCTCACCTTTGAATTGATATAAATAAGTTCTCTTAACTCCTCATATTTTTCAAGTTATAGGCCAGCGGGCTTTGGGGTGAAAATTTTCCCCAAGAGTAGGCTTGCGGACCTAGGGGTGAAAATTTGCCCAAAGGGTGGGTTAGCGGGCTACGGGGAGACTTTTGGAAAAACTTCTAGTTGGGGAAAAAAACACATTTATTCCCACACTTCCACGAGTCCACAAGTCCACAAGGGACACATGGCACTCCCTACGGTAGCGTGGGGAAAAGCAAGAAAAGCAGGGCAGCGGGGGACAATTTGTAAATTCTCCCACATGGGGTGAAAAGTTGGCTTTGCACCTGCACTCTCATGAGTCCGCAAAGGACACGTGACATTTCCTAAGCCAATGCAGGGAAGGGGGGTCGGTAGGGATAAAATTGAATTAACACACCAAAGGGCTAAGAAGGTACATAGACCCACACATCCGTCGGCACCTTGCGATGCTATGTGGCAGCCCTTGATTGGCTGCGGGCTAGCGGAACAACGGGAAAAAATTTGAAAATTTTCCAAAAAAAATCTTATACATGAAAGAAAAAAAGGAACCCGTTCCTCCACCGATACCTCATGATGCCACGTGGCATTACCTGATTGGTTGCAAGCTAATGGGGAAAATTTTGGAAAATTTCCCAAAATTTTCCGAAAGCTCTAAGTTAAAAAGGGGATCTGCCCCTCTGCTAACACCTCATGGTGCCACATGGTAGCCTCTGATTGGTTGCGGACTAGCGGGGCAGCAAGGAAAATTTGGAAAAAATTTCCCAAATTTTTTTTGAAGTGCTTAAGGGAAAAATTTGGGCTGCGGGCCCGCCAAGGAAATTTTTCCCAAAATTTTAACGCCTAATGAAGAAAAATTTAGAAGGCCATAAATATTGATAAAGAGCTCAGTTTTTGGAAAATGTAGAATTTCTCAAAATCTCTCAACGTGCTTTTTACTCAGGGATCATTCATTTTAGATTTTGATAAATTTTAAGTTGTCAATTTTAAGAAAACAACTTCCAGGCTTTTACAGTGCAAACAAGTAAATTTTAACTTGTTAGATCTATTCAATTTTATCTTATTCCTCTCTCAAAATGTGACATAGACATGGAGGATTGTTCCTAAATTGATTTAAGAAAGGATTCAAGGTTCAATTTGTCTGATTCATTGCAATTTCGACATTTACATTTTCTTAAGAACATAATGACTATAAATGGTTTGAGCCTGATTTTGCTAAGTTTTGACACATTTCCTTTAAGTTTTTTTGTCTATTTAAACTCTTTAAGGGCCTACTACTTTGATTCAATCATTTAATTCATTATTTTATTATTGCATGTTCAAACTGTGCATTTTTGGTTTAGATAATTGCCAGTTTGAAATTACAAATAACAGGGATCAAATTTTGATAAGTCTATTTGCCATTTCTTCTTCCAAGTAGTTAGAATACGTTCCAATTCCAATCTAAGACATTTTAGTTAATTGAAATAAAACTATTCAATACCAAAATGTAATTATGATTACAATTTTTTTTTCACATTCCAAAGAGACAAAATACTATTTTTTTCTCACACACATTTCTTCCTTTCAAACAAAGATTTCAATACATTGATATGATCAGATTCAATACAACACTGAAATTCGAGAAAAACATTACATTCATTTATTTATTCCAAAATACAACTTACAACTTCCTTTTCCTCCAAAATCATTTATTGTATACACAGTAGACAATACATTTTCTTTTCACATGTTCCACTTTACCACATTTTCATAGAGTATGCTAAACAGAGATTTCCAATGGAATAATATCATATGGACAAGAAATAACCATTTTCATTAATTTAAATTAACTCATACAACTTCCTTTCCATTTGATTACAAAATACAATATCCAAAACAATATCATTCTTTCACATTATTTCAAATTTCCACTTGTAATCAAATTTCCACTTGCAATCAATACAATATCTTTCCATTAAAAACATTTACAAGTTCATCCACTTCAACTGGGAAAGGTTACAATGACATTCATTTCACAAGGGACTGTCAAACTATCTTTTCTCAGATACAGAACACCAACACGTATTATTCTCATTCATCCAATTTGATCATAACAGGAGTGGGGGAGAGGCAACACTCTCCACCCAACAAATACATCCATTGAAGAGAATAATACATCCTTCTTTAGTGGCCCCTGATTCCCAACCACAAAGAAATAAAAGATGTGATCCAACTCATGGCAACAACAAGCTTCCACAAACATACAAGTAAAATTTGCATAATAAAACACAGTCCAAAATACAATGTAGTTTTACAATTACGTTAACACATGAAAAAAAATACTAAGGCTTCATCAAGCAATCCAAAGGAGAAAGAACTATGGGGGATTCTTCTTATGCCTCCAAAACAGGCAAATGGGTATCACCACCTGAGTTACCAACCACCAAAAATAGTATATCAAAACACTAACATTCCTTATGCCTCCCCAAGTACCACTTATTCCTCATATTTGCTTATGCCTCCCCAACCTCTTGTGGCACCCCATAACGAGTAAAGAAATGAAAGCACCTAAATCCCAACTCCCTGCACCATTATACCTTCCTAAAACACACTTGTGTCTCCCATAAAATAGCCCCATAGTCTTCTCCCACACCATTCCTAGGCCATTTACCCAACAGCCCACAAACATACCAAACATTCGCACATGAACATTCACATATATAAAAGAAGATCATTTCATGAGCCTAGCTCTTACCTCTCCATGACGGAGTTATTCCAAATTCAAAAACAACAAGCTCTATCCCAATGTAAGAAATCCAAAAGCACCCAAGCAAAAGCATGCAACAATCTACCAAAACTCTTTCAAGCAAGAACACCCAAACAACAAGAAAATTCACCCAAGAATCAAGTATCCCTAGTGAAGCAACCCAAAACAAAACAAGGAATTCATATTTTATAGAAAAGGGGAGAGAAGAGAATGAGGTGGATCCATGTAGGATGCCACATCACACATCCTCAACCTCAACCCCAAAAGTCAACTTCATTCTCCATTGCATAATAAATAGGTGGGTGAATAATATGATAGTTTACTTATACACTCAAATCCAACCCACACCCCAAAGGACTGAAATTAAATCATGTAAGAAAAGTGCAATTAAAACATACAATTTGTCCTCCCAAAATTCATTATAAAAGTCTAATTTTAACTCTCCAACCAGAGGCAAGGTTGGTATGTAAATTTAAGAGGTGTGGGACAAGTTTAACTTGTCCCACAAGACTCCAAAATCAGCCTCCAAGGAAAAATTCAAATTTCCAAGAAGGTGGATTGTCTCACACTCAAAAGTTAACTTGCACATCACTTACATATTACTTACACATTACTTACACATTCTTACAAAACTTTAAAACATGGCTAACAACTCTATTAATTACAATCTTATGACATCTTTTAAT
Source organism: Taxus chinensis (assembly GCA_019776745.2). NCBI lineage: Eukaryota > Viridiplantae > Streptophyta > Pinopsida > Cupressales > Taxaceae > Taxus > Taxus chinensis. The sequence goes on from CM034148.1 coordinate 275,637,557, forward strand.
TAATTAACTTAACAACATGATTACTCACAATATTAACACCATATTGAATAAATATTGAAAGGGTAAGTGCACCACATAAAACACATGTAAAAATTAAACAAAAACGGACCAAATAAAAGAAAACATAAAATCTCATGGTCACATTTAAAGGTGATCGCCCCCATGGGAATTCCTAACACAAAAAACACACACAAACAAATACTAGTTGTCATGGTGACCTTATTGAATTCATCTAGAATTTCAATGTGGTTAGTCTCCAATCCCCTGATGTTTGTTGTGATATTTTTAACCTGCAAAAAAACAAATAACTCTTTCGGCCTCATGGCCATATCAAAAAATCCAAAATAATATAAATATAATTAAAAATCCAAAATCATATAGATATATGAACCACAACAACATCAAAGCAATCTAATAATATGATTTATAGTTTTATCGATAACTATATCATCATCCAATAATTTTCCATTTCTAGGTCTACTCACAATATCCAAATATCACAAATCCGAACAACATCCATCATATAACCATGTCCAACAATATAACATCATCAACATATAAAAATGTCTCTAATAATCATCATGCATCATAACTGAATCAAGTCAACAATAATCCATGATCTAACATTTAACAACATACTATAATAAGGTCCATAATTATGTCCATAATCGAATCAGTAGTGTCATGATTAGTATCAAAAGGTGTTAAAGGAAAGTGGGAACTACATCCCCATCCCGTAAGAATCGACTTCCTCCTAGAAGTCACTAGAACAAATGTGGTAACTAAACTCATAACAAAGTAGCATCCTCCCATGTAGCTACAGTCTCATCATATCTATCACACTGCACCTGAACCTAATCAACCTCTCTATCTCGAAGGCCGAGGGTCCTGCAATCTAGAATGTAAATGGGCTCCACCATCAGTTGCCCCTGATCCCGCACCTACAAAGACATCCAATATAACACATGGGAAGGATCTACAACATATCTCTAAAGAACCAAAACATGAAACACATTATGTATATGAGACAAGATGGGTGGCAATGCTACATAGTAGGCCAAAGGGCTGATATGCCCCAAGATCTCAAAGGGACCCATGAATCTAGGAGCTAACTTAGAATATTTTCCATAACGAATAGGGATTTTATGTGGCCTGACATGAAGGAAAACCTTCATGCCCGAATCAAAACTATGGTTGGTCTTATGCGGATCTACGTACTTCTTTTGCTTGCCATGTGCCTGTTGCAGTATCTGTTTGATGAAAATCACCTACTACTCCATGTATTGCAACAAGGCTGCTCGAAGAGAAACCCTATTCTCTATCCTGTCCCAGCTAAGAGGTGTCCTTCACTTTCTACCATAAAAATCCTTAAAAGTAGCCATGCCTATAGAACTCTGAAAACTATTATTGTAGGCAAACTCCACTAAGTACAGGTACTCCTCCCATCTAGACTGTTGATCCATCACATACATCCTCAGCATGTCCTCTAAAATATGATTCACCCACTCAGTATGTCCATTTATCTTGGGGTGATATGATGTGCTAAAATTGATCTTTGTCTTGAGGGCATGCTGCATGGTAGTCCAAAAATGGGAAGTGTACAAAGGATTGCAGTCATTAGTGATCTTTTGCAAAATCCCGTACAACCTGACAATCTCATCCAAGTATACCCGTGCCACTACACTAGTTGTATAAGTGGTCTTCACTGAATAAAAGTGAGCCACTTTTGTCAATTTATCAACTGTGACCACAATGGTCGTGGTGATATCTCGACATCGGTAGCCCAAAAATGAAGTCAATGGAAATGGTGTCCCATTTCGACTCCGGTATAGCATGAGGGAAAATAAGACCAACTAGATGTTGATGCTCGGCCTTCACTTTCTAGCACTCTAAACATCATGACATGAACTGGGCCACATCTCTATGAAGTCCTCTTCAATGATATAACTATCTTTGGTTGCGTACATATTCTTCACCTAGGGATGGGATGAATAGGGTGCACGATGTGCCTCTACCAAGATGTCCTAATTCAAGCCTCCATCTCTTGGAACATAAATCCAGCCTCTGTGCCTGAGAAGACCATCTGCCTCTAAGGAAAAACCATCAAACTTCCTCTTGAGGGGTCTCTGAGACTCGATCTCTGCTCGAACTGCAATGTAAAAGCTATTAAGAGGAAGCTGCTGAAGAATCCTGCTCTTAAAATATGTGCTCAATGAGGTGGCCATAGCCACAGTTCTCCATCTACTGAGAGTATCTACCAAAACATTCTCCTTCCCTTGCGCATGCTCTATCTCCATATCATACTCACATAGAAACTCCATCTAACGCCGCTGACAAGCATTGAGATTGGGTTACGTGAAGAGGTGATGAAGAATCAGGTGATCTATCATGAGTGTGAATATCTAACCAAGTAGAAAATTCCTCCATCAAACCACAGTGTGTACAACTGTTGCAAGCTTGAGATTATGAGTCGAGTAATTATGCTCGTAATCTTTGAGTTTGCGATAGTCAAAAGCCACTACTCTTCCCTCCTACAACAACACACCTTCAATCCCTGCTAAAGAAGCATATGTGGAAATGAAGAACTCACCATGTGGATCCAGCACTACAACAATAGGTTTTGTAGTAAGGCATTCCTTCAGTGTACTGAAGGCCTTCTCGCACTTGTTTGACCAAAAAAACTGCTTTCATTTCCTCTGTAGGGATGTGATGGGGTGTGCAATTGGAGAGAAGTCCTGAACAAATCTCAGGTATTAACTTGCTAATCCCATGAAGCTACACACCTCAGTCATAGTAGTGGGTGTTGGCCAATCCATAACGGATCTAATCTTTGAAGGAGCAAAGATGATACCTTCCTCAGAAATGATATGACCCAAATACTGCACCTCCATCTAAAATATGCACAATTCTCTAAGTTCCCATAAATCTGCTGCTCATGAAGACACTAAAGAACCTGACGAAGGTGCCCTCATGCTCCTCACATGTTCGTGAGTAAATCAAAATGTCATCAAGGAAGATGAGCACGAAGTGATCTAAGAAGGTCCTAAATACCCCATTCATCAAACTCATAAACAGTGCAGGGGCATTAGTCAAACCAAAAGGCACCACTATGAACTCATAGTGGCCATATCTCGTATGAAAGGAATTCTTATTAATGTTCACCTCTAAAATCCTTAGTTGATGGTAACCTGACTTAAGATCAATATTAGAGAAAATCATGGTTCCCTTCATCTAATCAAACAAATAATCAATGCGAGGAAGGGGATAACGATTCTTGATCGTTACCTTATTCAACTAGTGGTAATCAATGCACAATCACAAGCATTCATCCTTCTTCATAAAGATCACTGGTGCACCCCAAGGGGATACATTAGGATGGATAAGGCCTTTCTCCAAAAGGCCCTCAAGATGCAACTTGAGCTCACAAAGCTCTGGGGTGGTCATCTGATAAGGTGCTCATGAGATAGGCTATGCTCCCAGAACTAGATCTATATGAAAATCAATCTCACATGGGGGTGGTAACCCCGGTAGCTCCACCAGAAAGACATCAGTAAAATCTCTCAAAATGGGGTGATCATCTAGCAATGGTCCACTAGACCCATCCTCTGATCTATTACTGACAATAACAACATACATTTGACAACCCTATCGGTGACACCACTTAAGCTGCATATCAGAGATGGTGTAAATATAAATAGGTCTCCTAACCCATGAAATCATTGACTCAACTCCCAAATCATCTGCACAATATATAACCTTGTGGAAAAATTCCACCTGGCCCTGTGCGTAGATAACCAATCCATACCCAAGATGACTCCATATGATCCCAAAGGAAGGATATAGAGATCTAAGGTAGAGGTGAAAGGTTCTAAATCCACCACACACTCCTTAACTAAGGAGTCCACAATATCCCAACTATGACTCTACCTAACTGCCACTAGCTTGCATCACTCTACTAAAGATGGTGTAATGAAAGAATCAGAAGAACTAGAATCAAACAAAATGGAGGTAGGAATACCACCAATGCTACATGTAGTCTCAATAACTTTACTCTGATGCTCTTCTTAGCGGTTCTCAGCCACTGCGTACATCTTATGACTATGCCCCATATCACCAATAGTAGGCTCTGAGATATGTGTCTTACCCTTGTTATTAGGGTTCTATGGGTAATCTCTCCAAAACTCCCCACTAACACCACAACCAAAACACCTTCGTGATCCTCTCCCCTATGTAGCAGGTCCCATCGGTACTATGGAGGTCTGTGGTGTGGATCCTGATGATCTGGCTATGATTTGTTAAGGTCTCTACTGGCGAGCTCCTGCTGAATGAGCTCTCTAGGCACCTTGTGTCCTGATGGGACCCCTAGGAAGGAGGCCCCATACTCTATCCTCTCTGTGCATCAAACCTCTATGGAGGTCTATAAGGTGGGTGGGACTAGTGCTACTGTTGGAATCTAAAAGATGACTATGTTGAACCCTTTCCACCATGAGGAAGGGGTACTAACCCCCTCGATCTGTTGTCCTGCATCTGCTGTGTACAGCCCTGTCCTCGATCTTTAGCTTGTTGGATCTTTCCCTCAGTCTCCTCTACTATATAGGCCTTCTTGACGCCCTCGGCTAATGTTTGTGGATAATGGATCTGCACTGCACCTCCAATGTCTAGATTCAGGCCCCAGATGAACCCGTGGATCCGCACCTGCTCATCTTACATGTTATCAACATACTAGAGTAGATCTAGAAATCTATTCTCATACTTAGCCATTATAATTGATGCCTGCCGGAGGTCATGAAAATCATCTATCTGCTACTGTATGAACCTGCGTGACAAATATCTACTATGGAAACACTCCTCAAAGAGCTCGTAGATAACTATCTCAAAATCAACATGGAGCTTCTACTCCTCTATCCTCCACCAGACACCAGCTCCATCCCTTAGTAGATGGATCACAACACGAGCTTCCGTGTTGCTACAACAAGGACAAAGCTTGAAGCATCCACTCAAGCTCATTAACCAAGCCTTTTCCTGAAATCCACCTATGTCACAAGAATAATGTGATGGACGAAGCTTCAGGATCTCCCTGATGTGATCTGTAGCTGTGTTCTGATGGCCTCTAGGCCTCTCTATATGCTCATCCCTAAGCCTAAGGCTCTGATACCTATCTCTATGTCCCGAAACTTGGTCACCCTGTCCCCTTTGTGGTGACGTAGATTTGGTTGACTCTACATGGTAGTTATCTCCTCCATTATCCTCGCTACATCGAGGAGATACCTGACCCTTAATGGAAGTGTCCCTATTATGTCTAGTTGTATCTCTTCCTACTGATCCTCTGCGTAGAGTGACATTAACATCCTGAAGAGTCTGCAAAATCTAGGGTAGGATGGTTGCTACAACATGATCTAGTGGTGGTAAGTCTAGATCTATGTGAAAAGACCCCTCATCCAATTTTTGCCTCCTGCACAGACCAAGGTGAGAGTTAGTCCATCTTTCTATGTTTTATTGAATTTCCATGTTTACTAAAATATGTACTTTCTAAGATAAGTTTTTTTCTATATTTAAAAGTGTGATAGGTTTAAGTTTCATGTCTCAAGTTTTCTAGTGTTCCCAATAGTCCAAGATTTTGAACCATTTCTCTGATACCAAGTGTAACACCCGTAAAAACAACCCACTTGAGACCTAAGAACAACATAGGATTAGTTAGGAAAATTATGGAATTTTTTTTATTAAAAGAATCTACAACCAGGTTACAAGATAATCGTTGTCACTACCAGGTTCCAGAACAAACCTAATCTACAGGAATATAATTTTCTTTTATTAACAAATATAAAAATTCATATAGGTTCAGAGGGAAATTACTCAGCATACCCACTCTCTAACAGGCTCAACGTTTCAACCTAATTTTTCTCATACTTAACACATTCAAAATTTTCCTAACTCATTCCCATTGGATAGGAAATTTCCTCACCCTTCCATTGATCTAAATAAGTCCTCCTAACTCCTCATATTTTTTAATTTATGGGCTGGCGGGCCTTGGGGTGAAAATTTTATGCAAGAGTGGGCCTGTGGGCCCAGGAGTGAAAATTTGCTCAAAGGGTGGGTAAACGGGCCACGGGGAGACTTTTGGAAAAATTTCTGCACGAGGGAAAAACCATGTTTGCACCCATGCTTTCGTGGGTCTGAAGTCCATAAGGGACATGTGGTACTTCCTAAGGCAGCGCAAGGAAAAGCGGGAAAAGCGGGGCCGCAGGGGACAATTTGCAAATTCTCCCACGCGGTGTGAAAATTTAGCTTTGCGGCCACACTCCTACAAGTTCAAAAAGGACACGTGATGTCTCCTAAGCCAATGCGGTTAAGGCAGGGTGGTGGGGAGAAAATTGACTTGACACCCTAAAGGTCTAAGGAGGTACATAGAACCGCGCCTCCGCCGACACCTTACAATGCCACGTGGCATCCCATGATTGGTTGTGGGCCGATGAAACAATGGGGAAAACTTGGAAAATTTTCCAAAATTTTTATGAGATGTGAAATACAAAAAGGAACCTGATCCTCTGCCGATGTCTCGTGACACAACGTGGCATCACCTGATTGGTTGCGGGCCTCATGGTGCCACATGGCAGCCTCTGATTGGCTTCGAACCGGTGGGAAAAATTTGGAAAAAATTTCCCAAAATGTTTCCTAAGTGCTTAAGGGAAATATTCACGCCGCGGGCCTGTTAAGGAAATTTTTCGCAAAATTTTAACGCCAAGTGAAAAAAACTTAAGAAGGCCATAACTTCTGATAGAGAACTCGGTTTTGGGAAAACAAGGACTTTCTAGAAATCTATCAATTTCGTCTTTACTTAGGGTCATTAATTTTAGATTTTGATAAAGTTTAAGGGGTTAATTTTAAGAAAAAGGCCAGTAGGATTTTACAGTGCAAACTGGTAAATTTTAATTTGTTAGATCTGTTCAATTTGATATTCTTCCTCTCTTAACATGTTAAATAGACATGGAGGATTATTCCTAAATTAATTTGTCTGATTGATTGCAATTTTGACATTTACATTTTCTTGACAGTAAAACAATTATAAATGGTTTGAGCCTGATTTTGATAAGTTTTGACACATTTCCTTTAAGTGTTTTTGTCTATTTGAACTCGTTTAAGGATTAATACTTCAATTATATCATTTAATCTATTATTTTATTATTGCAAGTTTGAACTGTGCATTTTTAGTTTAGATAATTGTGAGTTTGATATTACAAATAACAGGGATCAAAATTTGACGGGTCTATTTGCCATTTCTTCTTCCAAGTATTTATAATGCGTTCAAATGCTAATTTAACACATTTTAGTTGATTCAAATCAAATTATTCAATACCAAAATGTAATTCTGATTTCAATTTTGTTTTTCACATTCAAAAGAGACAAAATACTTTATTTTTCTCACACGCATTTCTTCCTTTCAAACCGAGATTTCAATACATTGATATGATTAGATTCAATACAACAATGCAATTTGAGAAAAGCATTACATTCATTTATTGATTCCAAAAGACAACTTACAACTTCTTGCATTTCTTCCAAAATCATTTATTATATACAGGGAAGACAATACATTTTCTTTTCATGTGTTCCACTTTACCACTTTTCAAACAGAGATTTCATAGAGTATGCTAAACACATATTTCCAATGGAATAACATCATATGGAAAAGAAAAAACCATTTTCATTAATTCAAATGAACTCATATAACTTTCTTTCCATTTGATTACAAAATATAGTATATAAAACAGTATCATTCTTTCACATTCTTTCCAAAATAGAATACATAGTAAAACTCTTTTACATTTCCAATTTCCACTTGCAATCAGTACAACATCTCTCCATTAAAAACATTTACAAGTTCATCCACTTCAAGTGGAAAAGGTTACAATGAGATTTCATTCCACAAGGGATTGTCAAACTGTCTTTTCTCAACTCCAGAACAGCAACATGTATTTTTCTCATTCTTCTGATTTGATCACAATAGGATTAGGGAAAAGGCAATGCTCTCCACCCAACCAAGACATCCAATGAAGAGGAGAAGCCATCTTTCTTCATTGGCCCTCGAGCGCTAACCATAAAATAATAAAAGATGTGATCCAACTCATGGCAACAACAGGCTTCCACAAACATATAAACAACATTTCCACAATAAAACACAGTCTAAAAAATAATATAGTTTTACAACTACATTAACACATGACAAACAATACTAAGGCTTCATCAAGCAAGCCAAAGGAGCAAGAACTATGGGGGATGCTTCTTATGGCTCCCAAAAGGGGAAATGGGTATCACCACTTGAGTTACAAACCACCAAAAATAGTATATCAAAACCTTGATATTCCTCATGCCTACACAAGTACACCTTTTTCCTCGCATTTCCTTATGCCTCCCCAACCTATTATGGCACCCCATAACGAGTAAAGAAATGAAAGTTATTTCTTTGTAAGGTGGAACCCAAATCCCAACTCCCTCCACCCTTATACCTCCCTACAACACACTTTTACCTACCACAAAATAGCCCCATAGTCTTCTCCTACAAAATTCCTAGTCAATCTACCCAACAGCCGGCAAATATGCCAAACATTCACACATGAACATTTACATATATAAAATAAAATCATTTCATGAGCCAAGATCTTACCTCTCTATGATGGAGTTATTACAAATTCAAAAACAATGAGCTTTATCCCAATGCAAGAAATCCAAAAACATCCAAGCAAAAGCATGCAACAATCTTCCAAAACTCCTTCAAGCAAGAGCTCCCAAACAGCAAGAAAATTCACCAAAGAATAAAGTCTCCCAAGTGAAGAAACCCAAAACAAGACAAGGAATTCATATTTTATAGAAAAGGGAAGAGAAGAGGATGAGGTGGATCCATGTAGGATGCCACATCACACATCCTCAACCCCAACCCCAAAAGTCAATTTCATTCTCCAATGCATAATAAATAGATGGGTGAACAATATGACAGTTTACTTATACACTCAAATCCAACCCACACCCCAAAGGACTGAAATTAAATCATATAAGGAAAGTGTAATTAAAACCTACAATTTGTCTTCCCAAAATGCATTATAAAAGTCTAGTTTTAACTCTCCAACCATAGGCAAGGTTGGTATGTAAATTTAAGAGGTGTGGCACAAGTATAACTTATCCCACAAGCCTCCAAAATCATCCTAAAGGAAAAATTCGAATTTCCAAGAAGGTGGAGTGTTTCACACTCAAAAGTTAACTTGCACATCACTTACATATTACTTACACATTCTTACAACACTTTAAAACATGGCCAACAACTCTATTAATTACATTCTTATGACATCTTTTAATTAATTAACTTAACAACATGATTACTCACAATATTAATACCACATTAAATAAATAATGAAAGGGTATGTGCACCACATAAAACACATGCAAAAATTAAACAAAAAAAGACCAAATAAAAGAAAACATAAAATCTCATGGTCACATTTAAAGGTGATCCCCCCATGGGAATCCCTAACATAAACAACACACACAAACAAATACTATTTGTCATGGTGACCTTGTTGAATTGATCTTGAATTCCAATGCGGTTGGTCTCCAATCCTCCGATGTTTGTTGTGATATTTTTAACCTACAAAAATACAAATACCTCCTTCATCCTCGTGGTAATATCAGAATGTCCAAAATAATATAAATATAATTAAAAATCTAAAATCATCTAGATATATGAACCACAAGAACATCAAAGCTATCTAACAATATGATTTATACTTTAATCAACAACTATATCATCATACCATAATTTTTCATTTCTAGGTCTATTCACAATATCCAAATATCACAAATCCGAACAACATCCATCATATAACCATGTCCAACAGTATAACATCATCAACATATAAAAATGTCTCTAATAATCATCATGCATCATAATTGAATCAAGTCAACAATAATCCATGATCCAACATTTAACAACATACTATAATAAGGTCCATAATTATGTCCATAATCTAATCAACAGTATCAAGATTAGTATCAAACAATGTCAAAGGAATGTGGGCATTACAAGGTGTAGAGACAAATTCCACATAAACATGTGGGGGTTATGTGGACGTGTTTGCTTGGTTCTTGTATATCACGTTTGAATATAGGCTTCGGAGTATTTACATCCATAATGCATTTTTAATTCGATCCTAAAATGATGCAACTTATTTTCTTCTCTCAAACATCTATGTAGAAGTGGATAGGTGAGGTGAGGCTCAAATGATACGGAGATTGATGAAAGATAGAGAAATTAAGAAGATTCTCCGATGTAGTTGGATTGAAGGCTAAGAGACATATCATAAACATAGATCACATCTAGAAACATAGGAGATCTATGCAAAGTTGTAGAAAATGGCTTGAGAGATAAAGACAACAAGTTGTTTTTCATATTAAACACATTTATTTAATGATGTGCAAGTAGAGGAAAAATAATTATTTCTCGACCACCATAGTAAAAATTTGGAAAATTTATTTGGTTGGTTAAACACGCCCCTGTGGAACAACTATTACAATTGTCAAGAACCTTCGATTATGTGGTCATTACCACACTGCAACAAAAATTAACTCCAAGATTGTTGCAAGAGAAATTGTTCTAAGAAATGGGAACCATTTCCTTCATTTTAAAAAGGGTGAATGTTGTTGTGGCGATTATTGGTGATGCTAAATGAAGCAATATAAAAAAAAATAAGGTTGCGCTATAATAATGTGCCATGTCCTCGATTATTCTCAGTTTCTAGAATTTTTTTGTTTGGTTTTTAGTTTGCATACACTTTGTTGTATATGAAAACCCCAACAAACTTAATATTGTTATCCTCTCCGACATAATTTACAACTCGTAAGCAATTGCTAATATATATAATATAACGGATGGCCTAATACTAATTAATACTGTTAATTTTGAATTTCAGATTTTGAATTTCACAATAGAATCTCACGTCATGTATAAAATGAATGACAACACAATTATAAATTATTAGATTAACCTTTTTGCCGATTTGTTGGTTTCTAAAGTCTTTATCGTTTTGTACACATCTAGAAGGCATTACTTTTCCACTTTGCGACAACCCACTGTTTTCTCCACAAATACGTCGGCGTCCCACTCGTCACTCCAATATTTTAACATTTTCTTAACTCAAGTAAGTGCATCTAGAAGGTCATTACTTGTCCTGTTTGCGACAAAACACAAGTAAGCCGGCCAAACTGCCCTCTCCAGAAGGTCATTATCTGGTTCGTCTTTAAAAAAACAATACTCCCCTTGTTTTACGTATCTTTTGAGATCAATATCGTGTCATTCTTGAGCACCTTTTTCTATATATCATTTGTTATTTCGTCAATCCAAACTAATCCTTCCAAATTATAAATCGAAATAGCAAATCCCATTTCTTCAGTCTCATTCATTTGCATTTTGTGAGAAGAATAAAGTTTGAGCTCCATTTCTGTCTGAATTTCATACTGCTGTAATGGAGTGTAGTGCATCCACTGGTATTTTACACAGGTCTTGTGTTATGAACAAGATTGCTTCTGCTGGAATTCCCCGTATAAGAATTGTTGTGAAACCAATTAAGCAGGATGCAGTGAGAAGAAGAGGTGGAATTATTCGGGCATCGCAATCGGAATACGCTCGCCCACTTCGTTATTCCTCATCCTCATCATTCTATGATGTGCTCTCTGTCTCTGCTAATGTGAGTGAGCGAGAAATAAAGAGCGCATATCGCCGGATGGCTCTTAAATACCATCCTGACGTCTGCCCGTCTTCAGATAAAGAAGAATGCACCTCGAAATTCCTTCAAGTTCAGCAGGCGTATGATACACTCTCTGACCCCTCCCTTCGCGAGGATTACGATTGGAGTCTTCTAAACAGGATGAAATTAGGGGAGAACCAAGGAGGGTTTGACCACAGTAATAAGTATGTGTGGGAAGCTCAGATAATGGAGTTGATACGAAGAAGATCGAGTGGTATTAAGAATTCGTCATCGTGGGGAAGTACGATGAGAAGCAGAAACCAACAGACGGCTACTGCTGCTGCGTCTCGATGATGGTACCTTCATTTCCTGCCATCTGCTTTGCTTCTCCTCTGTTTTCATTTGCAAGAGGGAAAATGCGACCAAGATCAGGTCATTATCCACTATGCCTGCGAAAGATCTGGTGGGTCATCATCCATAGCATCTGTCAAAGATCGGGTCATTGGGTACCGCTGAGCATAAACACAGAGATCCGGATTGAATTTTGCACGAATGTATCCAAAGTTTTTATCTTGGGATTATATGGATCTCTATAGTCGGCACAAATAGGACACTAAACATAGCCATTACCATACCACCTCCAAATGTTGGTTGGTTCTGAAAATTGTGCGAGTACTTCATGTGATTGTAATGAGATCGACACATGGACAGTTTTATTGTAAGGTAACAGTTTTCCTTTGCGGATTATATGAATTGCTAAATGCCAAGCAGTGTAATTACTAAACAGTATGTTCTTTTAAAATAACACAGCTGGGATTCCTTCATTTGATTACAATTTCTTTCCGATATCGAAATGATAGTTTCATTGTAATGTAAAAGTATAATTCACACTACTGTCAAGCCTTCAAATAACATTTTGCGTCGCATTTGGATAACCATAATCCATTGACATGAAAGTGATTATACATTATTCACATTTTATGAAACCATTTATGAATCCGATCAATTCTTTTATTAATTTGTTATGGCATTACACCACCGTACAAACATGGTATACGGAATGAAGATTAAACCCAAAATCACTTTTCTGAATCCCCCTAGTACATGAGGTCATGGATTTGGATCTATTAAGTAAGGAGGTATTTCGTTAAGGTCCATATTGTCATTATTGGGTATCAACTATTTATATGTCTATTTATATGTCAGGTTAGTTGTTATTTAGATATTAGTATGCGAGCTTCATACATCAATTAATTGTATGTATTGTTGGGTACTATTTAGATATTTGTTTGTGAAGTTGACCAAATAAATAAGGAAAAACAAACTTTCTTCAACTCAACATTTGTAACTTTATTGCATATTCTAATATTTCACATAGATTCCTTGATTTAGGTAAGCATTCATTTTTAGAATAAGTCATTTCCAAGATCTGTATTATTGATGATTATGTTATTATAGGATTTACGATAATTAGGATTAAGCAATTGAAAATATATTTTTGTATTTATGAAATACAACACAAGAGATGCAGATATTCACTACTATAAATTATGGAACCATAATTAAATGATGCAAGAGCATCTAAGGCGTCAACCAATCTTACGTCTTGATTTTTTAATTTTATTTTTCTATTAATTAATTTTTGTTCATAGACCTTCACAATAGCTCATCACATATCTTCAATATATCCACATAACTTTTGTACCCTTGCATTTCCTTAAGTGGTCTTAGTATTGGTGTTAAAAGCAACTTAGTAACAAGATTGCAATGCACTAAATTATGATGTTAGGGAAACACTGATGACACGAGGTTAAGAAAAGCACTTATTAGAGAAGGATTTATTTAAATCCCAAGTGTTCCTTTATATACTAATGGTCATGGGTTGTTTTATGCTTATAAAAATCCCAAAACATCTTATGAGGGAGCCAACTTAGCACTTTGAGCCCATGAAGTCATGATGTTATGCCAGAGCTTGAGTAGATGCAAATTGAACATGTGACATTTCAGACTTTGTCCACTTGGAAAATGCAAGACCGGCCCATCGTGTCTATTGTTTTCATAAATCAAATGGACATCGGGGGCTATTTTAATCACGGATTATAAAAAATTTGGTTCATGCTTCGCATACCCTTCCTAAATTTCAAAGAGATTTTGTTGGCCTTGTGAGCACAAGGACCCCATGATATTGATGCGCAACCAAATCACAAAGGGGGTCTTATGCCTTTTTTTAAAGTGAAGGAAGAATGACATTTGTGAATTTAACGGGACATGATTTTCACAAGAGGGCATGTATGGGCATAGATTTGGTCTCATTGGAAAAATATCTTCAAGAAATTTTGATTGTAATACGAATCGAGTGCATTTCTTACACATGTAAAACCCAATACGAGTCTATACATCATATATGCCATCTTTCTATTTTGGTTTGCAAAGACTCATGAACATAAATTTTGTCGGGAACCAACTGTAGATATCCATGTAGCTCATAGAGTTACATGTAATTTGGAAATTCACCTAGGATAGATAGGACTCTATCATAAGGTAGACATCATGAAAGAGAAAGTGTTTCTAGAATAAGCTAGATAATTATGATCAAATTACATAAGATATAAATTGATCTTAGATATACAATTCTACATTGATTAAATTTAGGGAGTTCAAGAAAGATGGTGTAGCCCTTGAAAAAATATGAATTGGGTCACATAGTAGACGGATTTAGAGAAAATAACATTGAAGTGTTATTATCTACGATAAGAGGCTCAAGATATCTAACGAGAACCCAATGTATTTCATAGTTTTTGATGACTCGTTGTAAGAAATTTTGAGACTCATTTAGTGTGTGTAGGAGATACTCAAGAGCCAAAATTCTTGTAAATATTGTATTGCGTGGATGTATTACAAGCCAAATAGAGTTTTTATCCGTTTTCACTTTTTTTTACACATTCATAAGCATTTATTAGTTGGGACCCCTTATTCTGACTACAATAATTTGTATTAGACTTCACTAGTTTGATTTGGGAAAGAATTATTGTGAAGAGAATTGCAATAGTAAAATGCATTGAGCATTTAGATTGATAGGTGTGAAGTTGTCTATCACCGAAATAAAAATATAGAATATAGGTGATATCCTTATTGGGTTTGAAATCTATAGAATAATTATATATCAGATTTCTTGATTAAATATAGTGACATTAAAATATGAATAAATATAGTGACATGTAAGATTATTTGATTAACCACATTCCAAAATATAGAAATACACAAGAAGATAGATTGTGACATAGATATGGTTAGGGTACTCAATGAAGATCCACCTTAGATGACTCAATGGCTATCCAAAATGGTCTGATGGTATTCATAATTGATTTGATAGTAATGAATGGGTGTTATAGTGAAATAAACATAGTTCAACAGACTGCTAAAAAGTGTGCCTAGTTTTAAGGACACGTGTTGCAACTTTAATTAAAATGTAGAAGAATTTATTGATGTGGTTTTCCTAACATCACATCATAATACCAATTTTTTTTCCATGATGATAAAATGACATTAGACATGGACACTTATCATGGTGATGCATCATGCTTAGGATATCCAATGGCCAAATATTCTCAAAAACCTTGTTAACTTGGTCTTATTCTAGCTTATTTACTTCAAAACTATCATATCACAAATGTACCAATACTAACCCAAGGTTTTAGAATTACTTAATTTTAGACTATGTATAGTTATGAAATTAATTACATTATCAATGTCCCATGTTATAAGTTGCATGGAGTATAACTACTAAATCCTGACTCAATACAACTTTGTTTATAATCAATGACCTAATTATCCCTCATGATGTTAGAATCTCATTTCTTATTGTTTGTTTCTATAACATAATGGTTGATAGATTTGAATACATAAATTAAAAAAAAAATTGTTTTTCTTAAAAAACACATGAATTGTTTTCAATATTAACCTAATCACATGTAGCAAGCAGATAGATGAGAAGAATGTGGAGTAAAATTCTCTCAACACATTGATATTATTATGAAGAAGCACGTACATTATATAGGAGAAATAACTAAATATATTACCCTAAACTGAAGGAGGAAGATTTGGATGAAGGTGAGAGAATGATGGAATGCACCAAGTAAGAAATAATAAAGGGATAAAATAGAAAAAAACACTCATAAAATTTGAACTATGCAACATATGCTACCATTCCCCCCTTATTACATTATTCTTGCAAATTTGACCCCTGAAAAGTTCAAATTTCACTTTTACAAGAGATTTAGTGAGAATATCGGCAACTTGTGCTTCTGTAGGATAGTACTGGAGTTGAATTTGATGGTTCAAGATGTGCTCTTGAATGAAACGGAATTCAATTTCAATATGCTTTGTTTGTTCATGAAAGACTAGATTTTACACGAGCTTCAACACACTCTGATTGTCACAATAGAGAATAGGTGACTATTTTTCAGGAATTCCCAGGTCATCCAAAATATGACGTAACCATATCACTTCACACACAGCTCCTCGTGCGATGTAATATTCTACTTCTGTGGATGAGATAGAAACAACATTGAATAGCCCTTTGGCGTGGTAGAGATCTGGAGAATGGTGCATGGAAGACTAAGACAGGAAAGACCCTGCTGCTGCATGAAATGAGTCCTACAGCTGTAATTCCCACGCAGCAGTCTTGTCGGCACCTCACACATAGCAGTAGCATGATTAATTTCATGCAGTAACAGGGACTTCCACGCAGCAGTAAGGTCTTTCTAGTCAGAGTTTTCCATGCACCAGTCTCCAGATCTCTACCTCGCCAAAGGGCTATTCAATGTTTCCTTCTATTTTCCACAGGCTAGAGAACAGTTTTCTGATCTGATACCAAAATGTAGCAAGCAAATAGATGAGAAGAATGTGGAGTGAAATGCTCTCAACACATTGATATTATTATGAATAAGCACGTATATTATATAGGAGAAATAATTAACTATATTCCCCTAAAATGAAGGAGGGAGATTTGGATGAAGATAAGAGAATAATGGAATACACTAAGGAAGAGATAATAAAGGGATAAACCAAAACAAACACTCCTAAAATATGAACTATGCAACATATGCTAACACCACATTCTAAACCTAAGTGTAGTTCTACAATGTTACTTATTTTGTATTCAAAACCATTGACTCTTTTATATTAAGAATTCCTTCTTAGCTCATGGTTACTTTCATTTTGATACGAGTCTAAAGGAGTGACTATATAGAAAAAATTGTGGGTGCACAATGATATTAATAATTGACAACCAAACTAATAAAAAAGGGAAATTGAATATACTCAATACAAAATTCACTATCGTAAGCATGATGGGGCAAAATAATAAGCATGCATATCCCAATGTACCACTCCATCACATAAATGAAACTTTTTAGCATGATGACATGACACTGTGAGATGCACATCACCCGCCACGTCTACAAATGCATTAACATTGACACAATGTCCTTATAATTTAGTAAATTTTTTGAAGCATGTTTAAGCTACATTAAAATTGATTTATTTTCTAATTGTCAAATAAATTAAAGGGGAAACAAAAAATGTATGCAATCTCAAGCCATTAAAGTACATGACATGATATTTCCTGAAATAGATCTAGGTAAACAAAAACCTTCCAAATAAGTTTTTTGAAGAAATGCCTCAAACAAAATCAAAATAAGCATTAATTAATAACAATGCTTAATATAGAAGAGTTGGATGTATTTTCTCTATATATAATTTTTGAATCACCATCAGAAATACATTCAACCTATTGGTATCCAAATTGATTCTCCTGCGAGGGCTGAGCAACATCACGAAATTGGCAGGATGCTTAGAGATAGAAGAATCATGATATGATTGATTTTGTTTCTGGGGAGGGGATTCATCTAACTCTTTGTCACTCAAGTGTTGGAGAAATGGATAGCACCTTATTGAGGGTTTGATCTACCCTCACTACTTTAGGTCATGCCTTCAACCAGGGTGAGAGGACTCGTTCTGTAACCCCTTTTGGTGAAGGATATCAAGAGATCCTTCTTTTCACAATTTTCACAAGAACCTTGAGAAAATATGATCAATACAACACAATCTAACTCTCACGAGTTGTTACACTAGAGAGTGGAGATGTTTCCTAGAAAAGGTTCCGCGTTACTAAAGATGATAATTGAAACATGATTGTCTTTGGATACTTTTGCAATGGAATTTGTTCATTTGTGGATACAAAGTAAAAAAGGGGTAGTTCATGTAAGATTCATCATTTGAGAAGTTTTTTGTGGGAAGTTAAGCAAGATGAAGTTGATTTTACTAGATCTTTGAGAGATTTGACAAATATTGGAAGACTCATAGACAAAATGCTTCAAAACAGCCAAAATATTTCTTCAACCAGAAGATGTGAATCAATGGAAGCCTAGACATACATGGTTTCACATATTCTTGAAGAATTCAACACAAAGGCTCATGCTAAAGACTCAATTAAAAGTTAGAAATCCCTAGTTCGTCACGACTAAGATACAATCATAGGCTTACAAACAATCTTTATCAACATAATGAGAGTAAATTGATTTTAAATTGTTTATTTACATCAGAAGATGAAGATCTTATCATAATGAAATTGCAAATGCCACAATACTAACACACAGATGAGATCTTCTATGACTCAGAGATATTTTAACATAATATTGTAACAGGAACAATAAAAACTATTTGAAAACATTCTGAAATACAAACAGACACAATTATGCTCATGATCAACACAAATTTGTTTGAGGTTCATTAGATTCATCAGCAGGGGAATTTTTCTTCAACAATCTCAAAGCTTGTCAATGGATGTACACTTGCAACCATCTTGACACGATTAAATCTAAAACATAGGAGATAAACATGTTTCTCAGACGGTCTCTTAGGAAAATGGTTTTCCTCAAACTTTCTTAGAAAATTTAACGCCCCCTTTTTGAAGAGTATTCTCATTGCATTCATACAATTTCACTCGCACACTCATCACAAATTTCCCCCCCAAAAGAAGAATATTTGAGGAATCCTTTGTTTGTTACAAGTTTGTTCCAAAAAGTGATGTTTAACAAATTTACACCCAAAAGCTGTTAGGTGGATAAATCATGAACTGATCATGTTTCTTAGTCCCTCAACTATGAATTGGATGCCATGTCATAACTTATGACATTATTTTTAATCATTATTCGATTTTTTCGTGCAAGAAATCCCCTTTTTAATAATTCTCAGGTGGCTCCATATGGCTTGATCTAACAAGCAATCCTTTTCACCTTTGAGAATACACTTTGAGAAATGAGTTCCCTCACATGGATACCCACATTCGTGCCTCTCTGAAGTGAGTTCCCTCACATAGATTATATCATATATCTCTTCTTCGAGTATGATTCGGCCAAATACAAGGAGGAGCCAACAAAATCCTCCACGTGTCTCCTTCAAGCAACTGCCAAGGTGAAGTCCAGAGGAAGGTTCCCGAATGAGCATGGGCCCTCCATGTGTTCAGAACCCAAGAGAGATGCACTGGTCGCTAAAAAATCTGGGCATGAGAAGGTCTAGTGGAAGTTTCCACATGTTTGTTCGGCATAACTTCAAAGATGAAGTCTTGAGGCAGGACCTCAAATGAGCGTAGGATCTCAATGTGACCTGGGCCTAAGAAAGTTTCCTTGGCCATTGAAAAAGTATCAGTATAAAGAGGAGCCTGCGGAAGCCTCCACATGTGTCTTTGGCACACTTTTTATATGGTGCCCAGAAGTGGAGACCCCAAAAAAATGTTGTAACTCCCACTTATTTCAGACACACAAGACAACATAGCAAAATATAGGATAATTTTTTTTTGACTTTTTTGAAACATAATACGACACAATATGTGGTCACAATGGAGACAACTAGCTCCTTAAACAACTTGACATAATGATGACCACAAGGGCAATAAGGAAACACCCAAAACCCATCAAGGACAGTTCACTTTTCTCTTTGATAAGGCACCACAACAAAACCAACCCATAATACCAAGTTATAGTTTAGGAAACTCCACTGAAAAGTCCTTTAAGGTGATGTATTTACTAAAACAGTCTTTCAAGGCCTGACTATGGGGTTTAGAATATTCATGTTATGATTCATACAGTTCTTCTTTAGGGCTAGATTTCTTTTCTTTTATACTATTGAGTAACCAACTTAAAATCATCTCAAATTCGACAATTACTTGTTTTAAAACATTACAAACTAGGAGGTAATCAATTCCACAAGGCTATCTATCTGAACCCACACTACTGAAACTTGTTTCATACCTCCATTGAATGAGGATGCAAGCGTAAGCTGAAAAAGGAATGGAGTATCGTTTAGGTTCGGAACCCTAATCTTCTTTGTTTGAGGTTTAAGTTTTTTATCATAACTTGAAAAGGGTTATAAAGTACTATGGAAATGGTTAGAGGGAGAAGGTCAATTTATTTCATTATGATCTAATTAGTTATTAACCATTATTTTAATGAGACTTAAGAGTTTGACTAGATTTGGGTAAAAGCTTCATTTAGCAACATCTTGATTAATTTTGACAATGGATACACGTGGGGTTCCCAAAATGGAAGCACAAGACTTAAGGTTTCACAAAAAAGAGAATAACGTTTAATCCATAGTTAAGGTTAATGATGGTAGGTTCCTAAGTACTAATAGAAAATTCATTTCTTTCCAAAATTAAGATTCTTAAATTTGTCGACAATAACCCAATTTAATTGTTATTTTATTTATTGGTTTATCTATGAAATCATTTTGTTTTATTTTTTATTACCTTTACAAACATGATTGCCAACCCATTAAAATTATACAAAGAATAATATGGATGCCAATATCATGGAGGGTTTATCAAAAAATGAAATTTTTATGACTCTAAAGAAGAAAAACAACCATTGTTAATCAAGAGAGCAAAACATGGTTATAACATTTCTATTCAACATGGCACACACAAACCACAGGTGTCACAAAATTCAAAAGAACTTTGGATGAGAACATGAAGGTGAAAAATTTGGTCAAGCCATGCTACAATACTTTCATGACTGATAAATACTATTACCTAAAGAATACTCATAAAAAGGTGAAAATTGAATATCATTTATCACAAAAATAACTACAAGTTTCACTACAAAAGGACAAGACAACTTTATTTCAGAAATACCGATAATCCAAGAAAAGAGGCCTTCTAAACTCCTTTACATGCACCATTACAAAATTACAACACATTTGACATATGTACAACAAACTTCATAAATCAAATCAATGAAACCTTTTCAAGTCTTTCCTTTTATCTACTCGCATAATCCATTTGCACAAGTATTAACTGAGTCATTTCATAATAACTGAGGATGTCAAGCCTTCAAATAACATTTTACGTTGCGTTTGGATAACCATAATCCATTGACATGAAAGTGATTACACATTATTCACATTTTATGAAACCATTTAGGAAACCGATCAATTCTTTAATTAATTTGTTATGGTATTACACCACCATACAAACATGGTATACGGAATGAATATTAAACCCAAAATCACTTTTCTGAATCACCTGTGAATGAGTACATAAGGTCATGGATTTGGATGTATTAAATAAGCAAGTATTTCGTTAAGGTCCATATTGTCATTATTGGGTATCAACTATTTATATGTCACGTTAGTTGTTATTTAGATATTAGTATGTGAGCTTCATACATCAATTGATTGTATTATTATTGGGTACTATTTAGATATTTGTTTGTGAAGTTGACCAAATAAATAAGGAAAATAAAACTTTCATCAACTCAACATTTGTAACTTTCTTGCATATTCTAATATTTCACATAGATTCCTTGATTTAGGTAAGCGTTCATTTTTAGAATAAGTCATTTCCAAGATTTGTATTAGTGATGATTATATTATTATAGTTTTTATGATAATTAGGATTAAGCAATTGAAAATATATTTTTATAGTTATGAAATACAACACAAGAGATGTGGATATTCACTACTCTAAATTATGGAACCATCATTAAATGATGCAAGAGCATCCAAGGCATCAACCAATCGTACATCTTGTTTTCTTTATTTTTTATTTCCTATTGATTAATTTTTGCTCATAGGCCTTCACATTAGCTCATCATATATGTGCAATATATCCAAATAATTTTTTTACCCTTACATTTCCTTAAGTGGTCTTAGTATTGGTGTTTAAAGCAACTTAGTAACAAGATTGCAATGCCCTAAATTATGATGTTAGGAAAACAATAATGACACGAGGTTAGCAAAACCACATAGAAGGATTTATTTAAATCCCAAGTGTCCCTTTATATACCAATGGTCATGGGTTGTTTTATGCTTATAAAAATCCAAAAAAATCTTATAAGGGATCCAACTTAGTACTTTGAGCCCACGAAATGATGATGTTATGCCAGAGCTTGAGTAGATGCAAATTAAACATGTGACATTTCAGACTCTGTCCACTTGATAAATGCAAGACTGGCCCATCGTTTCCATTGTTTTCATAAATCAAATGGACATTGGGGGCTATTTTAATCACGGATTATAAAAGTTTTGGTTCACGCTTCGCATGCCCTTCCTAAATTTCAAAGATATTTTGTAGGCCTTGTGAGCACAAGGACCCCATGATATTAATGCGTAATGGAATAAAAAAGGGGGTCTTATGCCTATTACTTAAAGTGAAGGAAGAATGACATTGGTGAATTTAATGGGACATGATTTTCACAAGAGGGCATGTATTGGCATAGATTTGGTCTCATTGGAAAAATATCTTCAAGATATTTTGATTGTAATAGGACTCAAGTGCATTTCTTACGCATCTCAAACCCAATACGGGTCTATACATAATATAAACCATCTTTCTATTTTGGTATCCATAGACTCTTGAACATCAATTTAGTTGGGAACCAAATGTAGATATCCATGCAACTCATAGAGTTACATGTAATTTGTAAATTCACTTAGGATTGATAGGACTCTATCCTAGGGTAGACATCAAGAAAGAGAAAGGGTTTCTAGAATAAGCTAGATAATTATGATCAAATTACAGAAGAGATAAATTTATCTTAGATATAAAATTCTAAATTGATTAAATTTAGGGAGTTCAAGAAAGATGGTGTAGCCCTTGAAAAAAGATGAATTGGGTTGCATACTAGAAGGATCTAGAGAAAATAACATTGAAGTGTTATTATCTATGATAAGAGGCTCAAGAGAACTAAAGAGAACCCAATGTATTTCATAGTTTTTGATGACTCATTGTAATAAATTTTGTGACTCATTTAGTGTGTGTAGGAGATACTCAAGAGCCAAAATTCTTGTAAATATTGTATTGCATGGATGTATTACAATCCAAATAGAGATTTTATCCCTTTTCACATTTTGTTACACATTCATAAGAATCTATTAGCTGGGACCCCTTATTGTAACTACAATAATTTGTATTAGACCTGACTAGTTTGATTTGCGAAAGAATTATTGTGAAGAGAATTAGAACAATAAAATGCATTCAGTATAAATATTGATAGGTGTGAAGTTGATCTATCAAAAAAATAAAAATATAGAATATAGGTGATATCCTTATTGGGTTTGAAATCTATAGAATAATTCTATATCAGATTTATTGATTAAATATAGTGACATTCAAATATGAATAAATATAGTGACATGTAAGATTATTTGATTAACCACATTCCAAAATATAGTAATACACAAGAAGATGGATTGTGACATAGATACAGTTCGGGTACTCAATAAAGATCCACCTTAGATTAATCAATGGCTATAAAAAATGTTCTGATGGTATTCATAATTGATTTGATATTAATGAATGGGTTTTATAGTGAAATAAACAAAGTTCAAAATATTCCTATAAAATGTGCCCAATTTTAAGGACATGTGTTGCAACTTTAATTAAAATGTAGAAGAATTCATTGATGTGGTTTTCCTAACATCACATCATAATACCGATTTTTTTTCCATGATGATAAAATAACATGAGACATGGACACTTATCATGGTGATGCATCATGCTTAGGATATCCAATGGCAAAATACTCTCGAAAACCTTGTTAACTTGGTCTTAATCTAACTTATCTACTTCATAACTATCATATGATGAATGTACCAATACTAACCCAAGGTTTTAAAATTACTTAATTTTAGACTATATATAGTTATGAAATTAATTACATTATCAATGTGCCATGTTATAAGTTGCATGGAGTATAACTACTAAATACTGACTAAATACAACTTTGGTTATAATCAATGACCTAATTATCCCTCATGATGTTAGAATCTCATTTCCTATTGTTTGTTTCTATAACAGAATGGTTGATAGATTTGAATACTTAAATTAAAAAAAATATGTTTTTCTTAAAAAACACATCATTTTTTTTCAATATTAACCTAACCACATTCTAAACCTAAGTGTAATTCTACAATGTTCGTTATTTTGTATTAAAAAACATTGACTCTTTTCTATTCAGAAAATCTTCTTAGCTCATGGTTACTTTCATTTTGGTAATAGTGCAAAGGAGTGACAATATTGAAAAAATTATAGGTGCACAATGATATTAATAATGGACAACCTAACTAATAAACAAGGGAAATTGACTATACTCTATACAAAATGCACTATCCTAAGCATGATAAAGTAACATAATAAGCATGCATATCCCAGTGTACCATTCCATCATAGAAATGAACCTTTTTAGCATGATGACATGACACTTTGAGATGAACATCACCTGCCACATCTACAAATGCATTAACATTGACACTATGTCCTTATAATTTAGTAAATTTTTTGAAGCATGTTTAAGCTACATTAAAATTGATTTATTTTGTTATTGTCAAATAAATGAAAGGGGAAATGAAAAATGTAGGCAATCTCAACCCATTAAAGTACATGAAATGATATTTCCTAAAATAGATCTTGGTAAACAAAAACCTTCCAAATAAGTTTTTTGAAAAAATGCCTCAAACAAAATCAAAATAAACATTCCTTAATAATAATGCTTAATATAGAAGAGTTTGATGTATTTTCTCTATATATATAATTTTTTAATTTCCATCACAAATACATTCAACCTGTTGGTATCAAAATTGATTCTCCTACGAGGGATGAGCAGCATCAAAAAATTGGAAGGATGGTTAGTGAATGACAAATCATGATACGAGTCATTTTGTTTCCGGGGAGGGGATTCAACTGACTCTTTGTCATTCAGGCGTTGGAGAAATGGATAGCACCTTATTAAGGGTTTGATCCACCCTCAGTACTTTATATCGTGCCTTCAACCGGGGTGAGAGGACCCGTTTTGTAACCCCTGATTGTGAAGGATATCAAGAGATCCTTCTTTGCAAAATTTTCATGATAAATTTTAGAAAATAAGATCAATACAACATAATCTAACTCTCATGAGTTATCACACTAGAGAGTGGAGATGTTTCTTGCACAAGGTTCCAGGTTACTAAAGACAATAATTGAAACCTGATTGTCTCTGCATACTTTAGTAATGGAATTTGTTCATTTGTGGATACACAGTACAAACAGGGGTAGTTCATGTGGGATTCATCATTTGCAAAGATTTTTGTGGGAAGTTAAGAAATATGTTGTTGATTTCACTAGATCTTTGATATCCTTTACAAATATTGGAAGACTCGTAGACAAAATGCTTCAAAACAGCCAAAATATTCATTTAACCAGAATATGTTAATCAATAGAAGGCCAGAGATGCACGGTTTCACATATTCTTAAATAATTCAACACAAATGATCATGCTAAAGACTCAATTAAATGTTAGAAATCCCTATTTTTTCATGACTAAGATACAATCATAGGCTTACAAAAAATCATTATCAACATAATGAGAGTAAAGTGATTTTAAATTGTTTATTTGCATCACAAGATGAAAGCTCTTCTCATAATGAAATTGCAAATTCCACAATACTAACAAACAGATGAGATCTTGTGTGAATCAGAGGGATTTTAACATAAGATTGCAATAGGAACAATAAAAACTATTTAAAAACATTCTGAAATACAAGTAGACACAATTATGCTCATGATCAACACAAATTTATTCGAGGTTCATTAGATTCATCAGCAAGGGAAATTTTCTTCAACAATCTCATAGCTTGTCAATGGCTGTACACTTGCAGCCATATTGACACGATTAAATCTAAAACATAGGATATAAACATGTTTCTCAGACGTTCTCTTGGGAAAATGTTTTTTCTCAAAATTTCTCAGAAAATGTAACCCCCCCTTTTGCAAGAGTATTCTCATTGCATTCATACAATTTCACTCACGCACTCATCACAAAGTTCCCCCCCAAAATAAGAATATTTGAGGAATCCTTTGTTAAAAGTTTTTTCCAGAAAGTGATGTTTAACAAATTTACACCCAAAAGATGCCAGGTGGATAAATCATGAACTAATCATGTTTCTTAGCCCCTCAACTATGAATTGGATGTCATTTCATAACTTTTGACAATATTTTTAATCATTCATTGACTTTTTCATGCAAGAAATCCCCTTTTTAGTAATTCTCAACTGGCTCCATATGGCTTGATTTGACAAGCAATCCTTTTCACCTTTGAGAATACACTTTGAGAAATGAGTGCCCTTGCATGGATACCTGCATTCATGGCTCTCAGAAGTGAGTGCCCTCACATGGATTATATCATATATCTGTGTTGTGAGTCCGAGTTGGCAAAATACATGGAGGAGCCAGTGTAAGCCTCCGCATGTCTCCTTGGCACAACTACAAAGGTGAAATCCAGAGGAAGGTTCCCAAATGAGCGTAGGCCCTCCACATGTTTAGAACTCGAGAGAGCTACACCGGTCACTAAGAATTCTGAGCATGGGAAGGTCTAGCAGAAGCTTCCATGTGTTTCTTCAGCGTAACTTAAAAGATGAATTATAGAGGCGGGACCTCAAATGAGCATAGGATATCCACGTGACTGGGGCCTAAGAAAGTTTTATCCGCCATTGAAAAAGTATCAGTGTAAACAAGAGCTAGCGGAAGCCTCCACATGTCTCTTTGGCACACTTTTGATATGGTTCCCAAAATTGGAGACCCTACACAAATTTTGTAACACCCACTTATTTCAAACACAAAAGACAAGATAGAAAAATACAGGATAATTTTTTTTTGACTTGTTTGAAACATAACACAGCACAACATGTGGTCAAAATAGAAACAACTAGCTCCTTGAACAACTTGACGCAAAAATGACCACAAGGGCACCAAGGAAACACCCAACACCCATCAAGGAAAGTTCACTTTTCTCTTTGATAAGGCACCACAACAAGACAACCAAAAATACCTAGTTACAATTCAGGACACTCCACGGAAAAATCCTTTACGGTGATGTATTTACTAAAACAGTCTTTCAAGGCCTAACTTTGGGGTTTAGAAGATTAATGTTATGATTCATACAACTCATATTTCGGGATAGATTTTTTTTCTTTTATACTATTGAGTAACCAGCTCAAAATCATCTCAAATTTGACAATTACTTGTTTTAAAATGTTACAAACTAGGAGGTAATCAGTTCTATAAGGGTATCTATCTGAACCCACTCTACTGAAACTTGTTTCATACCTCCATTTAATGAAGATTCAAGTGTAAGCTCAAAAAGGAGTTGAGTATCGGTTAGGTTCGGAACCCTAATCTTCTTTGTTCGAGGATAAATTTATTTCTCATAACTTAAAAAGGGTTACAAAGTACTATGGAAATGGTTAGAGGGAGAAGGTCAATTTATTTCATTATGATATAATTACTTATTAACCGGTATTTTAATGAGACTTAAGAGTTCAACTAGATTTGGGTAAAATCTTCATTTAGCAATATCTTGATTAAGTTGACAATGGATACATATGGGATTCCCAAAATTGAAGCACAAGACTTAAGCTTTCATAAAAAAGAGAATAAGGTTTAATTTGTAGTTAATGTTAATGATGGTAGGTTCTTAAGTACTGGTAGAAAATTCATTTCTTTCAAAAATTAAGATTCTTAACTTTCTCGACAATAACCCAATTTCATTGTTATTTTATTTATTGGTTTATCTATGAAATCATTTTGTTTTTTTTTAATTAACTTTAGAAACTGGATTGCCAACACATTAAAATTATACAAAGAATAGTATGGATGCCAATACCATGGAGGGTTATTAAAAAATGAAATTTCTATGACTCGAAAGAAGAAAAATATCCATTGTTAATTGAGAGAGAAAAACACAGTTATAAAATTTCTATTCAGTATGGCACACACAAACCACAGGTGTCACGAAATTCAAAAGAACTTTGGATGAGAACATGAAGGTGACAAATTTGGTCAAGCCATGCTACAATAATTTGATGACTGATAAATACTATTACCAAAATAATACTCATAAAAAGGTGAAGATTGAATATTATTTTCACAAAGATAAGTACAAGTTTTGCTAGAAAAGGACAAGACAACTTTATTTCAGAAATACCGATAATCCAAGAAAAGAGGACTTCCAAATTCCGTTACAAGCACCATTACAAAATTACAACACATTTTACATTTGTACAAGAAACTTCATAAATCAACCTAATGAAACTTTTTCAACTCTTTCCTTTTATCTACTCGCATAATCCATCTGCACAAGTATTAACTTGAGTCATTTCGCGAGAACTGGGGATGCTAAGACTACCCATTGCAACAATAAGCTAACATTTAACAATATCATGAAAGGAATGTTCTATTTCAAGAATGGATCAAAAGCAAAAACCTCTTATCAACCAGGATTTTAATGAAGCTTGAGAATTTATCCAAAATGACTAAAGGTTTCACTTAGGCTTCACTGGATGAGTTTTACAAAAAAAGACAATTTACCTTGAAAACAGCTAAGAGATAGATTGCATGGGTTCTAAACTATCTTCTCTTACTTAATAAATCTTATTATCTTCTAAAATCTAACCATAGATTTTACCTTATGATCACTTAATAATTCACCCAAAAGATAATGTCCATTAGTTTAGCTAGGGTTAACAAGGTATATAATTTTATTTTACAAGGGATAGTTCCCTCTTTGATCAATTATGGAATTAATTGTTATCAAGTAGGTCACAGATATATATATATATATATATATATATATTAATTCACTCATAAAGAAATTTTAAAAGGATTACCCACCATTCTAATAATGTTTATAATAGCATTGTTACTATTTTGAAGAAGGGTTCACAACACAACATTATTATTATTATTATTATTATTATTTACCTCATGCGAAAAGCTTACCATTACTCTTTTTTTTTTAAATACTATACATAGTTACATCATTGGTATTCAACATGGCATACGAAACCAAGAGACAAAACAGTTCTAGGGAACCATGACTAGGGAACAAAAGTAACAACATTGACCAATAAATGCCAAATTATTCATAGAATTCCTATAATCCATTAAAGTCACTCAACAAAGCAGTAACCCAATTTTCTTATATTTTCCACTAATTAACAAAACCCCCAACATTAACCTTAAGGTCTAGTCACTCCGTATAAACAATAAAAAATACCAACCTTAAATTTTCCAATGAGAGAGAGAAAGGTATTTGAATCACTTCTTATTGAGTTTGTATTAGAATAGGTAATATATTAACTACCACCATATTTGTTTTCCCATTTTTATCTTTGTGTGTGTGTGTGTGTGTGTGCACGCGTGCAAGAAAACTAATCACACAATAGCAGATAAGTCTAATACATCCATGCAAACAAATAGTATTCAAGTTTTGTTAGAACAATACTTAAGGAGGAACATATTTATGCAACTTCATCAATAAGACTAAATTGTCCTCCACATGTTCCCAAAATTTTGATAAATATTTTTCCTTAATAACTCAATATCTTCAGGACACTCAACTTGAATTGGGTTCAAAAAAGGCAATCGTTATTACCTCTTATCAAACAAGTATCAATCATCTAAAAGAGTGCTCATAGACCTCTTCACAATATTAAACAAAATCAAGTTATTTTCCCTTATAAGGGTACGACAGTTGCATGACCATTAAAGGCCATTTTTTTTTTAAAAGGATGATTTACTAAAAAGAATACACAGTCACTGGAAAGGTTTCGGACAACAGTGACATCTCTATTTTCTAGATTAAAAAAAAATCTAGAATATATATTTCCTTGATTGAAAATACCCCAAATGATACCCAGTTTCTAAGGGTAACTATCAATGAAAATAACTATAAAAATTTCTTTCCCACACTATGAGAATGCATATGAGAGTTTAATTGAATAATCACTTCAATAGCTTAACAACCAACTTTAATCGAACACCCATCTATGAATATAACTAAATCACAGATTTAGATATTTACATTAGGAAACTATTAACATTCATCAAGGAAAACCATTCATCATCCATGCAAATAAAATAGATGAAAATATCCAGAAAAAGGGAGTGAAAATCCATGCCCAAACCAATGATTCAGAGGGAAACTACTATACTCAGAGAGATCAATAACAAACAACAAACCAAACCACACCAAGATGCCATTCACGAAAAGAACATACATTTCATGGGATTATAGAAATGATATCAGAAATTTGTAGAGTTTATGCTTAACATGCCTACAATAAGCCTCCATGATGCAGCCACAAGCTTGCTATGACAGAAATCATCTCTTGTTCTCTTCTAGAAAAATTTCCTTGTTATAAACATTCATGCTTGGCATAGGTAGGGGAAAAAAATGTGGTTGCAGTCATGGTGGATGGCCTTGCTCTTTTCCCCATGCATTTCCTAGATGTCCACACAAAAATAACAACCCTCCAAATCACTCCCCTCGAAGTAGCTCACGAGGCCTAACATGGCGCACCCTACCAGTCAAAGCAGAAAAGAGGATAAACAAAAGAAACAACCCACCCAAATCAAGTGGCCAACACCCAAATGGCAGAAAAACCACATGAAGAAAAAGAAAATAGGCACGTTGGCAGAGGAAGTGAGTAAGTGGCAGGGTAGGAGGCTCTAAGTCAATCTAATGCATTTGTTGGGGAGTTTCAACTCTCATCATTCCACGACCTCCGGTGAGTGAGCCTCTACATTATATCACACGGTTAGATTCAGGAAGATGTGATACACAAAAATACATTTACCAGACAGTTCAGATCCCTCCTTTATTTCAACCAAAAATTCACTATAGCAAATCTTGGAGCAACTGCAACTCGTGCGGCTCCAAAACTAAAACACCAATAGAACAGAAAGCAAAGAATTTAACTCCATTACAAAATAATAAATGGAGGGCAGGAGGCCACCAAACACAACCCACACCCGCCAGCTCAACCAAAAATTTAGAAAAGCAAAACAACCAAAAACATCACCCAACAGGATAAAATTTCACTTGGTGAAAAGCACGTACTAAGGACCAGGCCGTTGCCAAGAGGAAAGGAGTTGGTAGATAAAACTTTAAGTTTCATGTTAGAAGGTAGTTCCTTCAAAATAGGTGCTACCTCAAAACATCCTCTCCATCAAAGAAAACAACTTAGCCAAGGTTAGTTAGAACTTAGACTACATGGGAGATAAATCTTCCCCTTACCGAAATTAATGAAAAGGCATGCTCCCATCCTCCAACGCACTTCCACAACTGACTAGAATGAAATAAAACGAGAGTGTGTAGCTGACACGGTAGAAAATATAGTTGGGGGGGTGTGCATGGTTCCTCCACACAACAAAACATCTTACCAAAGGATACATTTACAAGCATACAAGGGCGCCTAAATGGCCAAGGAGAATAAAAAAAGAACATTGAACCATAAACATGAACACTACGTCCTAGACAATGGCGCCACCCATGAACAAGATCCCCTTGTGCGAATCGAGGCTCAAGCATGAGGGAAAATTATAATGAATTAAAATATATTATGGGTAATTAATAATATTCCTCAAATCGACACCAAAAATAAAATAAAATAAATAATAATTGTAATAATCATTAATCGATAACTCGAATAATAAAAGTATTATTATTATTTTATAACCTATAATTTTTTTTTATTAATCCTATTAATAAGGGCCAACAATCAAGCATGGTAAAAAAGAGGAAATGATTTTCCTTTAATAGGGAAATTGTAACGGGTGTTGCAGGGGCCAGCAATGAGAATAATGACACGACACCAATAAACACGATGAAGAGGGAGAAGGTTGAGTATTCCCTATGACAAGGGTGAAGCTCACCAATGATAGACAGGGGCACAATTACATTCCACACTTAGCACATAGTCACTAATGTATGAACAGGTGTAACAAAAAATGGGGCATTACATTTTCCTCCCCTTAAGAAAGCATCGTCCTCGATGGAAAATAAAACAAGGGAAAGAAAAAAGTAAGAAAAAAGGAACCGATGAGGCGAAGGTACACTCTATGGTTAATATTTATGACGCTAAAGCATGACCATGAGGTGGCCTTGGAAACATTTGGTAGAAATTTGAATTTTCAAGTTCTGTGAAAATTGGCAGTTCTCTCTTATTCATTATTTCATTAGTCTCTTTCCATTATCATTATTTCTAGTTTTAGTTCTTTTAAAATTTCATAGTTGTAAAGTTGTAGTTTATTCATTCTTGTGGGTGTCCAACATGAAATCCTAATATACACCCTACCGGAGTCATACAAGACACTACATATTCACAAACATACAAGTACATACTTCAAAACAACACCACACCATAAGAGATTAGTCAATCTACGGAAGAGAACATGCACGGACAACATAACATAGTACCTCTCACACAACTATCTTTGACAAATAATGCTTGAACAAAAGTGTACTACAACAACTTGAAATTTCCATAGTCTCACAGATGAAGTTTTTCACATAACTCATAAAATAGCTACATGTACCTAGGGTTAACAAAGGCATCAATGCCATATCCACAACATCACAACAAAAATCAACTAACATGAGTAACACTTACATCATAGGGCCACACCAAAGACATCACAATAACTCAACATATATCTTGAAACATCAATCATACACACAAATCTCTTATGCCTCCCTCAAGTATTTTATGCTTCTGTCAATCTCTTATGTCTCCCTTAAGTCTCTTATGCTTCCATCAATCTCTTATGCCTCCCTCAAGGAGGCCAGTTTCCCTATGGCCCTAGGCACATAGAGTCCAGACACCCCTAACCCAAGTGACATAATAACTCATTGTCTAAAAACCTGCTAGTTATTTGTTACTCCTTAGGGCATACCTGTATACAACAAAGCGGGTCCATAGGTGCAACCATCCCATGGTGCATTCCATGACCCTATTCCACACATCATGATAATAGGACCAGCACAACAATATGATTCAAATGCCAAGTGGGAAAGTACAAGCCTTGGGCAAGGCAATAAAATTTTAAAATTTAAAAGAAGATCGAAAACCAAGAAAAATGAATGGCCAAATAGCCATAGTTAGTGTCAAAATCTGCATATTAGTACTACAAACCAAGGAAATGCCCAAAATGTAAAGCATGGAAATCAAGAAAATTGCTGGTCCTTGCAGAAATAAATTAAAAAGTTGAATTTATGAATAAAATAAACATATAATAATGTCACATTACGATAACTGTGTGGCCTTATCTGGCCATCGGGGGGTACTCAAAGTGTTGCTGGCACTCGGAACATCGAGCCTCAACTCACAAAATAAAATCACAATGCTACAATAGTCATCATCTCTATCAGAGTCATCTTGGCACCTCTTCAACAAGGATAAATACAGTCATAGCTACATGAACGTTGACTCGATAAAACTACCACATAAAGAGAGAGGGAGGAGCCAAAAACACCATATTCTGAGTCTAAGGTTGGCTCTAGTGATTGGTTGACCATACACCTTTCCTCACTCTAGACATACACTTTTACCGATTTCCTTTAGGGTCGGTTAGTGCAAGGTTCACAACATAATATGTAAATACATCACTAACAAAATGGTGGCACACACAGAATTCCCATAACATCTTATGTATGGTACATATAGAGGGTATTTCACAATCATACATTGACTAGGTGAAATACATCACTTACCACATTATGCTCCCAAAGTGCAATCACTATACAATAGGCTTCATACGCTCACTGTATGCCCCCAAATCATGACATGATTCATTGCATATTAAAAAAATCATACATACAATGAACATAATAAGTAACATCACAACGTAACATTTTTTATCTACATAACAAGGTGATACACACATTTCTTCAAAAAATGGTAAAAACATCATGATACAACTCAATTCACTTTACATCAATCTTGTCATACAATACATCGACACACCTACATATCACAATATGTCACAATGCTCCAACACTCCGTTATCCACAATAGAATTCTTTTCACATACCAGAAGAAGTACTTCACATGTGAACTCTTCATAGAATTCCAAGAGAAGGAGAGAATACTCCCATCCCCAGCACATCATCATGAAAACAAATACGCACTAAGTGACATACACATCATGTGCATTCACAATACCACAATTACGACATGGATCACATCACGCTTAAACCAAATTACTCTTCCAATATCAACCACCAACATGTAACACTTTCACCATCATGCAGCGCCATCATGTAATATCATAACAACTCCAAACTGGCCCAGAGGTTCGAGAGCATGAACCTACGCTATGATACCAACTATAACACCCTCTTATTTCAGACACACAAGACAAGCTAGAAAAATACAGAAAAATATTTTTTTGACTTGTTTGAAACATAACACGATAGAACTTGTGGTCACAATGGAAAAAACTAGCTCCTTGAACAACTTGACACAACAATGACCACAACGGCAATAAGGAAACACCCATCAAGGACAGTTCACTTTTCTCTTTGATAAGGCACCATAACAAGACCGACCCATAATACCTAGTTACAGTTCAGGATACTCCATGGCAAAGTCCTTTAAGGTGATGTATTTACTAAAATAGTATTTCAAGGCCTAACTTTGGCGTTTATAAGATTCATGTTATGATTCATACATATATTCTTTAGGGATAGATTTATTTTCTTATACACTATTGAGTAACCAGTTTAAAATCATCTCAAATTAGACAATTACTTGTTTGAAAAACGTTAAAAACTAGGAGGTAATCTATTCCAAAAGGCTATCTATTTGTACCCACACTACTGAAACTTGTTTCAGACCTCCATTGCATGAGGATGCAAGTGTAAGCTCAAAAAGGATAGGAGTATCGTTTAGGTTTGGAACCTTAATCTTCTTTGTTCGAGGATAAATTATTTTTTCATAACTTGAAAAGGGTTATAAAGTAATATAGCAAAGGTGAGAGGGAGAAGGTCAATTTATTTTATTCTAATCTAATTAGTTATTATCTGGTATTTTAGTGAGACTTAAGAGTTCAACTATATTTGGGTAAACGCTTCATTTAGCAACATCTTGATTAATTTTGACAATGGATACACATGGGGTTCCCAAAATGGAAGCACAAGACTTAAGGTTTAACAAAAAAGAGAATAAGGTTTAATCCATAGTTAAGGTTAATGATGGTAAGTTCCTAAGTACTAGTACAAAACTCATTTCTTTCCAAAATTAAGATTTTTTAACTTTCTCGTAAATAACCCAATTTCATTGTTATTTTATTTATTGGTTTATCTATGAAATCATTTTGTTTTATTTTTTATTAACTTTCGAAATAGGATTTCTAACCCATTAAAATTATACAAATAATAGTATGGATGCTAATACCATGGAGGGTTATTAAAACACGAAAGTTTTATCTATCGAAATAAGAAAAAATCCATTGTTAATAAAGAGAGAATAACACAGTTATAACATTTCTATTCAGCATGGAACACACAAACCACAGGTGTCACAAAATTAAAAAGAACTTTGGATGAGAACATGAAGGTGAAAATTTTGGTCAAGCCATGCTACAATAATTTCATGACTGATAAATACTATTATCAAAAGAATACTCATAACAAGGTGAATATTTAATATCATTTATCACAAAGATAACTACAATTCTCACTAGAAAAGGAAAAGACAAATTTATTTCAAAAATACCAATAATCCAAGAAAAGAGGCCTTCAAAAATCCATTACAAGCATCATTACAAAATTACGACACATTTGACATTTGTACAAGAAACTTCATAAATCAACCCAATGAAACCTTTTCAACTCTTTCCTTTTATCTACTCGCATAATCCATCTGCACAAGTATTAACTTGAGGCAGTTCGCGAGAATTAAGCATGCTAAGACTACTGATTACAACAATAAGCTAAAATTTAACAATATCATGAAAGGAATGCTCTATTTCAAGAATGGATCAAAGCCAAAACCATTTATGGATCCCAAAACCACTTTTGATATGGTGCCCAAAAGAGGAGACCCTAAACAAATGCAGGCTCTCCACATGTCTCGGCCCTGTAAAGTTGTTTAAAAAGTTCAAGTACCAGTGGATATGCCCATGTGCCTAGGGTTCAAGAAAGTTTTCTTGGCCATTGAAAAGTCTAATTATGGGCAGAGCCAGCAGTATCTTCCACGTATCTCTTCGCTACTTTTTTGGTATGAAGCTCAAACGAAGGACTCCCAAAAAATTGTGGGCCTTCCATATTTCTAAGTTCCGATAAAGTTGCACCAAATACTTGAAAAGTCTAAGTATGGGAAGATCTAGTGGAAACCTCCATGTGTCTCCTTCGCACAACTTCAAAGGTAAGACCTAGAGGCGGGACCTCAAATGAGCATAGGATCTCTATGTGTCTATGGTCTAATAAAGTTGCACCAGCCATGAAAAAGTCTGAGCGTGGGTAGACCTAGTGGAAACCTCCACTGGTCTCCTTAGTGCATATTTAAATGTGAAATTCAGGGGTAGTTTCCAAAATAGGCATGGGCGCTGCACGTGTCCTAGGCCCAAGAAAGTTTCTTCAGCCATTAAGAAGTCTCAGTATAAAGAGGAGCTAATGAAATCCTCCACATGTCTCCTTGGTGCAACTCCAAAGGCAAGACCCAGAGGTGAATCCTCAAATGATTCTGAGCCCTCCACGTGAAAATTATTTGAGTTGAAGCTGGCTTGTGGGTGCATTTCACATTTTGTATCACTTAAAGAAATTGTCCATTTTTTGGACAATTTACCCCGCCTCCCTACTTTGAATTTTCAATGTTGATTCAAAAATGTAACATTATTTTGTCCCCGGGGGAATCGCGGATCATTTTATAACTTTTCTCCTTTTCACAATAAGGCCAAAATCTTCAAAATTTTCTGATGATCTGCCTCTCCGCCTATTAATTTAGACTCAACATGTGACTTTATCTGGGAACTTGTGGGGTCATGCTTCACTTTTATACCTTACACTTTTTTTCAAAACAAGGCTAAAAGTTCCAAAGTCCTTTGGAGACCCACCTCCCTTCTTTTAACTTGACAAATGGCCACATGTCCATCTTCGGGGTCAAAGTAAGAAATTTTCCTTGCCACTTCATATTGATGAATAACCAATTAGAAACTATCAGGGCCGCGGGACCAATTTGGCATTTTTAAAATTGTAAAAAAAGTGACAAGTTCACCAAATAGACCCATCATGCCACATCCAATTAGAAAAGACCACGTATCCATGGATATTGGGACAAGATTTACAAAGGAGACACAATTGGGGAAGACACCCAAAAATAAAACTTTTCCCCATGGAGAGAAGACTGTAAATAATACCAAGGCTCAATGTGATCCACAACCCATAGAAAAGATTGACAACGAAATCTTTGTGAATTCAAATAATTACGCACACCCATACAGGAAGACAGAAAGTGCATTAAACCAGGAAAGCTAAGAAATTTTAAACAAACATCGCAAGATTAAATTGAACACCAAGTGGTAGGTGCACGAAGTTGGTGGACAATTCCGTGGACATTAAACCCCGAAATAAAGGAACCGCAATCATGGTTCCTGAATTCCAGGTTCGGTAATTACTGAACCTAAAACTGTGATCACCATTTAGAACTACGAGCATGGTTATAAACCGCGATCGCAGAACTCTGAGAGAAAATTTAGCAGTCCCGCACCTCCTTATTTTCCTCATTTTTCATTTCAAACCATGATTTTTCCTAAAAAAATTTCACTCGCACTTTGAATAGCACCTCAAAATTTCTCATCCTACTTTTGGATAGCGATAGATTCAACCATGCCACCAAGACGAGGAGGTAAGTCCCCGATTGTAATAATTTTTTTGCATTTTCATGGGTTTTTGAAAT
Organism: Taxus chinensis; assembly: GCA_019776745.2. NCBI lineage: Eukaryota > Viridiplantae > Streptophyta > Pinopsida > Cupressales > Taxaceae > Taxus > Taxus chinensis. The sequence continues at coordinate 275,675,560 of CM034148.1, forward strand.
GTTTGTTTATGTATACAATTTTCTTTCTTTATCAGTTGGTCGGCAAGCTTGAAATCATGCAAACCATCAAAACATTCCTCAAAACCCACTGAACATTCCTCAGGATATTATAAATTTTGTGGAAGAAAATAGATCGCTTAAGAAGTGAAATTCTCTTCTACAATCACTCATTCACGATAAGGATACAATAATACACTCCCTGCAGAACAAACTTGCTAGCCTACAACATTACCATCATATTGTGGACAACCATATCTATTCTCCTAGTCCATTTGCAACTATTGCTCATGCACCCATTGACATTGATCTGTCAGCCTTTGAGTCCGTTCCTACTCTTGATGCTCATACACCTATGAAGCTTGTTACTCCATGCTCTTCCACATCTGTGCCTATTACAGTACCACATGTTGTGAAAAGACCTCACTTCTGCATCAGTTGCATGACTTTTTTAAGAAGCAATACAACTACATTCAGTTACTTGCGTACGGCTCCCATTCTATGGGTCTCACTAGATGACAGAGTCATTAACAGACATTGGGACCGATGGTGTATTGTTTCCTCTATTATCCACCATGTTAAGTGGAATGAGGTTCATGAAATTGGTTTTTGAAGCAAATACTATCATTGCGAGATCGTGGCATTAACAATGAGCTCCCGAATTATTTTAACTGTTCACTCAACTCTTTCTAGTCAAGGAGGTGGCTCTGAGCAACACATGTAGTTCTACATCTTCATGTGTAGGCTTGACAAACCTAAGATCCCCAATTTTCAGACATGATTAACTTAACACTACATTCTAATGTATCCCTTTTGTAGTGCACCAGGTTGTGGAGATTTATGCACAAAGTCATGCATGCAGGCATCTCACAGACACTCTCATCCGTGTTGATATTGGGGTGGATATCTAATCACTCATGGTGATGTTGATGAAAGTACCAGTTCTATTGCACCACCAGAGGACTCTGGATCATGGCGTGGCTTCTCCACTGCATTCGAGACATCATTTCTTGGTTCACAAGATTTCTATACCTTATAGCATTGTGATGCTGGGGAATGTTTTTGGAACTGGTGCCACTGATATTGGTCCTTTCAGCAGGTGTAGTGTATCTCTCAAATGTTTGTTGAGAGATTATATATATCTGTATATATATCGACACTTATTGACATGTTGACAGTATCTCTTGTGGGGGATCTATTCTGGTGCATTACAATGTTAGTTTGTCAGTGTTTGAGTAGCATGTTTTGACAACTCATACAGATTTTTAGTGTCATTTCCACCCATTTAGCAAGTATGCCAGTGAAGGAAACATGTGGTGTTGATCATGCTAGCTTCTTCGGGTTTTGTGTCCTTGCCTTGTTACCTGTAAGCTTTTCAAGTTGGATCGTGATACTTTGGATTTTGTGTCCTTGCATTTGATTGCATTTGGTTATTGTTCTTGGATCGTGGCACACCTATGTTGCAACACTTGAATTGAATTATGTTTGATCTTTTTTTTGCACTTTCGAGCATCACTCTGTTCATCAGTCTTCTTGTATGGAGCTATTCTGGTGGAGCCCAGTGTCAGTTGCCTCACATGAGTTTTGTGATCGAGCAGTGGATTTAGTACCACAGCACTTTACCAAACTTATGTTAGCATAGTATGATTTTTTTGAGCCAAGCTTCTTGTGGATGCCTTAGAGTGGGTCTTTGGACTCTCTTTACTTTGTTGTTACTGATTTTGGGTACCTTGCGGTGTCCATGTTTTTTCCCATAGCTTATTGTACTACTAGAGAGACTCCTACATATAGGCCTAGTTGTTGGGAGGTCATATTGTGGACACTGCCACATCTATTTTGCAGCCCCTAGCTTCACTTGAGGGGGGGTGTTAGAGTAGGTATTTACCTTAGCTAAATGTTCATGGGAGGTACTTTATTTACCTATTAAACTTGTATTTATCAATCACCCACTTATGTGTGTGGATATTTATTTTATCTTATTTAGATATCAAGAGATATTATCTAGTTATTAGGTGTAGCTTACTTCTCGTGAGTCTATTGTTGTCCCTGACTATGTGTCTTTCAACAAATTGATCTATGGTATTGACTAGATCCTTGATGTCTAGTTCTCTCCTAAATGCTATGGTCTTTACTAGTTCTTTGATGACTAGTTATTTCCTTGATTTATGGCTTGTATTCTATGACCTTGACTGGTTAAAAACTTAGATTGTTTATTCCTGTGCCTAGGTTAGGTTGCAAGGCCCATGCTTCAGATGTATTGCCTTGAGTTCCATACGGATGAATATATGATAGTTACATCTCCCTCCATTTGTTTGCAAAGGTTTCCATGTAAAGTTATTCTGACGAATTACTCTCAGGGCTTATAGATCGTGAAGATGTTTGATTAGCAGATCTATAGTCCACTTGGGTTGGTACATATCTGGTAATGAGTCGATTCCTTTCAGTCCATGGTATTTATGGGAAAGCCTTAGTGTGAGGAGTTAGGTTGAATTGGTTGCTTATTATTCATACAGGTTATGATTCACACATTTTTATGTGAAAATGTACAAATAAATTTATGGCATCAATATTCTATGTGAAATTGTTTTGACACGTGCTGTTTGTTTGCTGTACTTCAATTGTTTTTTTGCTGTAATGTATATCCATGTCGGTTGTTGGCTTCATTACTTTGCAGGTGAGTTACTATATGCAGTCGGGCTTGACTTGGTCTATCATAGCATGTTTGATCCATCTCTTGTGCTTTATATCATTATAGAATAAATGGCTTCTGAGCCTTGATGTACAAGGGTAATAAGAGTCCCTTTCAAACTGAACTATTTGCCAATAAATAAAGAAAAAAATTCTACATTGAAATTGTGATATTTTACAGTACATATTAGTGACCCTATACAGAGGGATTTTGTAAGGGCCACTCCTCTTGGAGGTGAATTGAAATCTTCACTTAATAGATTGATGTTAAGACTTCTTTGAAGACATCTTATTAAAGTAATCAATTTGCTTGAAGTAATCTAGACAATCTTTTCTATAATCAATGTACATTTATGTTATCATTATCATAGAATTTGAAGTATTGTCCCCAACTATCTTACTATCTAAAATAACATGTACAGGCAGGTGGGTGGTTGGTCTGGTGGGGGGGGGGGGGGGAATGCTTTGAGTACTGCCTAGGGCGCTTTAAGACCTTAATTCAGCCTTGGGTATCTTAATTTTATTGATTATGAAATAAGGGAACACTACATTGATATTGACAAAGTATTAGGTTATTGAGGTTGTGAGTATGATCCAATATATAGATCTAGAGGTACCAATTTGAATAGGTAACTGAGGCTTTAAGATAGACATTGAGACCCACTATATAATTTCGTAGGTCTAATTGAGTACTCATAAGGCACATCTTGAACAAAATTTATCTCACCATTACATGGGAAGAATGGATTAATAGTCAAAGGACACACAATACATAATAAATATGAAAAACACATATAATAGCGATAATGTCTAGATATATCCATAAGTACTAGTAGTGCTCAAATTACAACAAAAAAATCATGGCGATGGAAAGCTCTTTGTAAAACAGATTTATTCATGGGCTCATAGTAGTGATAGATGGCTACGGGTAGGAGGGTCAAATCAATTTATTGAGACAAATAGCCAAATCATGTTAATTATTCATCCAGACTAGCAACTGCATGCGAGCTAGATGTTATTTTGAATTCCGAAAGGGATCAGTGGCATATCTAATAAGGACATGAAATGCTATAAGGGGATGTTTTTCTTTAGAGGGTCATTACCCTAAGAATATATGTAGTGTTAGTTACACTTATGAAGAATGATTATGTGCAAGTGTGGGTTTCAATATTTTCACCCTTTTATAAGTTAAATGTATAGAGATTCATAAAGTTCCTACCCAATTTATTTGATTATAATATACATGCCAATACTCCATAGATTATATAGAGCTATGGTATATGTACAAGTATATTAATAGGTAAATTATTCATTTCGTAAGGACCAGGGTATGAGATGGGTGATGGCACACATTATGTCTTAAAGAGGGCTGTAGATGCCAATTTGGTCTAAGGGGTATCCATCTTCCGCCAAATTCACTTGAGAGGCAGGGATCCCAAGGGACATCCCTTGGAGTTATGGTCATCATGAATACCTTTGCCTCAATGCAAGAGGTCATGAACCCTGGAGGGGACCCTAGACATTACAGTGAATGCCAAGTAACTAGTCTACTCAATGGAACCAATGATCTCTATTTGCCTAATTGGCAAAGTTAGGCCCTTTAAGTTATGGATCTGTAAATATGGCCCCATCAAAATTTCAGAATTATGCTATTTATATTTGAATCTGGAAAATACTGGTATCTCAAGCATGATTCAGGGTTACAATTAGGATTCCAAGGAGGGCCAATTTTTTTATTCCAAATATTTCTATCTAAAAATATATTTCATTTGAATATATTAATTTAATTTTGTTTCACATTAATTTTTTAAATTATCATTCTTCAATTTTAACCATTTATAAGTTTGATTTTAGTTTTTTTAGATTTACATTCTTAATATAATGATAGGTGTGTTAGCATAATTTAGCATAGGCATATTTATTGCATTTTATTGCATTGTCTTTTATTTAATAATGTGCAACATGGGCACTCTAGTCTAGTGACTTGCATTCAATATTGTTATGTTGGATAACATTCAATATTGGTATTAGTAATAATTACATGTGCATGTGAGATGGGTCTTATCATCTCGTAGTTGGTGCATGCTAGGGTGTCATGTCTATCCATATGAGGCTGTCTAATATCTATAAATATTACAACTCTTGCATTGTTATGTAATCTGATTTCATGATCAATAATATTTGTGAGGCTTCCGTCCCTCTTTGGTCATTGCAATCTTATTCTATTATATCATTTGGTATCTAAGCTATACCATTATTATCATTTGGTATCAGAGCAGGTTCTATCCAAGCAAGGTTGAAGAGGAGCACTATTGGAGAGGATCCATTGGAGAAGAAGATCTGCATCAAAGGAGAGTCATTGAAGCATCCCGCAGCCTCCATTCCTTCCAAGCATCCCTCAACTAAAATTTGACCTATCCACTTATTTGGAAGGTAAATTTTTTTTTATTAGTCATTGGCATAGCCAATTGATCTAACATATTGGTGGAATATTTCAGATTTGGAGATCTTTAAAAAAAAAAAAGATCTTGAAAAAAATTGCAGATCTAAAAAAAAAAAAAGATTTGTGAAAAAAAAAGAGATCTTAAAAAAAAAAAAAGGAGAGAGATCTTAAAAAAATTGCAGATCTAAAGAAAAAAAAAGATCAGATCTAAAAAAAAAAAAAAATCAGATCTGAAAGTGGAGGTGTGAAGAATTCGGGAGCAAAGGTTGAAGCAGTCCCGTCAACAAAATTCCAGCAGATAGCTCTTAGAAAAAAGGACGTAACTTTTTCATACAATGTCAGATTGATGTGCTATTTTTTTTGCTGGAAAGATAAGAAGGAGACGCACAACTTTGCAGTTTACATCATCTTCAGATTCGGCCTCTACATATGACGAAAAGTCTGTACAAGTCGGATCATTTTTTTCTGAAAAAAAATCAGATCTAGCTGGTAAATTGGTAAGATCTCAAAAAAAAGATTCTGATTCTTCTGAAATTTTGTGGGTTTCAAGAAAAATATTGTATGATGCTGCTGTCAAAATTTTAGAAAAACCCAGATCACGGTTTGTGAGAAAAGCTGAAAACAATATTCAGATTGTTTGTTTGGATCTTGGGAACAAACAGGTCAGCGGTTCGATTCCCACTCTCTCCATATTTTTTATTAAATTATTTTTTTTAGAAAATTTGGAGAAATTACTAAATTTTGGGAGATTTCCAAATTTAGAAGCTCACCAAACACATTTAGAGCCACCGCTAAATTTAGAGGAAAAACACCTATTGGGGGGTAAAAAAAATATTTTGGGTCTAAATTGTGTATTTTGTGATTCTAGACCCTTTTTTGTAAAGAGGGGGAACACAAAAAACTTCATTTTGATGTACTTTTGGAGCATTTTGTACTAATCTTGGTGCATAAAGGTCAAAAAAAAAAAAAAAAGTACAATTTTTTTATTTTATGTTTGGTTCTATCACACGAGATATTTGATCTCATAGCAGCGTTCGGTATATACGGTGCCTCTGGGAAGCGCTTACGGGTGATGCCGTCGCAACTACTACTGCACTTAACGCCTAACACAACTGCCTAAACGTCGTCTGGGCATCTACCCTATAAAATCGACGGGGAGTAATAAGGACACAATACACACACATTTGAGCCCTCCCATCCGTTTGTGCTTGCACAAACCCCTCTCCGTACTGTCTAAGTACCACGTACTAAATTCTTTCACGTGCTTAACACCTCTTTCCGTACTGACGGGTATATTGGAAAGGGTGATCTTCTTCCCACGTATGACGGGTATATTGGAAGGGAGCATATATAGAAAGGTTTGGTATATCGGCCTGACGGTATATTGAGAGGGAGACCATAAACTTGGAGTGATAAGAGCCTTATTTTGTCAGAAATTCAGAGTTTCAGAAATTGTGATTCAGAAATGGGTGCACAAGCACCAAAGTTCTTCTTGTCAGATTCACAACTGGTACTTAGAGGAGACAACTGTGATGCAGTCATGGAAACCGAAGATAGTGAAGATGTTTCTTGAGTTTGAAGACCTATGGACAGTTGTATGATGGAAAAACAACAAGATCACTTGATGATGGAAGACAACAAGTTCAATTTGATAGGGCCAATCAAAAGTGCCAAGTTGAATCATCTTGTTCAGCATGTAACAGAGATGTGCAACCCCACATTAGAGATGTCACATACCAAGGATGCATGGGATAAGTTGAGCATAGTCTATGATCAAAGAACAAGAATGCCATCCTCAACCTACTATCACAACTGCATACTCTCAAGTTCAAGCACAATGAGAAGGTTGAAGTTTTTTTGTCAAGACGAGTTGCTACTTTGAGGGCATCTCTATTGGCATTGGGAAAAGAGATAAGTGATGAGACCTCGTACCAATTGTGTTGAAGAACTTCCTCCTTCCTATAGAATCTTTGTGACAACTATCAATATGAGTGAACACACAGTCACCTTTGAGAAGTTGGTCAATCTACTGTTGTCAAGAAGAGGCAATGAACAACAAAGATCATGAAGATGAGCAAGCACTTTCTTCCAATCATAAAGAAAGGGGAAATTTCATCTTCCAATCACAAGAAGTCCCAACATTGCCAAAGTCAACGAGACAACACCAAGAAGTGTCCCATTTGCAATAGAGGGGACATGACATCAATTGATTGTTGGTACAATTCCTGTAAAAAGGAAGTTCATCAAGCAATTCAAAATTGGTAACCAACAAGGTAACTTCATCAACTAATCTCTTTTCCAACAATGCCAATCAAGATGCCAGAAAAATAGTAACTTGGCAAAGAAAACTTCAAACAACAAGGGTCATTGTGCTTGAACATGAGGATGATGCAGTTGTGATAGTAGGTTGATGACTGGCATTAACAAAGACATTCTTGGGCCTCATAGAACTGTGCTCTAACTTAAATATAGTGCCCATGCATAGCTCTTGAAGCCGATGTGGCATCTCTAATGAAGCATGGTCAAAGCACACCATCAATTGCACACCTAAGAGTACTTGGCCTGTAAAGCTTGCATTGGCACCTATCAAGATTGAACTTGTTGAACTTCCATCATGAAAGCTGAGATCTTGTTGTTCATTGGCTACATCTAGAATCACTTGGGTACAGATTATGGGATCTTCGAAAGTAACTCAAGTATACACAAGTAGGGATCTTCGAGTCTTCCATGCAGAAACAATCAGTATGCTCTCCTCTAACGTAGTTGTGAATCTATGCAAGAAGACACTCTTGGTGAAGAAACTTGGATCTTCCCACTCAAGATGACAGTGATGAATTGGATGATGGTGAAAACTTGGATCCACCACCAGCCAATGGAACAGCTAAGAAGTTACCTAAATGGTATACTCAATTAATAAGAGATGCAAATTTGGATGAAGCACCTAGCACATCATCCAATCCTGGACCTAGAACTCGCAGTCAAGCTCGTGAAGAGGTCAATTATGCCCTAATGAGCAGAGTTGTTGAAACAGTTGAGCCATCTATAGTTCAGGAAGCCCTACAATCAAAAGCTTGGAAAGATGCCATGGATTCAGAGTATCAGTCAGTGATGAAGAACAACACATGGCAACTTGTCGACCTTCCACCAGGGAAGAAACCCATTGGATGCGGATGGATATTCAAGACTAAGTACAAATCAGATGGGACTATTGACAAGTATAAAGCAAGGCTTGTAGCAAAGGGGTATGCACAACAAGAAGGCATTGATTATGAGGAGACATTTGCTCCCACAGCCAAGATCAAGACAATCAGGATGATCTTTGCTCTAGCTGCACAATTTGGTTGGAAAGTCCACCAAATGGATGTGAAAAGTACCTTTATTAATGGAGATTTTCAAGAATAAGTCTATATGACTCAGCCAGAGGGTTATGTAATAGCAGGAAAAGAGATGATGGTATGCAGACTCATAAAATCTCTATATGGCCTAAAACAGGCACCCCGGGCATGGTACATCAAAATTGATGAGCATCTCATAAGTCATGGATTCAAAAGGAATCCTTATGACCCCAATCTCTACCTCAAAAAGCAAGGGGGGGAGATTGTCATTGTGGTTGTTTATGTCGACGATCTAGTCATTACAGGGAAGTTCTGTGAAGATGATCGATGCAACAAAGAAGGATTTTAATCGATCGTTCGACATGACAGATCTCGGGCTCATGCACTATTGTCTTGGGTTGGAAGTATGGAAAAAAGAGAATCATATCTTTGTGTCACAGTTGAAATACACCAAGACAACGCTTGAGAAATTCAGGATGATGGACTGCACTCCTATTGCTACACCTATGGAAGCAAGACTTCAGTTATCTCGTTCCGATCCATCACCACCGGTGAATGCAACTCTCTATCGGCAGTTGATCGGGAGTCTCATTTACCTGACATATACTAGACTAGATATCAGCTTTGCAGTCAGCTATTTATCACGCTTCATGCAAGAACCAAAAATATGTCATTGGAAAGCAACAAAGAGAATACTGAGATATCTAAAGGGTACAGTTGACCTTGGTCTAGAGTACAAGAAGAACGACAACTTCTTCTTGACAGGATATTCAGATTCAGATCATGCAGGAAACATGGATGATAGGAAGTCAACATCAGGCTTCGTCTTCTTTATGGGATCTGGACCGATATCATGGGGAAGCAAGAAACAAAACTTTGTTTCTCGCTCTTCTACAGAAGCAGAGTATCGAGCTGCAGGTGAAGCTGTTTGTGAAGCAATATGGCTACGCCGAATACTGGAAGGAATTGGTCTACCACAACAGAAATCTACTCCAGTATATGTTGATAATGAAGGAGTTCTAAAGCTTGTTCGCAATCCAGTATTTCATGAGAGAACCAAGCATATTGAAGTACAGGTTCATTTCATACGCGAGCATGTCTTGAAGCACAACATACAGCTCCATTTCTGTCCTACAGCTGAACAGAAGGCAAATGTTTTCACTAAGTCACTTGCACGTGACAAATTCACACTGTTCAGAGAGTTCCTCTCCACTTCATTGGAAACTATGCAAAATTAAGGGGGGAATGTTAGTATAATTTAGCATAGGCATATTTATTGCATTTTATTGCATTGTCTTTTATTTAATAATGTGCAACATGTGCACTCTAGTCTAGTGACTTGCATTCAATATTGTTATGTTGGATAACATTCAATATTGGTATTAGTAGTAATTACATGTGCATGTGAGATGGGTCTTATCATCTCGTAGTTGGTGTCTGCTAGGGTGTCATGTCTATCCATATGAGGCTGTCTAATATCTATAAATATTATAGCTCTTGCATTGTTATGTAATCTGATTTCATGATCAATAATATTTGTGAGGCTTCCGTCCCTCTTTGGTCATTGCAATCTTATTCTATTCTATCATTTGGTATCTAAGCTATACCATTATTATCAGCGGTAAGCATAAATTTCTGTTGTTTACATACTAGTACTTTTTTCTTCAATTGTTCATCATCTAGATCCTTTGAATTGTTTATCCTAGTAATTTTTGTAGTTGAACGTGCCACCAGAACGTTGAGAGATTTCAACATGTTGAGGTTATGTTGGTCGACAAGTTCATTTCTAGCAAAAAAATGTGGAGCTGTAAGGAAAGGAGCAATCTTAGACTCTTTCATCCTTGCATCTGTGTGATTGAGAAGTGTTTGACAGTCGTCAACTAGGGGGATTGCGTCTCTGATATTTAATAGAAGTTAACAAAAAGAAATTTGAGCCTGATTTGAACCTTGTTAATGAAAGACTATCTTCAGCATTACAGAAGTGGTGAAGTTACTACATATGTTTGTTCCATATGAGTGGCCAATATAAAGTGGAACATCCTTGACAAGGGGCAAGTGGAAAAGTTTTCCAACAAGAATGATGGATTTGTTATTGAAAGTGGAAGATTTGAAGTGGGGGAAAACCTCACATAGGTGAAAGTTGATTTTGGCAAGGAGCTTTGGGCCTATGAAGCTCATCTCATTAATGACAATGTAATGAATATGTTTGAGGGATTCTTGAAGAGAAGAGATCACATGTCCCTCAAGTGGCTTGATATCCTTTACAGGTATCCGCAATGAGGCATGTATAGTTGATGTCGAAATGTTGAATGCGGCCACTACAGTTAGTGCAAGAAGCAAGAGGGGAGACAGTTGTGAAGGTTTTGCGGAAGAATTGTTACTTGGATAATATTTATGAGGCATGATTTACTTGTGCATGTAGTACCCTGAATTATCATTTTTAGTGGAGGGGTACTTCTTTGTGCATGTAGTGCTTAAGAATCAAAAGTTTGTTTTTATTCCAACGACAAAGGTTGTCAAACGCTATATTTTACAAATGCTAGGTCATGGCACCAAACCAACTGGGGTGGCACATCCGGGTGGCTAGGTGAATGCTATAGGAGGTGGTTTTTTGGTGCATGAAAGGCTCGTTGCTTCCGGGCATTGTCCCTTAAGAGCTCTGAGACCAAAATATCGTTCAACTTCGACGGATGACTACTCAAACTCCATGGCACCTAGAGAGGCCTAGTCTAATCCTAAACCTCAGCGTAGGGACCCTATACAATAGCTTCTCTTGGTTCTTTCCTTCTCATTTCGGTGCTCTTGCTGTCCTATTGTTTGTAAATGCAAGAAATAGTGCAGTTGGAGCCAGTGTAAGGTTATCAAACGCTATATTTTGCAAACGGTGTGTTGTGGCACTAAACCAACTTTGCCAACACGTTTGGGTGGCCAGCTGAACACTATAGGAGGTTGTGTTTAGGTGGGTGAAAGGGTCATTACCTCCAGGCTACTTCGTTCGAGCGTAGTCCCTTAAGAGCCCTGAGACCAAAATATCATTCAACTTCAACGGGTGACTACTCAGACTCCGCGGCACCTAGATATGCCTCGTCTAATCCAACACCTCAGTTTAGGGACCCTATAAAATATTTTCTCTCAGTTTTTTCCTTCTCATTTTGGTGCTCTCGTTGTCCTATTGTTTGCAAACGCGTGAAATAGTGCAGTTGAAGCCAGTGTAAGGTTGTCAAATGCTATATTTATCAAATGGTGGGTTGTGGCACTGAACCGACTACACCAGAACATCTGGGTGGCCATGTGAACACTAGAGGAGGTGGTTTTTTTGTGCGCGAAAGGGTCGTTGCTTCCGGGCTACTTCATTCGGGCGTAGTCCCTTAAGAGCCCTGAGACCCAAATATCGTTCAAATTTGACGGGTGACTACTCAAACTCTGTGGCACCTAGAGAGACCTCGTCTGATCCAAAACCTCAGTGTAGGGACCCTCTAAAATAGCCTCTCTCAGTTTTTTCCTTCTCATTTTGGTGATTTTTCTATCCTATTGTTTGCAAATGCGTGAAATAGAGCAGTTGGAGCCAGTGTAAGGTTGACAAACGCTATATTTTACAAACGGTGGGTCGTGGCACTGAGCCGACTATTCTTGCATGTCTAGGTGGCTAGGTGAATGCTAGAGGAGGTGGTGTTTTGGTGCACGAAAATTTCATTGCTTCTGAGCTACTTCGTTTGGGCATAGTCCCTTAAGAGCCTTGAGACCAAAATATCGTTCAACTTCGACGGGTGACTACTCAGACTCCATGGCACCTAGAGATACCTCATCTGATCTGGCACCTCAGTGTAGGTACCCTTTATAATAACCTCTCTCTATTTTTTTCTTCTCATTTTGGTGCACATGCATAGGTATGGTCTTGTAAACACTTGGGGAGGAGTCATTTTCAAAATTTACAACATTTTCAAAATTTACAAATTTTTCAAAATTTACAACATTTTCAAAATATACAACTTTTTCAAAATTTGCAAAATTTTCAAAATTTACATCATTTTCAAAATTTATAACTTTTTCAAAATTTACAACTTCTTCAAAATTTACAACATTTTCAAAATTTACAGATGTTTCAAAATTTACAACTTTTTCAAAATTTATAACTTTTTCAAAATTTACAACATTTTCAAAATTTACAACTTTTTCAAAATTTACAACTTTTTCAAACAATGAAAGCTTCTCTTAGCTTCGAGAATTTGAAATTCTCTACTAACAGTGCTAACCACGTGAAGGTGGAAGCTTTTCTGGCACCACTAACCTAAACATAAAAGTGTTAGTCTAAGAAATTTAAGTTTCAAATCAAAACCATATACTAGATCTATATATGTACAAAATACACAAATTTAAAATAAAATATATTCAAACTTAAATATAGATCTTTAAACTAAAAAAATTAGATATGTATTGAAAAGAAATTATATATACCATACATGAGCATTGTAAATTCATTTCAATGAACCATCAGGATCGGATCTACTCTGAATAGCAGACAAGATTGTTTAATGATCTGACTCTCGAACCTTTCAAACAATCTTGTTCTTAGGCCTTCCTCGATATCTATACAGCTGAATATTTGTCGCTAGAACTAGATGTGAATAAAAGAGTATTTTCCTATGTGTCTCAAAGTCTTCAAACACCCAAATAGAGGAGATTTTTAATGCATACCGTCGAAGCCAATTTCTAGTAACTACCACTGACCCTGTAGGATACTCAATATCTTTGCCATCTATAATAGGAGAAGTCAACTTCTTTCTTTCCTCGATGCAACGACATAATAAATAGTTTGGTCCTTCTTTATTGTCTTTTGTTGCAATTACTACAAACACATGTCCTATAAAAAAAAACCAATGTTGAACAACTCAAATTTAAATTACATTATAGAATTTCAATGGACATAACTCAATACAAAAATTAAATAAATAACCATAAATACCTTGTTGCACCAAAATTGAAATTTCATCAAATTCTTTGAATGTTGTAACTTCATCTGTAGAAACAAGTCATAATGCTTGTGGAGGTTGATAACTAGGAAGTGAAGTTAGAGGCCTACAAATCCATCCTTCCACCCATTCTTGTGAATCACACTTAGTAGTGACAAATTCAATACAATATGCATAAAAACATGTCAACTTTCTTGTCCATACGGCCCACGAAGTAGCGTCTGAGCTACAAAATGAGTGCATATCAATGGACCCAGTGAGTGTAATACAATCCTCGTAGTTAGCAATATGTTGTTCCTCTATCAACCAAAAATATCTGTAAATTGTGGAATTTTCTTGAGAACCTCGGGCCATGTTTTCAGTACACCATTCCACTATGCTCTTTGCATCTTTTAATTTAGCATCATCTTTGTACTTCAACTCTTCTATTGCAAGAGCTCTTTTCACACATGCCCCTGCACCATCGTGCTCTCATTTTCCATGTCTAGCCTAAGTGAAACTCCAAATATGTTCCACACCTATCTTGACATGTATTCTACTCACCCAATAAAAGATTCGTGCATTCTTAAACTGAGACGTGTAATTATCTGACCATATATAATGTTGTTTGAAGTGGATGTCCTTATCAGACAAGTTTCCATAAAATAACTGGAAACACCCTTGCACAAATTCAGTAGAATGAGTACGATCATCACTGATATAAAATTGGTACTCTCTTAAAAAAATTTGATCATTCTCTATACTATCACGAGAATGTGGAAATTCTATATGCACAAAAATGACAACTTGTACTGAGTTGTAATATTGCGATTGAACCTCCATTTGTGGTTGCAATGTGTAATTCTCTCCAAAATCGACCACCAAAACAATATTACCAATAGGAAATGTGTCTTTGCATAGCTTGAATTGTTCATCCAACCATCGAGCTCTGTGTATGCCTCGCATACTCATAAACAATTTCATCCTTAAATTTTCTCATAAATTGGAAAATGGCCATTTGTTCCGTAAGTAGCGGACAACGTTTCGAATCTTTTCCATCTTTCAACTGGTATGCAACTAATTTATATTTATCAAACTCAACTAAATTATGTCCTATTGTACCTTCAATTTACTCATGGATGTAACTTTCCAATTTAGGTAATCCGCCGCATGTACTACAACTTCCATCTAAACAATCCTGACTATAAAAAAAAATTTCCAACTTCTTTTTCACAAAATATAGTAGGAATGAAATCCCTAGAAGATATTTGTGGAACTTGAACACCACATTTAGATAACATAGTTTCAGAATGAAAATTAGAATGAATACGTAAAAATTTAGCATAATGCATTGCAAATTCAACATGTTTGCCTACAACAACCAAGTGGTTGCGAGCATGGTTTGAGTTTCACATAGAATGGTTTCAACATTTCAAAAAAATGTTGAGTAATTTTAATTTCCAGATTTTCTTGTTCAAACTTACGAAAAAATTGAGTTTGATTCATATCTAAGAAATGCTTTGGATGTGGTTCACGATTAGTAGAACCAACTTTCCGTTTTATAACATCTCTTGTATTAGGTGAAACTCTAGTGCTATCATGCCAAAATTTAATAACAACTTCTCTTATAGCATCAGAATTATTTTTGTCCTTACGCGGTGCTCTAGCAAAAAAAATCTAAAAATCAGCATTATTGAGTGATTGAAGGATATTACGTCTTTCAATTGCTTTCATTAGAGTTTTTCGATTAACTTGCAACATTTGACTTGTTTGCATAATCAAACGTTATCTTTTTATTTATTCACTTACAACACTAGTAGCAAGTACACGACACACAATATTACTATCCCTAGTACGTCTCTTGACACTAACAGTGTGATATGCATTATGAAGGTTTTCAACAATTGTAGAGGTTTGACCACATATATTAGATGTTGTCAATCCTAAGGTGTTTAATGTATGTCTCATTTTAATTAATTTCATCAAACTAACCAACAACTGACATCTTTGGGAATCATTTAAAATTTTAAAATGATTATCCCAAATTTCAGTGGCTTTTCTTCTGATTTTTCATTCAAAAAGTTTTTCAGACATTGGTTTCAAAATGTTTTCATCAATTTCAATAAAAAAATTGGTTTCTTATGTAAAATCCTAGGAGGTGTTTTTGTCAAATTTTTCTTATCTACAGTTTCAACATGAATTTCCTTATTCACATTTTCATTGTCTCCTTCAATTTCAACATTTGCTACATCATGAGTATTTAATTCTTCTTCAACATTGACGATAAAAACTTCTTCATCACAAGTTTTTAATTCAACTTCAACATTGATAGTAGAAACATTACCTAGTTCTTCATTGCTTACAATAGTTGGGATTGAAGATGAATCTCTTCTAGATTCACGAAGTTTCCACATTCACTCAGCATTTTGAATTTTTCTTGCTTATAATTCGTCTGGTGTTTTTTTACTTAATGACTTGCTTTTTTTACTTCGTTTTTTGTCTCCCAAGATGTTTTGCTTCAGGTGATAAGAAAAACATGCAGAAAAAGATAGAATTTTGCAGTAATTTGTATGGTAAGGTCAGAGAGTAAAAATCACATGGTAATTTAGACATTGGGATGTGTGTAAATATGATTTATAAACCGCGAGTGTCCTTTATAAACTGCGATCACGGTTTATGTTAAAAAACGTGATCGCGCTTTATAAACCGCGATCGCGAATCTATCTGCCAAACCTAAGCCTCAGAAAATATTTGTTTTTCCCCAACCAAAGCTATGGAAGGTCATTATGAAGTGTAAAAGGTCAAAAAACCTCAAATATGCTCTTCCAAAGACTTGAACCATGCTAAAAATACTAAAAACATTTCACAAAAATGGTGTCATCGCATAGGGGAGACTCTTAGCTTCATAGAAATATTATTTTTAAAGTGAATAGAATAAGATAAATATCATTTTATAATTTTTTACGAACAATAGGTATTTAAGACATTTTTTCCCGTAAATGTTCATGTCTATGTTTAAGACTGTAACTTTTGTTTCACTTATCAAAATATTATAAAACTTATACCATCCCAAGCATGGAAAAATTCTATAAACGTTAAAAAAAAATATTTGATTTCAATATTTTTTTATATAGTTATGGCAAGTAAATGGAAAGCACTCCGTTTTCTAAATATTATCATACCACTTTCAAGGAAAAAATCATAAAAAAAAATATTGCCAAAAAAAATACAAAATAAAATCCATCCCAAGATAGACAACTACATCTAACGTTTCACCAAAGGAAAAAAAATAGCAAGATTTGGTCATCCAAAATGCAGGCAAATGGACTACAATCTTATAAGTTTTTTCCAAAAAAAAAAACTAAGTCATATAGTTTTAAGTCTTTAATATAGCTAAACTTGTCTTTTTTTTTTTAAATTTAGTATTTTAGAAACTAGATTCCGAATTCTATGATTCATATTTATTTAAATTTTTCTAATTTAGAGTGAGTGTATAGCTAATAATCCCTACAAGTTGATATTTCACTGTTTTTTGCAATATGACGTCCATGGATGACCCTATATTTGTCCATCAACATCTTGCACTTACCCCAACATCAGCTCCGACTCGTGGATGGGAAATCCCTGCGAGTGCTACAAGAAAAAAATAATAGACCATGCGCCCAAAATCCATTGGGAAATGGAGTCAAGGAAAATATTACAAATCAGAAAAATAATTTCCAGCCTCCCAAGAACAAACTGAGAAACCATCAAAAACTAGCCATCCAAAATGCAGGCAAATGGACTACAATCTTATAAGTTTTTTCCAAAAAAAAAAACTAAGTCATATAGTTTTAAGTCTTTAATATAGCTAAACTTGTCTGTTTTTTTTTAAATTTAGTATTTTAGAAACTAGATTCCGAATTCTATGATTCATATTTATTTAAATTTTTCTAATTTAGAGTGAGTGTATAGCTAACAATCCCTACAAGTTGATATTTCATTTTTTTTGCAATATGACGTCCACGGATGACCCTATATTTGTCCATCAACATCTTGCACTTACCCCAACATCAGCTCCGACTCGTGGATGGGAAATCCCTGCGAGTGGTACAAGAACAAAATAATAGACCATGCGCCTAAAATCCATTGGGAAATGGAGTCAAGGAAAATATTACAAATCAGAAAAATAATTTCTAGCCTCCCAAGAACAAACTGAGAAACCATCAAAAACTAGCCGCCAAGGACCGAGACAAACCAAAATAGAAAAACACAAAAATAAAAAAGAACTAAAACATTGTATACTATATAATGATGTGTGCCTTGATTATGAGAAATCAGTCAAGGAGATGTTTCAAGTGCATACTATTATGAGTACAACCAAGCAAAGAAGTCTTGATATTCTTTTAACAACTGGACATATGCGTGTTTTCCTTCTCTATCCAATTTGATAGCTAGCCATATTTTTTGAGGTTTATCATTTGTGCCTTTACCAGGTCTAAAACAAACCCCATCAAACATTACAGTCCACAGAGAACCAATCTTCTCGGGATACTAAAACTCATAAATTTATGCTCCTTAAAAACAACATAACCCACCAAGTTGTTGACATCAACGTCTGCATACAATACTTCATAAGAAGCATTATTAGGGTCCTCAATAAAATGTAACATTTTCTTCTCGCTGTACAACTTCACAAGGTTCCGCTCAATTGGTATGGTTGTGTATGACATGTCCATTTGTATGCTTCCACCCACGCTAGCTACCCACTTTCTGGATAAAAACATCCCCCATTTGGCAGGAAAGTCCACAATAACCACATTCATGGTTAAGCACTTTCCTATAAAATTTACCAACTACATTACTAATCCCTTGACATACCCAACTACTGGAAATTATCTTGAATCAATAGTAGTACATGTCCAAAAATATGTTGTTACCTTGATATTTAACTCATTCATGACCTCAAGAGGCATTACACTGTATGAGGCTCCTAAATCAAACATGTACTTATGTACCAACCTATCTTTAATGATCAAAATGGTAAAACATTGATCCACATTAAGTTGAGATTCAACCAGAGAATATCTCGAATACACATCAGATGATTCCCCCAGTTCCTCCAATACCTGTGATATTTCTAATTCTGTAATAATAGGAGGAATCTTTATATTATTAACACTTTTTCCTTGAGTAATATTTTCTTCTTTACATCCCAAACATTCATATGCCCTTTTCCTATGCTTAGGGATCCTGAGTGATTCAATAATAGGAATAGTGAGCTTCATCTGACTCAAGATTTTGGCTATGTCACAAGGAATATATTTTGGTAGGACAATATTAGGAGGAATATTACAACTTCTTCTAATAGTGTGGGAATTTTCACAGTCTGGGCATTGGTAGGAGCACTTGTTCTATTTGGGGTAATTAGGCCTTTTTCAGATGTATCTTTTTTAGGAAAGTACTTTGGGATATTGGTAAAAACTGTAACTTTTTGCTTGGTTTGTGGACCTCCCCCTTTTACAACCTTACCTTTGGTGTTATATTGTTTCTCATGTGAAACTATTGCATTCATCAACAGTTTCCTGTCTACATCGGAAGGGATCCTTCCATCATAATTTTTAATCATCAAGGCCCTTAAGTATTCAAAATCATGATTAGGTAGATCAAATGCTTACACCATATAAATTACAAAAAAATTAATAGGAAGAAGTGGTAATACCCGGTGGACACAATCCCATAAATTTTCAATAGTTCTGACACTTATCAATTCAGTTGATGTTGCCCCCTGCCGTTAGTTCACAAGGCTTCCCTTTATGCACACATCATCATAAATCTCATCATCATCTGATTCCTCTACTTATTGATCTACATCATATAGGGAGTTTGGTAATAAACACCTATCACACCACTCAATAACATTGGCCTACTCCACAGTAGTAACCCTAGCAGTAAAAGGATGAGGAACCAATCTATTCTCCCTGGGTTAAGGTTGTTTATTAGCTGATCCCATGATCCCTTTCCCTCTGTCATCTAGTCTGTGAATACCTCTGGGATGATTTCCAAATCTTTTCTACCCTTGTTGATTATGTTGACCTTCAGAGTTTTGTCTTATCCCTTTTTCTTCTCTCTCCAGTTTATAGGATATCTCTTTAACTGCTCCAGCCAAATTTTTTACAACCTCTTCCATATCCACATCCTTGTCTGACTAAGGCTTTTTAGGATTGATCAACTTAACACCTTCCCTCATAGTAGGCTTTCCAACTGCTTTGATGTTATTTTCTATTTGTAAGGCCATGGTGAAAGCCTGCCATAATGTTCCTGGGTACTTATCTCTCAAGTAATAAGTGTACTTTTTATCAAAAGTGTCAGAATATTTTATCAAACAGGGCACATCACTTGGCCTTAGGATTATAGGTAGCCTATTCAAGGTCTTATTGAACTGAGTATTGAAATCATGGAAATATTCATTTGTATTCTTCTTTATATTTTCAAACTCAGATAAAAGGAAATATGGTCTATCTTGTGCCGATATTGTAATATAAAGACAATTTTCATCTTGGTCCATAAATCTATTGAATTATCCAGTAAATACTTGTACTAGTAAATTGCATCCTCCTCAAGAGTATGAATAAATAGTTTTATATGCATGTCTTCAAACTCAATTTAAAAATATTCCATAATATTGACAAAGAGTTTTACATGGTGGTCAATAGTGATGGAATTATTCCCTTGAAACTTTGGCAATCTATTTCTGAAATCTTGTGGCACCATATTAGGATATCCATTCATACCTCTGAAATCTATAGGTCCAAAAGTATTGACACCAAAAGGAGATATAGGCAGAGGTTGGGCCATATTGCCTTGAGGCGGTGAATTTACAGGAGAAACAAAATGATAAGGGAAGAGGGGTATATGGGGCACAAGAGTATAACTGTCAAAGTAAATATCCTCTAATGACTCAGTTTCTCGGAAAACCCTATCAACCTTGGAAAAAATAGGGGAAAAATGAGAGGCATGATTTTCAGACACAAAGGAGGGCTACTCTCTAGTTGGAGAACTCAAATTTATATAAATATTACTTTGTTAAAAATCACTTAAAGATGTATGGTAAACTTCAACCACAGATTGATCACCTTTCAGAACTGATATCTCCTTTTTTGATTCTTGATTTCCAACAACTTTGCAGACTTGATTTCCTTCTTAATTTACTTTTCCTAGTTTTGGAAATAACTTTTTAGTAGGATCCCTAGTGAAGAAAGACCTTATTCCCTCCATCTTTGCAAATATCAATGACAAATTTCATTTGACACAGGTTAAGACAATGGTAATCATCAAAATTTTAATTCAACATGGAGTCACCACTAAGGATTTTCACCTTAGTTGTACAGATGCAATATAAGTTACTTTCCAAGTGTCTATCAAAGCTTAAGTTTTTCAAAGCTTCATAGATCTTACCTTCCTTTACCCACATTTACAATTATTGATGTAAATTTAGTGCAATAACTACTAGAAACTGGAAATACTGCATAATGGACTTGTAATCTTGCACAAATATTACAAATCTCAACTAAGGATGACATTTAAATAGCTTATTTGTACTTAAACCATGTAAGAAGAATTACCATGGTCGGTATGTTTATGTATCTGTAAAAATAGTCCCTAGCAATGGTGCCACTTTTGTGGTGTTTTCAGAAAAATTGGTCCTAGTGTTTAAATAATCACTAGAAATGGCACCATTTGGGTGTTGTTGCCATAAAAAACATCCTAGTATTGAAATAATCCTCTGTAATTCAAATAATTCCCGACAACGACACCACTATGGTGTTATTTCCACAAAAATAGGTCCCAATGTTCAAATAATCCTCTACAATTCAAATAATCACCGGCAACGACGCCACTTGGGTGTTGGTATCCAAATTGATTCTTCTACAAGGTCTGAGAAACATTACAAACATGGAAGGATGCTTAGAGATAAAGAAATCATGATATAATTCATTTTATAGTCGGGGAGGGGATTTAGTTGACTCTTTGTTACTCAGGCATTAGAGAAATGGATAATAACTTACTAAGGGTTTGATCTACCCTCACTAGTTTAGGTTGTACCTTCAACCAAGGTTAGAGGACCCATTCTGTAACCCATTTTGGTGAAGGAGGTCAAGAGATATTTCTTTTCATAATTTTCATGAAAACCATGCAAAAATATGATCAATACAACACAATCTAACTCTCATGAGTTGTCACACTAGAGAGTGGAGATGTTTCTTGGACATGGTCCAGGTTGCTAAAGACAATAATTGAATCATGATTGTCTATGAATGTTTTGGTAGTGGAATTTGTTATATCTTTGTGGATATAAAGTAAAAATAGGGGCAGTTCATGTAGATTTTATCGTTTGCGATGTTTTTGGTGGGAAGTTAAGCAAGATAAATTTGATTATACAAGATCTTTGAGAGATTTTACAAATATTGGAAAACTCAGAGACAAGATGCTTCAAAATAGCCAAAACATTCCTTCAACTACAAGATGTGAATCAATGGAAGCCCAGAGATGCACGATTTCACAAATTTTTCAATAATTCAACACAAAGGCTCATGTTAAAGACTCAATTTAATGTTGTAAATCTCTGGTTCGTCATGCCTAAGATACACTCATAGACTAACAAACAATCTTTATCAATGTATTGAGAGTAAAGTGATTTTAAATTATTTATTTTCATCACAAAATGAAATCTCTTTTCATAATGAAATTACAAATGCCACAATACTAACACATGGACAAGATCTTGTGTGACTCAGAGATATTTTAACATAAGATTACAATAGGAACAAGAAAAAATATTTGAAAATATTCTGAAATAAAAGTAGACACAATTATGCTCATGATCAACAAAAATTCATTCAAGGTTCACTAGATTCATCAAGAGGGGAAAGTTTCTTCAATAATCTTTGAGATTGTGAATTGTTATACACTTGCAACCATATTCACATGAATAAATCTACAAACACATGTAAATGAATAGGTTTCTAAAATTGTCTCTCGGGAAATGGTTTTTCTCAAACTTTTTCAGAAAAATTAACCCGAATTCATTACATTTACACAATTTCACTTGCTCACTCATCCAAAATTTTCCCTACAAAAGAATAATATTCAAGGAATCCTTTCTTTTTTACAAGTTTGTTCCAAAAACTGATGTTTAACAAATTTGCACCAAAAACCTGCTAGGTGGCAAAATCATGAACTGATCACATTTCTCGATCACTCAACTATGACTGGCATGCCATATCATAACTTTTGACACTATTTATAATTATTGTTTAATTTTTTTGTGCAAGAAATCGAATTTTTAATAATTCTAAGGTGGTTCCATATGGCTTGATCTGACAAGCAATAATTTTTACCTTTGAGAATACACCTTGAGAAATGAGTGCCCTTGCATGGATACCTACATTCATGCCTCTCAGAAGTGAGTGTCGTCGCATGGATTATATCATATATTTGCGCTGCGAGTCTAAGTTGGCCAATTATAAGGAGGAGCTAATAAAATCCTCCATGTGTCTCCTTAGCAAAACTGCAAAGGTGCCAGTCACAGAAGAAGAACATCAATATAATTGATAGGCTAGGCCCCTCAACAACTTCAGAACCTGAGATAGAAAGTAGAATCCCTCTCCTTAACCAACCCTTTGAGACTTGGGAAGGTTTGATTCAAGGAATGCTTCCACATGTATTTTTCACCCGAGAAGAGTTCTCAACCAACACAAACGTCTAGATGTTCAACCTCAAATGAGCGCAGGATCTCTGAGGTGCACTTTTTAGCCCAAGATGAAGTTTCCATGGCAACATTGAAAAGAAGGGGCATCAAATATGATAAAGTGAGATCTAGTGAAGAGAATCCATGTGTCTACTTCGAGTTGAATTTGCTTTGCTTTTGTGCCCAAAATTGGATTTCCCTAAATAAAGCTCAGGCTCAACCAAATGTCTCACCATTTGAAAACATGCTGAATTTTGACAATGAACCAATGAGAATCTTTCATAGTCTAGTCTTTGAGTCTAATACCCTTTCATCCTATGCTTGCAAAGTCTAAGTATTGTCAGGGAGATCAAGAGGAATATCCAAATCCACCAAGATGTCTAGCATAAGAGGGGTATAACAGCAAAGGTAGTACCCATCATCTGGATTTTTCAAAAAATCCCAAAGTGATTACCAATGGCTTTGAAACATGATTGAGTCTAATAAAGTTGTACTAGCCGTAGAGACCTGATGAGCCTGGCCCAAGAGCTAGTGCAACAAATCGAAAAAATCTTTTAATGGTGCTCCTTCAAATGAAGGATACCGAGGTTTTGTCATGAGTCCCCTAATAGATCTGGGCCCTAAAACCAAATGGATAATATTTTATTGTAAATTGAGCACCACGCTCTCACAATATCCTCAAGGAACCGCAAAAACAAAATGAAGTTCTCTAGATGCAGGCCCCAGTAGAGTTTCAACCTCACCCTTGGTTTTAGAGCTCCAATTTCATGTCAATCCAGATCATGTAAAATCTCCAGAGAGATTCAGTGTCATAGGTCCCCACTTTAAACAAAACAATGATGACTCAAACATTTTCCATTAATTCCTCCTCCCGATCCAGAACGTTGATGATTTTAGAACTTTACTCCTCTTCAAGCTTGAGAATAGGGGTAAATCTTCAAGATGGTTTGATGATCCGCTTCTCTGCATTTGACCTTTGTAGCTGCCACTTGACAGTACTTTGGGGTAACAACAACAACAAATAATTTGCTTAATCGCTTCACATTGTTGAATAGCCAATCAGAAAAACCAGCTTCCTTCCCCTGGCGAACAACCTGACATTTTTCTACAACCGTCGCCTCCATGTGATCAGATGCATCCTAATAAGGGTTCCCCATGCCCCTCTCTCTACTTAAGGATGACTCTCATGCTCAAAGGATATTCGCCTAGGATTTCCTACAAGGAGACATAACCATGGCCCAGATCTCGTGGAAGTAAAAAAATCAGTTTCCAGGCTTAGTAGACATAGACAATGTCAAAATAGTAACAAGGCTCACATGTGAACCATGACCTTTAAGGATAGGATTGACAATGACAAGCGTGTGAAGGAATATAACGTCGCTTTCACCCTCTTCTCCTCAATAGGGTGACAAATAATACTTAAAGAGCATTACTAGAGTAAGAAATTTTGAATAAATGATGCTGAGGATTAAATTAGATGCGCCAACATTTGCTCCGACTCGGGGATTGGTAAAATTTGACGAATGTTGCATTTAGAACACCATAAATCAAACCATGGCCTCGACAATCTAATGTGAAAAGGATTCAATAGCCGCCTCTAACAGAGATAAGTTGAAACTAAAATCCCATGGTTATTGGATTCTCAGATACCAAGAATGAAGGCGTTGTGACCGTGGACTAGAAGACAAGCTTCAAATCAGTTCGTAAATGCTAGATACAGGGTAGATTCTAAAATTGATTTCGCAACACGGAGCTAGTACACTATACCACGATGTATACCATCATTATGGGCTCAGAAGCCAATGTCAAATAAATGTTTCAAATGCCTAGCATACATCTCTGATCTGTTACTAAGGTTGTAATCAGGTATTTATCTGACAACCCTATCACAAACATGTTCAAATTGATGAAACATAGCAAATTGATAGTCGTGGATAGCTTACCATCATGTCATTTCTGAGGGTTGAACTTTTAGCGAGTTGTTTTAAGCTTGTAAACTTTTGTTTTATAAGAGTTTCACGCTCTATGGTTTCGGATATCCAACTCTAGCCATATGCAAGAAGCAATGCATGTCTTCATTTGCCCAAGATTACTAAATTAAGAGCATTAGATTGGTTGTCGCATATGACAAGATATAGAGGTAGTTTTTCTGGTGAAATGGTTTCACTATCCAACACATAGTCATTTCGAACTAATAACTCTACAGAGTTCTTGGCTCCAAAATCTATCTTAACATCCAATTTATTAGCATATCCTAACTGCCAGTTTTAGCCTACATTGCTTTTCTAAAGGTAGAGGAATAATAGAATTAATACAGAACAATAATAAAATAGTAATGGAAGAGTAGGAATACCATGCTATGTTCAAACTAGTAGACTCAAGAATTGGAGCTTTGATGTTCAACCATGAAATAGTTCTCAACCATGGCATACATCCTATGGGCATTATGCACCCACATCAACCAACAGTAGGATAAGAGTTGCCTATGTCATAAGAGTATTTATTAGAATTTTTTAGGTAATATCAACATAGATGTCCAGTACCAAAACACACAAAATAATTACCTGGTCCTGAGAACACTGTGTAATGCAGCTCCGTTTCATTACTCTAACGAGGTTTGTAGGATTGTTGATCCTGACAATCTTGTTGCATATCTCGAGATCATCGAGGTCTTTGCTAGTGAGCTCCTACTTAGTGAGCTCTCTAGGCACCCTGTGTCCTGATGGTACCCCTAGGGGGAGGCTCCATACTCCGACCTCTCTATGCATCAAACCTCTACGGAGTTCTATAAGGTGGGTGAGACTATTGCTGCTGTTGTAGCAGTCTAAAAAATGAATATGTTGCACCCTATCCACCATGAGGAAGAGGTACTGACCCCCTCTATCTGTTGTACTACATCTACTGTATACAGCTCCGGACTCGGTCTCTAGCCTATTGGGTCTTTCCTGAAGTCTCCTCTACTATATAGGCCTTCAAGACAATGTCATCTAATGTCTATGGACAATGGATTTTCACTGCACCTCCAATGTCTACATTCAGTCCCAAAATGAACCTATGGATCCACACCTACTCATCCTATATGTATTCAACATACTGAGTAGATCTAGAAATCTACTCTCATACTTAGCCAATGTAACAGATTCTTGCTGGAGGTCATGGAACTCATCTATCCTCTACTGTATTAACCTCCATGATAGATGTGTTCTCCTAAATCACTCCTCAAGGAGCTCCCAGGTAACTATCTTAGAATCAACATGGAGGTTATGCTCCTTTGTCTGCCACAAGACACCAGCTCCATCCCTCAGTCGATGGATTGCAACATGAGCTTTCATGTTTCTAGAACAAGGAAACAGCTTGAAGCATCCAATCAAGCTCACCAACTAGGCCTCTGCCTAAAATCCACCTGTGTCACTAGAATAATGTGATGGCCGAAGCTTCAAAATATCCCTGATGTGATCTACAGCTGTGGTCTGATGGCCTCTAGGCCTCTCTGTATGCTCATTCCTAAGCCTAGGGCTCTGAGACCTCTCTCTATGTCCTAAAACTTGGTCACCCTATCCCCTCTATAGTGACTCTTCTCTAGATGACTCTGGATGGAAGTTCTCTCCTCCATGCTCCTCACTGGGTCAAGGAGATACATGACCCTAAATTGAAGTGACTCTATTGTTTCTGGTTGCATGCCCTCCTACTGATCCCCCCCATAGAGTGACATTAACATCTTGGAGAGTCTGTAAGATATGTGGTACGATAGCTACTACAAGATTCTATGGAGGTGGTATTTGTTAGTCTATGTGAAAAGGATCCTCATCTTGTCTGCGCCTCCTACACAGAGCAAGTCAAGAGTTAGTTCCTTACTCTAGGTTTTACTTAGTTTCCATGTTTACTAAAATATGTAATTTCTAAACTAAGTTGTCTTCTAAATTTATAAGTGTGCTAGGTTTAAGGTTCATGTCTTAAGTTTTCTAGTGTGCCCAATGGCCCAAGATTTTGAACCACTACTCTAGTACCAAGTGTGATGCCAACTAAAACAACACAATTGAGACCCAAGAAGAACCTAGGATTAGTTAGGAAAATTATGGAATAATTTTCTTTTGTTTAGAAGATTTTATAACCAGGTTATAAGACAAAAATTGTCACTAACAAGTTCTAGATCAATTCTAATCCACAAGAGTATTCTTTTATTTCAAACACAATTATTAGAGGTCATAAGGTCCAAAATTTAGGGTTAGAAGGTTCAAATAGGGTTAGAGGGTAATTCCTCACCATACCCACTCTCTAACAGGATTAAATAGTCAACTTGGTTTTTCTCAAAATTAACACATCAATATTTCCCTAAATCATTCCCATTGGATGGTAAATTTCCTAACCTTTCTAGTGATATAAATAATTCCTCATAACTCCTCATATTTCTCGAGTTATGGGCCGATAGGACTTTGGGTGAAAATTTTCCCCAAGAGTAGGCTTGCGGGGCCATGGGAGAAAATTTTCCCCAAGGTCAGGTCTGTGGGCCGGTGGGAGACATTTTCTAACTTTTCCCATGCAAGCTGAGAAGCCAACCTTGTTCCCACACTCTTGCGATTATACACGGGATGCGTAGCGTCTCTTAGGCCAACACGGGGAAAGTGGGGTGGCAGGGAGAAAATTTGTTTAACACCCTAAAGGGAAAAAAGGGTAACATTCACCTGCACCTCTATCAACACCTCGCAATGCCACATGGCAGCTCCTGATTGGTTGCGGCCAGTGGGGCAGTGGAGAAAATTTTGTAAATTTTCCCAAAAAATTTTGAAACGTAAAAAGGCATTAAGGGACCCACTCCTCCAACGTTTCCTTGTGACACCACGTGGCAGCACCTGATTGGCTACGGGGTGGCAGGAAAAATTTGGAAAACTTTCCCAAAATTTTCCAGAAGTGCTAAGTTAAAAAGGGATTCACCCCTCCACCAACACCTTGTTGTGCCATGTGGTAGCCTCTGATTGGCTATGGGTTGGCAGGGTGGCGGTGAAAATTTGGAAAATTTTCCCAAAAAAATTATGAAGCTGTAAGGGAAAAATTCAGGCCCACGGGCGCGCCAAGAAAAATTTTCCCAATTTTTTTTTTCTACGCCAAGTGAAGTAAAACTTCATATGGCCATAAATTTAGATAAAGAGATTGGTTTTAGGAAAACAAGGACTTTATGGAAATATCTCAATGTCCTATTTACTCAGGAATCATTAATTTTTGATTTTGATAAAGTTTAAGGGGTCAATTTCAATAAAACAATCTTCAAGATTTTAGCTTGTGAGATTTGTTCAATTTGGTCTTCTTCCTTTCTCAACATGTCAAATAGACATTGAAAATTTTTCTTAGGTGGATTTATGACAAATTTGTGAGATAGATCTATTTTATTGTCTTATAATTCGAAATTTTACAATTTTGACAACAAAACGACTGTGAAAGCTTTAAACTTGATTTTGCCAAGTTTTGAAAGATTTCCTTTAATTATTTTTATCTAATTGTATTTTTTTAGGGAATACTACTTCAATTTAATCATTTAGTTTTTTATTTCATTGTTGCAGGTTTGGTCTATGCATTTTGGATTAAATAATTGCTAGTTTTAAAATACAAGACAAAGATCAAATATTTAAAGGGTTTAGTTTCCTTTTTTTTCTTCCAAGTACTGTAATATGTTCCAATTCTATTCTAATACATTTAGTTTATTCAATTCAACTATTCAGCTACTAAAATACATCTCTGATTTCAAATTTTCACATATTTCAAAAGACAGAGTATTACACTTCATTTATACACATTTCTTCCTTTCAAACAGAGATCACAACTCACATCTAGATGATTAAATTCAATACAATGATACAATTTGAGGAAGATTATGCAATCCTTTATTTATTCCAAAAGATAAATTTACAACTACCTTCTTTTATTCTTTCCAAAATCATATATTATATACAGGGTAGAATAATACATTTTCTTCTCATGTGTTTCATGTTTCCACTTTCCAAACATGGATTTCATAATGCATGCTAAACATAGATTTCCAATGGAATAATATCATATGGACAAGAGAAAACCACTTCCATTAATTCAAATTAAACTCTTACAACTTCCTTTCCATTTGATTTCAAAATATAGCATACAAAATACGTATCATTCTTTCACATTCCAATTTACACTTCCATAATCACTACAAAATCTTTCCATTACAAACATATACAAGTTCATCCACTTCATGTGGGAAAGGTTACAATACAATTTCATTACACAAGGGACTATAAAACTTTCTTTATATTAGCTCTAGAACAACAACATGTAGATTTCTCATTCTTCTAATTTGATCATAACAAGTGTAAGGGAAAGGCAACGCTCTCCACCCAACCAAGACATCCAATGAAGAGGAGAAACCATACTTCTTCATTGGCCCTTAAGCCCCAACCATAATGCAATAAAATATGTGATCTAACTCATGTAAACAACATGCTTTCACAAACACACAAGCAACACTTTCACAATGAAAACATACTCCCAAATAGGATGTAGTTTACAACTACATTAAAGCATGAAAAACAATACCAAGGCTTCCTCAAGCAAGCCAAAGGAGCAAGAAACTATTGAGGATGCTTTTTATGCCTCCCAAAATAGGAAATGGGTATCACCACCTGAATTACAACCCGCCAAAATATAGTATATCAAATCACTGACAATCCATATGTCTCCCCAAAGTACCCCTTATTCCTCACATTTCTTTATGCCTCCCCAACCTCTTATGACACCCCATAATGAGTAAAGAAATGCAAGCTATTTCTTTATAAGGTAGAACCCAAATCCCACCTCCCTCCACCCTTGTACGTCCCTAAAACACACTTGTGCCTCCCACAAAATATACCCCATAGTCTTCTCCTACACCATTCCTAG
Organism: Taxus chinensis; assembly: GCA_019776745.2. NCBI lineage: Eukaryota > Viridiplantae > Streptophyta > Pinopsida > Cupressales > Taxaceae > Taxus > Taxus chinensis. The sequence continues at coordinate 275,705,608 of CM034148.1, forward strand.
ACCATCTACTCATAAACCCACAAACATGCCAAAAAATTCATACATTAACATATACATTCATAAAAGAAGATAATTTCAAGATCCAAGATCCTACCTCTCCATGATGGAGTTGTTCCAAGTTCCAAAACAACAACCAGTCCAAATCATCCAAGCACAAGCATGCAACAATCTTCAAAAAACTTCTCCAAAGCAAGAGCTCCAAAACAACAAAAGAATTCACCCCAGAATGAAGTCTCCAAAGTGAAGCAACCCAAAACAAGGAAAGGAATTCAAATTTTATAGAAGAGGGAAGGGAAGATGATGATGTGGATCCATGTAGGATGCCACATCACACATCCTCAACCCCAACCCCAAAAGTCAACTGCATTCTCCAATGCATAATAAATAGCTGGGTGAATAAAATTACAGCTTACTTACACACTTAAATCCAACCCACACCCCAAAGGACTGAAATTAAATCATGTATGAAAAGTGTAATTAAAACCTACAAATTTCCTTCTCAAAAAGCATTATAAAAGTTTAATCTCAACTCTCCAACCGTAGATATGGTTGGTAATTAAATTTAAGAGGTTTGAAACAAGTTTAACTTATCCCACAAGCCTCAAAAATCATCCTCCAAGGACAATTTCGAATTTACAAGAAGGTGGAGTTTTTGACACTCAAACGTTAACTTAGACATCACTTACACATCTCTTACAACACTTTAAATCAAGGCCAACAACTCTATTAATTACTTTCTTATGATCTATTTTATTTAATTAATATTAACAAAATGCTTACCCATAATATTAATACAACATTTAATAAATAAAGAAAAGGGCAAATGCATCACAAAATAAACACATGCAACATTTAAACAAAAGGCTCAAATAAATAAAAATAGATAACCCCTTGGTCACATTTAAAGGTGATCCTCCCCATTGGAATCCCTAACACACACAAACACACACAAAAAAATACTAGTTACCATGGTGGCCTTGTTGAATTCATCTAGAATTCCAATGTAGTTGGTCTCCAATCCCCTGATGTTTATTGAGATATTTTAACCTGTAAAACACAAATACCTCTTTCGGCCTCGTGGCCACATCAAAACATTCAAAATAATATAATTAAAATTTCAAAAATCATCTAGATATATGGATCAAAACAACATCCAAGCAACCAACAAGATCATTTGCAATTTTACTCAACCACTAAATCATCATCAAATAATTTCCATTTCTAGGTCTACTCATAATATCTAAATATCACATGTTCGAACAACATCCATAGTATAACCATGTCAAATAGTATATCAACATAGATATCCAAAGTGCCTCTAATAATCATCATGCATCATAACTAAATCAAGTTAACAATAAGCCATGCTCTAACATCTAACATCATAATATAATAAGGTTCATAATCAAGTCCATAATATAAATAGAATTATCATGATTAGTATCAAAAAAGGTGTCAAAGGGAAGTGGGCACTACAAAAACACCCAACACCCATCAAGGACGGTTCACTTTTCTCTTTGATAAGGAAGCACAACAAGACCAACCCATAATACCTAGTTACAATTCCGGACACTCCATGGCAAATTCCTTTAAGGTGATGTATTTACTAAAAAATTCTATCAAGGCCTGAATTTGGAGTTTAGAAGATTCATGTTATGATTCACATAGCTCATCTTTAGGGCTAGATTTCTTTTCTTTTATGCTATTGAGTAACTGTCGACATTAAAATTTTAATCCGTAATTTCTATTTTATTAATGTATGTATTAGGAATAGGATGTTGTTAAGTATAATTAGCAATGGCGTCCAATAGAAGATAACGACACCGTCAGTACGGTGCCACCAATAATGTAGAGTATGGTAATAGTAAAAGTACAATAGGCTTGTTGTAAAAATTAAATATTTGTCGTAAGTGGTCCGGTAATTTTAAAATGTCAAAACTGAGATAAGTAGAGTAGTAGGGTCTACATGATTAGGAATTAGAAATATTATATTTGTAATAAGGACAAAGAGTGATGTCATAAATATTTTGTGTATTTTATTTGTGGAAAAGTCTAAAAAGTTGGAACCCATGTGAGATGATAAGGTTTATCTTATATTAGAAGATAAGCCTACATGTAAAGGCAAGAGTTTAGGCATGGAATATGATTGGCCGGAAGAGATTTCCTAAACTATCTTAGAGATAGGGTGGATAATCCTGAATTCCTATAAATAAAGAGGCCACCCCCCTCATTTGGAATTGAAAAAAGTAGTGATAAATATTTTATGAGTAAGTGTGTAAAGGAAGCCATCATTTTGAAGGTGTGTTGAAGAAGCCATTAAGAGGTGTAATTGTGAAGTTTCTCCCATAGTTATTGTTGGAAGGTAAGAGAAGTTAGTAACACTTGAAATACCTCATGGGTGAGATTGTAACAATTTCATGTTGATATTATAATTTACACTAATATTTCAGATTTATCATCATACCTTCTTATCATAGTCTATGGTATTCTTGTGTTATGTTTGTTGTGTTTCTAGATTACATACACCAAACTAAAAGTTGTGCATCAGTAAATAATCATAGCACGAGGAGTTCTTGGTGAAAAATTATCATAGTGTCGGATTGGTGATGACATTTTGGTTCCATTTCCAGGACCATTCCTCGTTGGTGGATTTTCTGGAGAGATATTCCCACTTAGTTAGAAAACATTTGGAGGGTAACCTTGTTTTTACTGTGTATAGTGGTTACCATGGTAAAGTCACTTTTTACTGTGAATAATATTTACCACAGTAAAGTCACTTTTTAATGTGAATAGTATTTACCACAATAACTTCACTTTTTACCATGAATAGTGTTTACCATAGTAAACTCATTTTTTTACTGCAGTAAGTCAAGTTTTACCATAGTTTACCGTGGACATTTCTATTTTACTATAGAAAGGTGTAGAGTCACTTTCTATTATAGTGATTCCAATTATCTGTGCACATAAGTCTTGTTGATTGTACTTGTGGGTCGGTATTTCACTGTGGTTATTTTTGAAAATGGGGAAGATTCCTATTTTTTCAGCCCAATCTAATGAAGATGTTTCCTCTTTCATTCAAGAGTTTAAACAATCTTGTATTTGTAATGGCCTTATAAGAAGGGAACAATGAACTGAATTTTTTCCTACCTTTTTGGATGGTTTAGCCCTTAGGTGGTTTGAAACACTAGGTGATAATATGAAAAACTCATGGGATTTATTAACTGAAATTTTTCTTGAAGAATTTGGTGAACAACAAAAATATGCAGATCTCATGATCGATATCATAAAGCTATCCCAAGGAGGAGAAGGAGAAGATAAAGGGATTATCATGCTCGTTTTCTAGAGCTAAGGAGGAAGCTCGATGCCCATATCCGGAAGGAAGGATTAGCGGATAGGTTGATGAATGGCATGGATAATATCCTATGTAAGCACTTCATTCTTGTGATGAAGCTAGAGATCAGACAATGAGTGAAGTATGACCACCCAGCTACCATTGAACAAGCAAATTAGATTGTAAGAAGACAAGAAGAAAGCATGAAAGAGAAGCCTAAAGAAATTGTTGCTAAAGTAGAGCCTACACCAGCACCTTTAGTCCACAATCCATAACCACTCTCGGTGAGCACAAATCTTTCTCCTAGTACATCTACTGAGTATGAAGATCTGCTCAGGAAGATGGGCCAGTTAACTATTAATCTTTTTCAAGGAAAGGAATTTAGTTCTCAGGGAGAAGATAGAGGTCCAAAAAGAAATATTTCTAAAGTTGTATGTTATGGTTGTTATAAAAAGGGTCATTATAAGTATAATTGTCCAAATAGAGCTTCTACATCTGGTACAAGAGATAATGATAAAGGAAAAGCACCTGTGAATTCTTTTGATGTAGTAGATAAGAGCATAAATAATAAAGTAGATGTGTTTGTAACAAAAAGAAAGAAAGAAAAAGATAACAAAGATGGAAATGATCCTAAGAAGATGAAAGGAGAAACTAGTAAAAACATAGGAGAAGAAAGTTGGGTGTGTAGAATTTTCTGATTTCATAGGGACAAGGACCGTACTCCATCTTAGAAGATCTATCCAAAAGGCCTACAAATATTACATATGGTCAACCCTTGGCTATGTCTTCTGAGAAGAGGCGGGAGCTGCGAAGTGGACTCAATGCTTGATGAAGGAAGGAGGTTGAGGTCCCTCTTTTGGAGGCAAAGGCAGATCTCTACACTCCATAAGCTGAGGTATCATGTAATGGTATTTCAATTCATGATGTCTTAGTTGATGGAGGTGCTGCAGTTAATGTAATGACCAAGTTTGTAATGAATATGTTGGGTTTAAAAATTGATCACCCCTCAACACTTATGTTAAGGTCATTAAATAAGGGAAAAACTAAACCAGAAGATGTAGTTTTAAATGTGGCAATATTTTTTATGGGTGTTGTATGTGTGGTAGACTTTCAAGTGATGAAAAATGGTACTGTTGCATACCCAATGTTGTTGGGAAGACCATGGCTAAGGAGAGTTCATGTAAGAAACTACTGGAATGAAGGCTTTATGACACTTGGACATGGTAGAGAGAGGGTGAAGATAAATGTGATCCCTCAGCATCATAAGGCAGAACCTGTGGATTCAACTGATGAAACTGATGATTCAACATCCTCTGATTACTCTAGTACCAGTGAAGTGGACACCGAAGATGAAGAAAGTGAGGTTGATGTTTAGGTCATGGATATCCTTCCAGTCACACTGACTCATGACCCCATAAAATTATCTGAAGAATAAATTGATGATCGTCTCCAACAAATAAATATTGGTGATGTTGTGATGGAGAGTGAGAAGGAATCCTACATCCAGATCTTTCGAAGGTACATACACATATTCACTTTTGATTACAAGGAACTCTGTCAAGTAAGTTGGGTAGAACATTCTATTGAGCTGGTATATGGTACTAAGAAAATAAAGTAAATGCCATATAGAATGAATCCTAATTTTTCCAAGACTGTAAAAGAAGAAATAGATAAGTTGCTTGATGCAGGATTCATATTTGCTGTGGAGAATTCAGAATGGGAAGCTATGAATTTGTGTTGATTATAGGAATCTCAATAAGGCAACAAAGAAGGATCATTACCCTCTTCCATTCTCAGATCGAATCTTGGACAAAGTAGTTGGTTAGGAGTATTATAGTTTTGCTAATGGATATAAAAAATACAACCAAGTTCATATAGCAGAGAAAGATCAGCTGAAGACCACATTCAGCACTCCTTGCGGAACATTTTCTTAAAGAGTTATGCCTTTTGGGTTGTGTAATGCTCTTAAAATGTTCCAGCGCTTGATGAACAAGGTGTTTGAACCCTACATTGGGAACTTCATCAGAGTATTTCTGGATGATTTTTGCATCTATGGGAGCAAGATGGACTACCTGCACCAGATGGAGACAACATTTCAAAGGTTAGATGAAGCACAAGCCTCACTAAACCCTACAAAGTGTGTCTTTGGATGTTCTAATGGCATTTTTTTAGGGCATGTTGTATCCAAAGATGGTATTGGTATTGATCCTGATAAAGTTTTGAAAATCAAAGAGTTACCATTTCCTACGAATAGAAGTAAGTTGAGATCATTTTTAGGCCATTTGGGTTACTATAGAAGGTTCATCAAGAATTTCTCAAAAATTACACAGCCACTAACCCAGTTCTTGAAGAAGGATGTTACTTATGAACCAGGAAATAAGGTGCATGAAGCTTTTGAATAACTAAATGAAGCATTGGTGTCTTCACCTGTTTTAAAGAATCTAGATTGGAGCAAGCCATTCATTGTGTATACTAATGCCTCAGATGCAGCACTAGGAAGTACTCTTAGCCAAAAGGATGAAAATGGGAATGATCATCTAGTTTACTTCAGGAGCATAAAAATGAGCAGTGCTGAGGTAAATTATACTGTAACTGAAAAAGAGGCTCTAGCTATCATTTTTTCTATAAAGAAGTTTAGAAATTACTTGCTAGGGCAGAAATTTATATTTGTAACAGATCATCAGGCTCTAAAGTATATTGTAAATAAGCCTAACCCAGCAGAGAGGATATAAAAATGGATAATTTAGTTACAAGAATTTTAATTTGATATTATAGATAGGCCAGAAAAGAAGCATGTAAAAGTAGATGCACTCTCTCGAGCCTATGATGGTTTAGGTTCATCTTGTGATGATGATGATTTCCCAGATGCAACATTGTTATCCCTTGACACAATCCCTAGTGAATACATAGATATTTGGAATTATCTGAATGAATTCAAGTTTCCTGATGGTGCCAATGTAAAGACTAAGAGAAAGATTACTCAAGCCAGTCATCCATATTCTATTCTGCATGGAGTATTATTTTGAATAGGACCTGATGGACAGTAGAAGAGAGCAGTTGGACGTGATCAAGTGAAGGAGCTGATAGAAGAATTCCACAATGGTACATGTGGAGGAAACTTATCTGGACAACTTACAGTAAGAAGAATCTTGGATGCAGGTTATCACTGACCCACTCTTTTTAGAGATTGTTATAATTATTGTAAGACATGTGATATTTTTCAAACACATGGTAATTGTAAGACTTCATCAGTTTGATTATTCCCTATTCTTCCAATTGGTCCCTTTGAAAAGTGGGGAATAGAAATTGTAGGTCCACTTCCAACTACCCCATGCCGAAATAAGTATATTGTAGTTGTCACAGATTATTTAACCAAGTGGGTTAAAGCTAGGCCACTGAAAACAAATTCCATGAATGAAGTGGCAAGGTTCATATATGAACGCATTGTCACTAGATTTGGTTGTCCATTAGAAATTATAACAGATCAAGGAAGCCACTTCATTAATGAGGTGGTAGAAGCCCTAGTCAATAAGTTTTCTATTAAGCACAGGAAGGCAACAACATACAACCCAAGCAAAAATGCATAGGTGGAACAAACAAATTTTGTGTTGTGTCAAATTCTAGCAAAAGATGTAGCCTCATAGGTACATAAGTGGGATAAAAGGATTCCTGTAGCATTGTGGGCATATAGGGCAACATCAAAGTCAGCAACAGGATACTCCCCATTTCAGTTGGCTTATGACATTGATCCAGTTCTTCCTATTGAGATTGATATTCCCACTGTGAGAGTTATGAAAAATGAAAGGATGGATGAAAGTGATTCAATAAAAGAAAGGTTGGTACATCTTCATTTGCTAGAGGAAATGAGGGAAATAGCGAAGGATACAAGCTATAAGAAGAAAATGAAACACAAGGAATACTTTGATCAAGAGATCTATTGGTATCCATTTCATGTGAATGACTTGGTTCTAGTATATGATTCCAGATACAAAAAAAGAAGGTAGAGAAAATTTGTTCCCAAAGGATGGGGCCCTACAAAATAGCAGTTGTGCATGGAAATGGTACATATTGACTGGAGGAATTGGATGGTACTCCCATTATGAAATGGGACAACCATGACAATTTAAAGATTTTCTAGGCACCAGCTTCAGAATGTCCATAAGAATCTACTCCGAGGATGGAGTAGAAGTTAGGAAGGGGAAAATGTCGACATTAAAATTTTCCTTCGTAATTTCTATTTTATTAATGTATGTATTAGGAATAGGATGTTGTTAAGTATAATTAGCAGTGGCATCTAATAGAAGATAACGATATTGTCAGTACGGTGCCACCAATAATGTAGAGTACGATAACAGTCAAAGTACAATAGGAATGTTGTTAAAAGTAAATATTTGTAGTAAGTGGTCTGGTAATGTTAAAATGTCAAAATTGGGATAAGTAGAGAAGTAGGGTCTACATGATTAGGAATTAGAAATATTATATTTGTAATAAGGAAAAAGAGTGATGTCATAAATATTTTGTGTATTTTATTAAAAAGGTTGAACCCATGTGAGATGATAAGGTTTATCTTATCTTTGAAGATAAGCCTACATGTAAAGGCAAGAGTTAAGGCATGGAATATGATTGGCCGGAAGAGATTTCCTATCCTATCTTACAGATAGGGTGGATAAGCCTAAATTCCTATAAATAAAGAGGCCACCCCCCTCATTTGGCATAGAAAGAAGTAGTGAGAAATATTGTATGAGTAAGTGTGTAAAGGAAGCCATCATTTTGAAGGTTTGTTAAAGAAGCCATTAAGAGGTGTAATTGTAAAGTTTCTCCCATAGTTATTGTTGGAAGGCAAGTGAAGTCAGTAACACTTGAAGTAGCTCATGGGTGAGATTGTAACAATTTCATGTTGATATTATAATTTACACTGATATTTTAGATTTATCATCATTCCTTCTTATCATAGTATATGGTATTTTTATGTTATGTTTATTGTGTTTCCAGATTACATCCACCAAACTAAAAGTTGTGCATTAGTAAATAATCATAGCACGAGGAGTTCCTGATGAAGAATTATCATACTGCCAAATTGGTGATGACATAACTAGCTTAAAATCATCTCAAATTTGACAATTACTTATTTTAAAACATTACAAACTAGGAGGTAATTAATTCCACAAGGCTATCTATCTAAATCCACAGTACTGAAAATTGTTTCATACCTCCATTGAATGAGGATGCAAGCATAAGTTCAAGAAGGAGTGGATTATCATTTAGGTTTGGAACCCTAATCTTCTTTATTTGAGGATAATTTTTTTATCATAACTTGAAAAGGGTTACAAATTACTGTGGCAATGGTTAGAGGGAGAAGGTCAATTTATTACATTATGATCGAATTAGTTATTAACTGGTATTTTAATGAGACTTAAGAGTTCAACTAGATTTGGGTAAAATGTTCATTTAGCAACATCTTGATTAAGTTTGACAATCAATACACGTAGGGTTCCCAAAATGGAAGCACAAGACATCATGTTTCACAAAAAGAGAATAAGGTTTAATCCATAGTTAAGGTTAAGTATGGTAGGTTCCTAAGTACTGGTAGAAAATTCATTTCTTTCCAAAACTAATATTCTTAACTTTCTCGACAATAACCCAATTTCATTTTTATTTTATTTATTGATTTATTTTTTATTAACTTTAGAAACATGATTCCAAACCCATTAAAATTATACAAAGAATAGTATGGATGCCAATACCATGGAGGGTTATTAAAAAATGAAATTTTTATGACTCGAAAGAAGAAAAAAAACCATTGTTAATCGAGAGAGCAAAACATGGTTATAACATTTCTATCCAACATGGCACATACAAACGACAGGTGTCACAAAATTCTAAAGAAATTTGGATGAGAACATAAAGGTGAAAAATTTGGTCAAGCCATGCTAGAATAATTTCATGATTGATAAATACTATTACCAAAAGGATACTCATAACAAGGTGAAGGTTACATATCATTTATCACAAAAATAACTACAAGTTTCGCTACAAAAGGACAAGACAAATTTATGTCAAAAATACCAATAATCCAAAAAAAGAGGCCTTTCAAACTCCTTTACAAGAACCATTACAACAATACAAAAAAATTGACATTTGTAAATGAAACTTCATAAATCAACCCTATGAAATATTTTCAACTCTTTCCTTTTATCTACTTGCATAATCCATCTGCACAAGTATTAACTTGAGTCAGTTCGTAAGAACTGAGGAGGCTAATACTACCCATTGCAATAGTAAGATAACATTTAAAAATATCATGAAAGGAATGCTCTATCTCAAGAATGGATCAAAGAAAAAACCACTTATCAACCAGGATTTTAATGAATCTTGAGAATTTAACCAGAATGGGTAAAGGTTTCACTTAGGCTTCACTAGATGAGTTTTACAAAAAAAAGACAATTTACCTTGAAAACAACTGAGAGATAGATTGCATGGGTTCTAAACTATCTTCTCTTACTTAATAAATCTTATTATCTTCTAAAATTTAACCATAGATTTCACCTTATGATCACTTAATAATTCACCCAAAAGATAATGTCCATTAGTTTAGCTAGGGATAACAAGGTATATAATTTTATTTTAAAAGGGATAGTTCCCTCTTTGATCAATTATGGATTTAATTGTTATCAAGTAGGTCGCATCTATATATTAATTCACTCATAATTTTTTTTTAAAGGATTACCCACCCTTCTAATAATGTTTATAATAGCATTGTTACTATGTCGAAGAAGGGTTCACAACACAACATTATTATTATTATTATTATTTTATTTTTTTTACCTCATGCAAAAAGCTTACCATTACTCTTTTAAAAAAAAACTATTCATAGTTACATCATTGGTATTTGACACAACATACGAACCCAAGAGATAAAACAGTTCTAGGGAACCATGACTACGGAACAGAAGTAACAACATTGACCAAGAAACTCTAAACTATTATTAGAATTTCTATAATCCATTAAGGTCACTCAACAAATAAGCAATCCAATTTTCTTATATTTTTAACTAATTAACAGAACCCACAACAATAACCTTAAGGTCTAGTCACTCCGAAAAAAAAATAAAAAATAACAACCTTAAATTTTCCAGCGAGAGGGAGAAAGGTATTTGAATCACTTCTTATTGAGTCTATATTAGAGTAGGTAATATATTAACTACCACTATATTTATTTTCCCCTTTTTCTCTTTATATGTGTGTGTGTGTGCGCACGCGTGAAATCAAATTAATCACACAACAACAGATAAGTCTAATTCATCCATGCAAACAAATAGTATTCAAGTTCTATTAGAACAATACTTAAGGAGGAACATATTTATACAGCTTCATCAATAAGACAAAATTTTCCTCCACATGTTCTTAAAATGTTGATAAAGATTTTTACATAATAACTCAACATCTTCAGGACACTCAACTCGAATTGGGTTCGAAAAAGGTGATCATTATTACCTCTTATCAAACAAGTCTCAATAATCTAAAAGAGAGCTCAATGACCTCTTCACAATATTAAACATACTCAAGTCATTTTCCCTTATAGGGGTACGACACTTGCATGACCATTAAAGGCCATTTTTTTAATAAAAAAGGATGATTTACTAAAAAGAATACACAGTCACCAGAAAGGCTTCACACAACAGTGACATCTCTGTTTCCTAGATTAAGAAAAATCTAGAATATAGATATATTTCCTTGATTGAAAAAACCCCATATGATATGTAGTTTCTAAGGTTAGATATATCAATGAAAATAACTAGAAAAAGTGCTTTCCCACACTATGAGAATACATATGAGAGTCTAATTGAATAATCACCTCAATAGCTTAACAAACAACTTGAATCGAACACCCAACTATGAATATAACTGAATCACAAATTTAGATATTTACATTAGGAAAATACTAACATTCGTTAAGGAAAACCGTTCATTAGCCATGTAAATAAAAAAAATGAAAATATCCAAAAAAAGGGAGTGAAAATCCATGTCCAAACAAACGATTTAGAGGGAAACTAGTATACTTAGAGAGATCAATAATAAAAAACAAACCAAACCACTCCAAGATGCCATTCAGGAAAAGAACATACGTTTCATGGGATTACAGAAATGATAGCAGAAATTTGTAGAGTTTAGACTTAACATGCCTATAATAAGCCTCCATGATGCAGCCACAAGCTTACTATGACATGAATCATCTCCTTTTCTCTACTAGCAAAACGTCCATGCTCTAAATAGTCACACTTGGCATAGATAGGGGAAAAAACATGGTTACGGTCATGGTGGATGGCCTTGCTCTTTTCCCCACGCATTTCTTGGATCTCCACACGAAAACAAAAACCCTCCAAGGCAGTCCCCCCGAAGCAACTCACAAGGCCTAATATGGCACACCCTACCAGTCAAAGTAGAAAAGAGAATAAAAAAAAGAAAATACCCACCCAAATCAAGTGGCTAGCACCAAAATGGTAAAAGGACCACATGGAGAAAAAGAAAATAGGCACGTTTGCAAAGGAAGTGAGTAAGCTGTAGGACAGGAGGCTCTAAGTCAATCCAACACATTTGATGGGGAGTTTTAACACTCATCCTTCCATGACCTCCAGTCAACGAGCCTCCACATTATCTCACACGATAAGAGTCAAGAAGACATGATACACAACAATACATTTACTAGATAGTTCAGATCCCCCCTTTATTTCAATGAAAACTTCACTATAGAAAAGTCTGGAGCGACTGCAAGCCACGCGGCCCAAAAACTAAAGAACCAATCAAACAAAAGGAAACATATTTAACTCCATTAAGAAATAATAAATGGAGGGAAGGATTCCACCAAACACCACCCACCCCCACCAGCTCAACCAAAAATTTAGAAAATAAAAACAACCAAAAACAACACCCAACAAGATAAAATTTCACTTGGTGAAAAGGATGTGCTAAGGACCAGGCCGCTACCAAGAGGAAAGGAGTTGGTAGATAAAACATTAAGTTTCATGGTAAATGGTAATCTCTTCAAAATTAGTGCTACCTCAAAATATCCCCTCGATCAAAGAAAACAACTTAGCCAAGGTTAGTTAGAAGTTAGTGTTAGTGCAAATCAGCAGCACCCTTGGGTGTTTTCTCAGATTTCTAGTTTAATAGTAAGCATCCAATGTGATTGCAAAACATTGAATCTTTTCCCCAAGTGTGGGACTTGCAAAATTGGAAAAATAATCTCCAGATTAAAGGTTGGTTCCTCAACTCCTCTGATCATATGTATGCTTGAAAATTTTAGAGGTTTAATACTAGATCCTACTCTAAATGCCAAGGAGACAGAGATAAAGGATGCAAAAGAAATAAAACTAAGTAAAATTAGTGATACACCAAAGGAGTGGTGAACATCTATTTCTGAAAATTGACACAGGTTACAAAATGCTAATAAAATCATGCACAAATTGCTAAAATGTAATGAAGGGTCAGTATAGGGAAAACAACACAAGAGAGGATTGAAAATTCATTCACAAAGCTTGTATTGTCATTTCCATCTTTAAGATACAATGCATTACAACAAAAAAGAGGTAGAAAACTTGTTGTAGTCCTAAAAGAGGTTTGATATTCCACAAATTCACTTTCCAGGGTGAAGGAGAGAGCCTACGGTTCATAAAAATGTCCAACCCTTTACAAATGAGCCAAATCTGGCTTTTAACAATGAAACCTGAGCTCAGGAAGGAGAAAACATGGGAAAAGTAAAGAAATCATTCAACCACCAATCAAATCTATCAAAAAAGCATGGGTACCCTTAAAATTTCATTCCCCAAGATTTTTGACCATGCTAGAGAAGAATGGAAGCAATACTACATTAAAGTTCTGCTCTTTTCCCCATTCCAGAGGCATTTTCTCATTTTTCTCTCACCAAACTGCATCAAAAAACAAAATTGAATATTTCATCATGTAGATAACTTCAATATCTTTCCAATGACACCAAAATTGAGAAAACCTGAGCTCTATATCAAAAGTTATGCCCCTCTGAAGATTTAGGGAAAAAAGAGCAAAAATTGGGTCGGTGGGCCGAAACCCAAAAATTTTCCCTCTTTTTTGAATTTGGGAAAAATTCGCCAAAAATCCCCACCCCCACCACTCCAATGCCATGTGGCATGTTCTTATTGGATGTGGGCTTCACAAAACCATCTTACACCTTTTTGAATTTTTGGAAAACTTTCCTTTGTCTCTCTGTCCCCGCCGCTCCGATGACACGTTTCACCTCCTCATTGGTTGGCGGCGATGCACTTCTAATTTTACCTTTGCCCATTTTTCCACTTTGGCAATATTACAAAATTGACCCCGTGCACCCATCCTCCGCCAAGACCAGGACACGTGGCGTGCTCCTATTGGTTGTGGGATTTCGAGCTAACATCCTTCTTTTTTCCCCACGCCAACCCTTTGGAAAATTTTCTAACTTCGCACCGCCCCTCCGACCTCCACTGAGACCAGGATATGTGGCATTTTCCCATTCGCTATGGGCCCTCGGGCCAGATTTTCCTTTTTTACCCCTTAACAATTTTGGTAAAAATCCAAAATTCACTCCACTACCCCGATTCTCGCCGGCCACATGGACACGCGGTAGCCTCCAATTGGTTTGTGGAGCTTCGGGCCAAATTTTTCTTTTTTGCCCCTGCCGAACCCTTTGGAAATTTTCCTAACTCACCTCCGCCAACCCACTAGTCTGCCACCACGTGGCACTTTCTCATTGGTTATAGACCTTCCTAGGGAAAATTTCTCTCAAAAACTCCACTGAGCCATAACTTGCAAAATATAAGGAGTTAGAAGGAAAAATTTTCCTTTCTAGAAAGGTGAGAAAATTCTCTATCTGATGAAGCCATTTCTAGAAAATTTTGACTGCCTGAAAAGTGAAAAAAATTGACTGAGGCACAAGGAAGGAAGAAATGAAAGAGAGTTAGCCAAAAAATAAGCAAGGGGATTATTTTGGATAACAATTTTAGCAACTTAGAGGGGTCATCTGCCTACTAGATGAAGTTACCAGTTTCCTGAAACAATCCATTGGGCATGAATTCATCAAATTAACTGCTTGGTACTCCCAAATCATTACAAGAAAATTCAAGAAGGAATATTGTGAGAGTAGAACATCACTTGATCTAGAACATGGTCTGCAGAATGCATCCTTGGGATAGCAAGCTTGTGCCAAAGCACTTACAGAAATGTAAAACTAATATACAATAGAAAAATCTGCACAAGCACTTGGAGGAATGAAAATCTAAGCTAATATGTACAAGATGGAGAGTTTCCTTTCTAGTAGGAATGGTTTAGATGGATTCCATTAACTGGAATCTGCAGTTCTCCACCATCCAATGTAGACAATTGGAAGGCATTGCTTTTCTTACATTTTGTGACCATGTAGGGGCCACTCCAAATGGCATCAAACTTTGAATGCCTTTCTGGCTTTGCTCGGTCTGCATCCCATTTCAGCACTAAATCTCCAACTTGGAAGGTTCTAGCCTTAGCTTTCTTATCAAAGGCCCTCTTGACCAAGGCTTGGTCCTTCTCCATTGCTTGGGCTATATGCTCTCTGATTTCTTGGAGCTCTATCAATTCTACATATCTAACCTCCAAGGGTTCAAACTCCAACAAATCCAATTACTTCATGAGTTCCAACGTTGGCAACTCAAGTGACATGGGAAAGATTGCCTATCTTCCATAAACAAGTCTGAATGGAGAGTTACCTGTGGATCTATTGGGAGTTATCCTATCAGCCCACAAGGCTGATTTCAATTTGGTGTTCCAAGTCCTCTGATTTTCATCAAGAGTCCTCTTGATGATCTTTAATAAGTTTTTGTTGGTAGACTCAGCTTTGCCATTACCTTGAGAGTAATAATTTGATGAAGTGCTCAGAAAAATCCCATTTTTAACAGCCCATTCAGTTACCTTTGATCCTATGAATGCCAAAGCATTATCTGATATTATAGTGGTAGGTATACCAAATCTTGTTATTATCACCTCATAGAAGTCTAGAATGCTAGATTCATTTGCCTCTTTGATTGCTACCACTTAGTCCATTTGGTGAAGTAGTTTGTTGCTGTTATAATCCACTTGTTTCCCTAGCTTGAGTTTGGGTTAATGACTCCAATGAAGTCCAAACCCCATTTCATGAATGGCTAGTCAACTGAAATTGGGTGCAATGGAAGGGCTGCTAATATTTCCTTACCTGTGAAGAATGCATAATTTTTGCACCTCTTGATCCATCCATAACAATCACCAAACACCTTGGGCCAATAATAGCTAGCCTTCATGATCTTGAGGGCTTTCACTCTTGGAGAAAAAAGACCCCCAACTGATCCACCATAGAACTCTTCTAAAATTCTATTAATTTGACTTGTCCCAATGCATCTCAGTAACACTCCATTTATATCCTTTTTGAACAAGACACCATCAAAAAGTGCATATGGGAGAGCCTGCAATCTGAAGTGTCTTCTCTTGGTTTTGTTCATCTCTAGAGGGCATAGGCCTATTTGTAAGAATTGCACTATGTCTTGGGTCCAGCAAGGAGTAAGCACACCATCATTCTCTTCTTGAATGCTTCTTGGTTCTTAGTTGTCTTACAACGCCAAAACAACATCCTTCCCATTACTTGCTTCCATTGATTTTGTCAAGAACAACTACTCACATTCCCTTTCATCAAACCAGCTTAGTGAATTTGATCTCAATTTCATACTCCATGACACAAGTAATCCACCCTGCATGTTTTTCATTTAGGTCTTTGTTGAGGAGGAAGTCCTTAACTCCCACATGAGAAACCAATAGTTGAACCTTGTTGTTTGAAACTAGATGCTTAAATTTCTTCAAGCTCCTAATCACTACAAGAACATGCTTCTCAATGAAAGAGTACCTCACCTCATAGTCCTCCAGGATTTGGCTAAAGAAGGAAATTGGCTGCTCTGCATTTTCTTTTTTCTGCTATACTAAAATTGCAGAAATTGTATCATCACCTCCAAATGCATAAATGATAAAGTCATTAGAGAAATCTAGGTTAATGAGAGTTGGAGCTGTGAGATAGACTCTTTGATTGCCTCAAAACTTTCCTTACCTTTAGATGTCCATTTGAAAGCCATACTTTTCTTCAACATCATAATTATTGGCTTGACAAGGGCTACAAAATCTTGAACAAACCTCCTAACAAAATTTATTCTTCCCAAGAAATTTTGAAGGGCCTTCTTATGACTTGGTAATGGTAGTGTTTTTATTGCTTCAACCCTCTCTAGATCAATTGCTAATCCCTCTTTGGAAACAATGTGGCCTAGGAGCTTTCCCTCATGAGCTAGGAAAATACATTTCTTGGGATTCAAGGATACCCCAAATCTTCTACATCTTTGGAACACTTGTCTCAAATGAAAGAGATGATCTGTTGCACTTTTAGAAAATACAGTAATATCATCTAGATATATCAAGCACTATTTTTTTTATCAATCCCTTGAAATCCATATCCACTTCCCTTTAGAAGGTAGTTTCAGCATTGGACAACCCAAATGGCAATTTTCTATATGCATAAGTCCCCCATTTGGTGGTGAAGGTTATTTTGAACTTATCATCCTCCTTTACCATGATCTGATTATACCCCGAATAACCTTCTAGCAATGAAAACCTCTCAAAGCCAGCAACAACCTACAAAATTGGTTCCATAGAAGGAAGTGGGTAGTGATCCTTGAGGGATGCTCTATTCAAATCTCTAAAGTCTACACACAATCTGATTTCTCCACTCTTCTTTCTAACTGGAACCAAGTTTTCTACCCAGCTAGAATGCTTGATGGGAAATATGATACTTGCCTCTATTAACTTATTCAATTCCCTCTTCATGAGAGGCTCCATGTGTGGATTAACTGGCTTTGTTTTTTCCTGATGGGTTTAGCACTTGGATCCAATTCAATTGTGTGTTGAGCTAGCTTGGGATTGAAACCTCTCAATTCTTCATAGCTCCAAGAAAATATATCCAGGAACTCTTGGCAAAGTTGCATGAACTCATACCTTTCTTCCTTGGTTTCCACTTTACCAATTTGAAGTGATTTTCCTTCTCCCACTGAGATGGGTACTGAATCTCCTCCCTTGACTTAGATGTTTGCTTTCTCTTTCCTAAATTGATCATTAGGATTAAAGATGGACTCCAAAGGTGACAAGTCCTTTTGGCAGTTTGTTGGTTCTCAGCTGTACTACTTGATCACCATACTTTGTTTCTAACTTTTCCTGATTTTTGGCTGAGAACTCAACTTCTTCTTACAAGAAATTGATGATCTGTTGGTCACTTTCAAACACTTTCCAACTTACATTATTTTCTGGCACTGATGGCCTTACAATCACATGAATTCTTGGCTGCAATTTATCTTCCTTGATACTTTCCACAACATCAAAGGCTTCCCCAACTGTTGCAAGTCTATCAGCAGCTTGGTTTTCTTTCCTAGGGATGGAATTGATGCCAAAGCCTTCAAAATCCTCAATGAGGTCCCACACCCTATTCTTATAACACTTGAGCAGGTCATTTTTGGCAGCATGTTGCCCTTTAACTTGATTAACAATCAGCTCACTATCACCAAATACTTGTAAGTTTTTGATACCCCTTTTCCTTGACCAATGCAATCCTTGTATCAAAGCTTCATATTCAGCAGTGTTGTTAGAACATGCAAACTGAAATCTAAAAGTTGAATAATACCTAATTCCTTGAGGTGAAACAATCATAGCTCCCCACCTGCACCTTGTCTACTTCTTGATCCATCAAAGAATAACTACCATACCTCATTGTCATCTGTATGGTCTGGTTTGGTGATGCTAGGAATAGGAAGATTTTCTTCATGCATGCAATAAACTCCTAGTTCAGATTCCTCTATTTCCTTATAGGGATCAATAGCATGTACCTTGCTTTCCCATTCATCAAGAGTCAAATCAGCTTCATCTGTGTTTGGATAATCCTCTTGATCAAATGTTTGAACAGTTGGCATTGATTTAGCTTGGAGTATGAGGCTAAATGTGAAATTTTGCAATAGGTTTAGACCTGATTGTGGCCTTAGTTCCATATCTAGTTCTAAACAACATATGTGACCAATCAACAGATAAGTAGCCTCCAATTCTAGCTATGAAATCCCTTGATAAACATAGGGTAAAAAGTGGTGGAAAATCTATCAATGACACATCTTGCAACACAGTGGCATTGGGGCATGCATGTAAAGTAACACTCAAATCTTTAATTAATCCCAATGTTGTTACTTCTTTCCCATCCAGTTGCACCATCCCTTTGGATGTGAATTCATATTGGAGGCCCAGCTGATAGGCTATTTTCTTAGGCATTACAAAACTACTTGCCCCAGAATCAATCATACAATTGTGTACTAGTTTATCCCCAATGATCAATGAAACATAGAATGGAGGGGGTTTCAAGACTTTAACTTCCTGTCCTCCAAGTTTCCCCTCAGGATGAGCAGCATTTGTGAGTACCTTCTCTTGTATATGAGCTTGCTGATTTGAAATTGACCAGTTTTTCATGGCGTCTTGTAGTAGATCCCTTTGGCCTAGGATGGATAGTGATTCCCAAATAGATATATTCACATTTGTCTTCTTCATTTGTTCAATGATGTTGAATGGGGATGAAACATCTCTTTTCTGCCCCCTAGCTTGCACACTCTTTTCTTGTACATGGGATGAAATAGCTGGAATTTGAGCTAGTCTAGAAGGTGGCTTGGGCTGCCCTGGCACATTTGGAACTGTATTTTTTTTTGCCAGCACTTTGTGAAGTGATGGAAGGTTGTGGATCACCTGGAGCTAATGACTGCCCTTCACCAGTATTCCTCTTTTTTGACCTTGTGTTACCTGCTACATTCTGGGAAATTGTTTGATTCATACCACAACAATCCTCAGCCTGCCAATTCACAAGTGTAGTCTCATTTGGAGTTTTATTTTGCTAAGATGTTCCTTGTTGTTGGTTTGTTTCTTGGCTCACCTCACCCTCTATGCTAGTTTTTGTCACCATCAAGGCTTAGTTCAAAGCACCATTGAAGCACATAGACTAGTTGTGAGGTTCATTGCATGGGAAACACCAATCATACTCTTGTACTATATTATTTTACACTGGCACTAAGGCTTTAGAGGTAGATGCAACACTGGGATTATATGGCTGAAATGGTCTTTTGGCAGGAGGCCTTACTTGATTTTGATTTGCAGTTGGATTGGGTGGCCTATTAGGATGATATGGTTGCCTATTAGGCTGAGCTTGAGACTGATAAGAAGGTCTAAAACTTTGGGCTTTCTACCTCTTGAGTGTAACCAGCTCATTGCCTAAATTTTGTAATTGTTTCATGACTTCTTGAAGTTCATTTGAGGCACTAGAGGATGAAGTAGAAGTTTCATTTGAACTCTAATTTCTAGGAGTGGGAATAGGAGCTAAAATAGGTGCTTGACTAGTGCTTGGGCTTTCCAAGTTTGGATACAAGGGAATGGGAGGACTAGGAGCCAACTTACCAGCTTGAATCAATCAATTTTCAGCCCTAATGGCAATGCTATAAGCTACAGGTATATCTGTACCTCCCATGGATTGAATTAACATAGAAATATCAGAATTTAAAGCTTTGAGATACTATAAGAAAGCACCTTCAGTTGTTGGCCTTACTGCCACTGGGATTCTATCCCATCTCCTTTGAAATCTGAAGTTGAAGTCTATTAGATGCTTATTGGGAGCTCTCTTTATAGTTGTCAGTTGTTCCAGAAGAGACAAATTATCTCCCTTTTCTCCAAACTGCTCATGAAGAGCTATGCACAACTAGTTCCAATTTTGGATAGAGCCTGCCCCAAGGCTCCTGAACCATTGCAAGGCTTTCCCTTTGAATGAAGATGCCAAAAATTTGACAAAAATTTGCATTTCAACAATCTCATGGATTGCACAAACATTAGCAATGTCTTTGACATGATCACCAGGAGTGGTGTAATTTTCCCCGGTAAAGTATGGGATGTTCTTCAATGCTGCAACTGGAACTGGATTTTTTGCATTGAGAGAAAGTGGGTTTTTGCCAGTGAAGTTGACATAAGGGTTGTGTTGTGCCATTCTGATTGGCTTGAGAACCCTTGTTGATTGGGTGAAAGGTCTACCTAGGTGGAGGGGTTGATAGAGTTCTGTTTGGTGGAGATGGAGACCTTTGAATCCTTCTTCCTTATTGTCTTCTTCCTAGGGATAACTACAGATACTCAGACAATCCCTCTTCTCTGGCCCTTGACCTTGTTTGGATCCTTCTCATGAATCTTCAGACTTGGACTGCTAAAAACAATTGATTTTTCCTCTTTGGACTCGCCAGATGTGTAAATTAGGTCTCTTTTAAGCAAGAAATTACAACAAAATCACAATAACTTTGTTGCAATGAAGATGAAAACCTCTAAGGTCCCACTGGGCATGCCAAAACTGTTATTGAAAATCAGCAGCACCCCTGGATGTTTTCTCAAATTTCTAGTTTGATAGTAGGCATCCAGTGTGATTGCACAACATTGAATCTTTTCCCCAAGTGTGGGACTTGCAAAATTGGGAAAAGAATCTCCAGATTACAGGTTGGTTCCTCAACTCCTCTGATCATATGTATGCTTGAAAATTTTAGAGGTCTAATACTAGATCCTACTCTAAATTCCAAGGAGATAGAGATAAAGGATGAAAAAGAAATAAAACTAACTAAAAGTAGTGATACACCAAAGGAGTGGTGAACATCTATTTCTGTAAATTGACATAGGTTACAAAATGCAACAAAAATCATGCACAAATTGCTAAAATGTAATGAAGGATCAGTATAGGGAAAAAAACACAAGAGAGGATTGAAAATTCATTCACAGAGCTTGTATTGTCATTTCCATCTTTAAGATACAATGCATTACAAAAAAAAAGAGGTAGAAAACATGTTGCAGTCCTTAAATAGGTATGATATTCCATAAATTCACCTGCTAGGGTGAAGGAGGGAGCCCGTAGTTCATAAAAATGTCCAACCCTTTACAAATGAGCCAAATCTGGCTTTTAACAATGAAAACCCAAGCTCAAGAAGGAGAAAATGTGGGAAAAGTAAAGGAATCATTCAACCACCAACCAAATCCATCAAAAAAGCATGGGTACTCTTAAAATTTCATTCCCCAAGATTTTTGACCATGCTAGAGAAGAATGGAAGCCATACTACATTAAAAATGGTGGTTGAACATCAGTTTTGCTCTTTTACCCATGCCATAGGTGTTTTCACATTTTTCTCTCACCAAAATCCATCAAACACAAAATTGAAGATTCCATCGTGTAGAGGACTTCAATAGATTTCTAATGACTCCACAATTGATAAAACTGAGCTCTGGATTGAAAGTTATGCCCCTCTGAAGATTTAGGGAAAAATAGGGCAAAAATTGGGTCGGCAGGCCGAACCCCAAAAATTTTCCCTCTTTTTTGAATTTGGGAAAAATTCCCCAAAAGTCCCTGCCTGTCGCCACTCTAATGCCACATGGAATGTTCTAATTAGATGCAGGATTCACAAAACCATCTTATGCCTTTTTGAATTTTTGGAAAAAAATTCTTTGTCACTCCGCACCCCAACGCTCCAATGACACGTGTCACCTCCTCATTGGTTGGCGGGGATGCGCTTCCAATTTTCCCTTTGCACATTTGGCCACTTTGGAAATATTTCCAAATTATCCCCACGCCCCTGTCCTCCACTGAGACAAGGACACATGGCGTGCTCCTATTGGCTACGGGCTTTTAGGCTAATATCCTTCTTTTCACCCCATGCCAACCCTTTGGCAAATTTTCTAACTTCGTTCCACCCCTCTAACCTCCAATGAGACCAAGACACATGGCATCTTCCCATTCACTGTTGGCCCTCGGGCTGGGTTTTCCTTTTTTTCCCATTAACAATTTTGGTGAAAAGCCAAAATTAACTCCGCTGCCTCGATTCCCACCGGCCCCATGGACACATGGCAGCCTCCAATTGGTTCGTGGACCTTCAGGCCAAAATTTTATTTTTTTCCCCTTCCGTCCCCTTTGGAAATTTTCCTAACTCACCTCCACCAACCCGCCAATCTGCCACCACATGGCACTTTCTCATTGGTTGCGGACCTTCCTATGGAAAATTTCCTTCAAAAACTCCGTCGAGCCATAACTTGCAAAATACAAGCAGTTAGAAGGAAAAATTTAACTTTCTGGAAAGGTGAGAAAATTCTCTATCCGATGAAGCCATATCTAGAAAAAATTGAGTGCCTGAGAAGTGAAAAAAATTGACTGAGGCACAAGGAAGGAAGAAATGAAAGAGAGCCAAAAAATAAGCAAGGGGCTTATTTTGGATAACAGTTAGACTACGTGGGAGATAAATATTCCCCTTACCAAAATTAATGGAAAGGCATACTCCCATCCACCAAAAAACTTCCACAACTGACCAAAATTAAATAAAACAATAGTGTGTAGCTGGCACGGTAGAAAAGATGGTGGGGGGGTATGCGTGGTGCCTCCACACAACAAAATGTCTTACCAAAAAGATACATTTACAAGCATACAAGGGCGCTTAGATGACCATAGAGAATAAATAAAGAACATTGAATCATAAACATGAACACTACATCCAAGATGATGGCGGCACCCGTGAACAAGCTCCCCTTATGTGAATCGAGGCTCTAGAATGACGGTGAATGATAATGAATTAAAATATATTACAAGTAATTAATGATATTCCTGAAATTGACACCGAAAAGAAAAGAAAATAAATAAATAATAATAATAATAATAATAATTAATCGACATTTAGAATAATAATAGTATTATTATTATTGTATAGCCTATAAGTTTTTTTTATTAATCCTATTAATAAGTGCTGACAATCAAGCATGGTTAAAAAATATGACATGATTTTCCTTTAATAGGGAAATCATAACCGATGTTATAGGGGCCAGCAATGGCAATAACGACAAGAAAGCAAAAAACATGAAGAAGAGGGAGAAGGTTGAATATTCCCTGCGACAAGGGTAAATCCCACCAATGGTCGACAGGGGCACAATGATGCTCCACACTTAGAACATGATCACTAAAGTATGGACAGGAATAATGACAAACAAGGCATTACATTCTCCTCCCCTTAAGAAAGCATTGTCCTCGATGCGACATAACACAAGGGAAAGAAAGCAGTAAGAAACAAGGAACCGATGAGGTGAAGGTACACTCTATGGTTAATATTTATGATGCTAAAGCATGACCATGGGGTGGGCTTGGGAACATATGGCAGAAATTTGAATTTCCAAGTTCTGTGAAGATTGGCAGCTCTCTCTTATTCATTATTTCATTAGTCTCTTTCCATTATCATTATTTCTAGTTTTAGTTCTTTTAAAATTTCATAGTTGTAGAGTTTTAGCTTATTCATTCTTGTGGGTGTCCAACATGAACTGCTAATCTACACCCTACGAGAGTCATACAAGACATTATAGATTCACAAACATACAAGTACATACTTCAAAATGGTACCACACCACAATAGATCATTCAATGTATGGAAGAGAACATGCACAGACCACATAACATAGTACTTGTCACATAACTATGTTTGACAAATAATTCTCAAATTTTTTTTTACTTCAACAACCTAAAATTTCCACAGTCTCACAGATGAAGTTTTTCACATAACTCATAAAATAGCTACATGTACATAGGGTGAACAAGGGAAGCAACACCATATCCACAACATCACAAAACAAACTCAACTAACATGAGTAACACCTACATCATAGGACCACTCCCAAGACATCACAATAACTTAACATATATCCTGAAACATCAATCATACACACAAATCTCTTATGCCTCCCTCAAAGAGGTCAGTTTCCCTATGGCCCTAGGCACATAGAGTCTAGACACCCCTACCCCAAGTGACACAATAACTTGTGGTCCAAAAACCTGCTAGTTATCTATAACTCCTTGGGTCATACCCCCATACAACGAAGCAGGTCCATAGGTCCAATGATTCCATGGTGCATCCCATGACCTATTCCATATGTCATGACAATAGGACCAACACAACAATCTAATTCAAATGCCAAGTGGCAAAGTACAAGCCTTGGGTAAGGTAGTAAAATTTTAAAATTTAAAATAAGATTCAAAACCAAGAAAAATGAATGGCCAAATAGCCATAGTTAGTGTCAAAATCCGCATGTTAGTACTAAAAACCAAGGAAATGCCCAAAATGTAAAGCATGACAATCAAGAAAATTGCTGGTCCTTGTAGAAATAAATAAAAAAGTTCAATTTACAAATAAAATACACATATAATAATGTCACATTATGATAACTGTGTGGTCTTATCTTGCCACCAGGGGGGTACTCAACGATTTGTTGGCACTCGAACCATCGAGCCCCAACTCACAAAATAAAATAGCAGTAGTACAATATTCATCAACTCTATCATAATCATCCCGCCACCACTTCGATAAGGGTGAACACAATCATAGCTACCTGAAGGTTGAATCCATAAGAAAACCACATAAAGAGAGAGGGAGGAGCACAAGACACCATATACTGAGTCTAAGGTTAGCTCTAGTGATTGGTCAACCATACACCTTTCTTTACTCTAGAAATACACTTTTACCGATTTTCTTTAGGGTCGGTTAGCGCAAGGTTCACAACCTAATATGTAACTACATAACTAACACAATGGAGGCACACACATAATTACCATAACATCTTATGTATGTTACATATAAAGGGTAGATCACAAGCATACATTCACTAGGTGCAATACATCACTGTACCACATTATGCACCCAAAGTGCAATCACTATACAATAGGGTTCATACGCTCACCGTATACCCCCAAATCATGATGCGATTCATTACATATTACACAAATCATACATACGATGAACATAATAAGTAACATCACAACAAAACATTAATTTTCTACATAACAAGGTGATACACACATTTCTTCAAAACATGGTAAAAACATCATGATACAACTCAATTCACTTTACATCAATCTTTTCATATAATACATTGACACACCTACATATCAATATATGCCACAATGCTCCAACACTCTGTCATCCACAATAACATTCTTTTCACATACCACAAGAAGTACTTCACACGTAAAATCTTCGTAGAATTCCACAAGGAGAGAGAATAATCCCATCCCCAACACATCAACATGATAACAAATATGCACTAAGTGACATACACATCATGTGCATTCACAATACCACAATTACAACATGGATCACATCACGCTTAAACCACATTACTCTTCCAATATTAACCACCAACATGAAACACTGTCACCATCACCATCACGCATCACCATCATGTAATATCATCACAACTCCAAACTTGCCCAGAGGTTTGAGAGCATGAACCTCCGCTCTGATACCAAGCGTAATGCCCGCTTATTTCAGACACACAAGACAACATAGCAAAATACAGGATATTTTTTTTTTACTTTTTTGAAACATAACACGACACAACATGTGGTTATAAATGCAACAACTAGATCCTTGAACAACTTAACACAACAATGACCAGAAGGGAAACAAGGAAACACCTAACACCCATCAAGGACAGTTAACTTTTCTTCTTGATAAGGCACCACAACAAGACCAACCCGTAATACCTAGTTACAGTTTAGGAGACTCCACGGAAAATTCCTTTAAGGTGGTGTATTTACTAAAACATTCTTTCAAGGCCTGACTTTTGGGTTTAGAAGATTCATGTTATGATTCATACAGATCTTCTTTAGGGCTAGATTTATTTTCTTTTATACTATTGAGTAACCAGCTTAAAATCATCTCAAATTTGATAATTACTTGTTTTAAAATGTTACAAACTAGGAGGTAATCAATTACACAAGGCTATCTATCTAATGTCACAATACTAAAACTTATTTCATACCTCCATTGCATGAGGATGCAAGCGTAAGATCAAAAAGTAGTGGAGTATTGTTTAGGTTCGGAACCCTAATCTTCTTTGTTCGAGGATAATTTTTTTTAGCATAACTCTAAAAGGTTTACAAAGTACTATGGCAATAGTTAGAGGGAGAAGTTCAATTTATTTCATTATGATCTAATTACTTATTAACCATCATTTTAGTGAGAATTAACAGTTCAACTAGATTAGGGTAAAAGCTTCATTTAGCAACATCTTGATTAATTTTGAGAATGGATACACATGGGGTTCCCAGAATGGAAGCACAAGACTTTAGGTTTGATAAAAAAGAGAATAAGGTTTGATCCATAGTTAAGGTTAACAATGGTAGGTTCCTAATTACTGGTAGATAACTCATTTCTTTCCAAAATTAAGATTCTTAACTTTCTCAACAATAATCCAATTTCATTGTTATTTATTTATTGGTTTATCTATTAAATCATTTTGTTTTATTTCTTATTAACTTTAGAAATAGGATTGCCAACCCACTAAAATTATAAAAATAATAATATGGAAGCCAATACCATGGAGGGTTATTAAAACATGAAATTTTTATGAATCGAAAGAAGAAGAAAAACCATTGTTAATCGAGAGAGAAAAACAAAGTTATAGCATTTCTATTCAACATGGCACACAAAAACCACATGTGTCACAAAATTCAAAAGAAATTTGGATGAGAACATGAAGGCGTCAAATTTTTTCAAGCCATGCTACAATAATTTCATGACTGATAAATACTATTACCAAAAGAATATTCATAACAAGGTGAAGATTGAATATCATTTATCACAAAGATAACCACAAGTTTCGTAATAAAAGGAAAAGACACATTTATTTAACAAATACCGATAATCCAAGAAAAGAGGCCTTCCAAACTCCTTTATGATAACCATTACAAAATTAAAAAACATTTTACATTTATATAAGAAACTTCACAAATCAACCTGATGAAACCTTTTAAACTCTTTCCTTTTATCTACTCCCATAATCCATCTGCACAAGTATTAACTTGACTCAATTTGTGAGAACTGAGCATGTTGAGACTACCCATTAGAGCACATCATCTTGAAATCTAGGTATGGGGTGTGGACTCAAAAAATTGAATTTGAAACTTTTCATTTAAGGTGTATGCATTGTCATTGCATAGGAAACTCCACCAAAAACTGTCCCAAAAAGGAGATCCCTACAGTGGAAGCTGAACAACCTATGGATGGCTTAGTTTTGAGTACGGAATGCAGGGTTCTTGACACTAATAGCCAGAGAGAAGAAAAATCCCCTAGCCAATCGGAGCTGTACTACAATAGAAAGGGAAAAAAAGGGGGTTTTAGAACTCAAATAAGGAAACATTTGGTTTAGCATCCTAAAACCCTAGTGGGAGATTTGCTTGTAGCACCTAGCAAAGAGGACTTGGAAAATCCTATAAAGGTGTCCATGGTGGTGAACGAGCAAGAAGGAGCTATTAAGATTAATATCATCCCTAATGATCAATATCAATCTTTGAGCAATAAGGAAGCTGAGATAGATAAACCTCTGTGCATCATTGAGGAAATATTAGACATGGATAACATGGATTTTAAAGAAAATTTGCAGAAAAACACTCCTAGGGGCGATGGTAAATTATCTATGGATATACCCCCTTGCTTCAGCAACAGGTCAACGGTTTCACCTACTTGCTACAACATCAGAACAGCTTATCCACACTCAATTGATAGGAATCAGAAAGAGCATGAAGAGGGAGAAGTAACGCATGTCAAAGAAGATGAGGAACTAACTTCTGGATTCAAAAAGGTCATTTCAAAAATTAAAAAGAGAGTGAAAGGATTTGAAATGATCCCAGAATCACTTTTTAGTGATAATAAAAAGAAAACGGACAACTGGGATACCTCAACATCCAGAACTACTAGATCTTTTGCAAGAAGACTAGTAGATTTTGGAGGTAGTTCTAAAAGAGGAAGGCCCTTAAAAAAAGGCTCTTAGATCTAAGAGAAAAGAGAGAGACATTGCAGATGGCAGTCAACGTCAATTGAACCATCAGGCAATCCCAACTCCAAATCCTTCCAAATGAAGATTATTTCTTGGAACATCCGAGGTCTAAATGGAAACTCCAAGTAGAGAACCATCAAGGAGTTGCGTGGTTCTACTAGTCCTAGTATTTTGATTTTACAGGAAACTAAGATGAAAGCTAAGATCCTTGAAACTAATAAAAATATTTTTTGGGAAAACTCTAAAATGGGGGTGGTAGACTCTGAGGGAGCCTCTGGAGGACTGGCTACTCTTTGGGATAAAAGGTATTGTACTGGTACAGTTCTTAATGCTAGCACTAATCATCTTGCTATCAAATTTCTTGCTATTGAGAACAAAGGTGAATGGATCCTTTCTAACATATATGCCCCTAATATGCTTAGTGGGAGATGAAAATTTTGGGCTGATCTTAAGATCTTTAGAAACCAATATAGTACAGCTAACTAGCTTATTATGGGTGATTTTAACTCTCCTCTAAACCCAGGTGAAAAATATGGAAGAATCTCCAGCTTTTCTACAGGTATGGAGGATTTTGCTAATTTTATTGCTGAACTTAATCTTTTAGATGTGGATCTCCATGGGAATAAATACACTTGGAATAATAGAAGGTTGGGAAAAGATATTATCCAGGTTAGATTGGATAGAGCCCTAATTTTTGCTAGCTGGATTCTTAGTCAAGACTTCCACCTCTCTTTCTTTCCCAGAATTGGATCGGACCACAATCCAATTGCTTTAAATCTTCTCAATTGGACTAAACCCATTAGAAGCTCATTCAAATTTTAAAAGATGTGGATGGAGCATGACAACATCTATGACAAGATTAAAGAATGGTGGGGTTGGAATGGTGAAGGCACTGCTCAATTTAGATTGATTCAAAAGCTCAAAAATGTTAAAAAGCAAGTTAAAATCTGGAATAAAAGTGTTTTTAGCAATGTGTTTGATAATAAAAATAAGTTAAAACAAAATCTCTAGGATTTGGAAATCAAAATGGATACAATGGGGAGATCCGTTGAATACCAAACTAATGAAAAGAATATTCTTTCAGAGCTGCATACGATTTACAGAAGAGAAGAATCTTTATGGAGAATTAAGTCTAGAGCTATCTGGCTTAAAGAAGGAGATAGGAATACGAAGTTTTTCCATATGACCACTTTGAAGCACAGAGCTTGTAATAGGATCATAGAAGTGGCTAAAATTAATGGAAATATTATAAAATATCCCAATAGCATCAAGGAAGAAGCTCTAAATTTCTATAAAAAACTTGTTAATGAGAGGAATATCATCAATGTTGAGGCTAATTCTTTTATGCTAGAGGATATTCCCCAAGATAAAATTAAGGAGAAGAGATTTAAAAATATCACCAAAGTTGTCATGCTTGAAGAGCTGCAAAAAGTTGTGTTTACTTTAGAAGGCGATAAGGCTCTAGGCTCGGATGGTTTCTTCATTAATTTTTTCCAGAAATTTTGAGAAATTTGTTCGGATGATCTTCTCAAAGTGGTGAATGAATTCTACAGAACTGGAAATCTTTTGAAAGAGTTGAACAACACCCACATTGTGCTGGCCCCAAAAAAAATGGATGCTAAAGACTTCAAAGAATTTAGACCCATCAGCCTAGTGAATACTATATATAGAATTTTTACCAAAATTATGGCTACAAGGCTTCAACTCATTATGAATGATTTAATCTCAAGGCAGCAAAGTGGATTCATTAAAGGCAGGATTATCCAAGATGGAGTGATTATGGTTCATGAGACCATACATTCTATGGAGAATAATAAAAAAGCAAATATGGTTCTTAAGCTCGATATGAATAAAGCCTTTGACAAGGTTTCTTGGGTTTTTCTTGACAAAGTCTTAACTAAATTTGGTTTTCCAGACAAATTCAAAAAAATTATTAAGGCTTGCATCTCTACGGTCAGATTCTCAGTGGTGGTTAATGGTGAGCCAGTGGGTTTTTTCACTAACAACAGAGGGCTTAGGCAAGGGGACCCCATCTCCCCCCTTCTCTTCATTCTTATGGCTAATAGTCTTAGTAGAACAATTGGTAAAGCAGTCAATAATGGTCTTTTGAAAGGCTCAAAGCCCACTTCCATCAGCCAAGCTATCTCCCATCAGCAATTTGTGGATGATACAATCCTCCTTCTTTTGGCTTCCTTCATTGAAGCTAAAGCTACCAAGGCTATTTTTTAGCTCTACGAATCAGCTTCTGGGAAAGAGATCAATTATGATAAAAGCTCCATTTTCTTCTTTAACACCCCTGAAGAAAGACAACTTAAAATTGCTAAAATTCTAGGTTGTAAAATAAGTGTGCTTCTAGCCACTTACTTGGGTCTTCCTCTTGGCACTAAAAAAGTCTTTAACAAAGTGTGGGATTATTTATTAGAGAGATTTCAAAAAAAAAAAATGGCTAGTTGGAAAGGATCCATTTTATCTAGTGCTGGTAAGTGCCTACTCATAAAAAGTACTCTTCAAAATCTGCCCATTTATATCATGTCGGTCTACAAGAGCCCCTCTTCCTTCATAGAAAATTTTGAGAGGATTCAGAAAAAATTGTTATGGCAGGGCATAGAAGAGAAGTTTAAATTTCACTTAGTTTCTTGGGATAAGGTTTGTACTCTAAAGGCTATGGGAGGACTGGGTATAAAAGACATTGAGAAAGTTAATGAGGCTCTCATTACAAAAATGAGTTGGATAATGCTTTCAGAGTAACAACCCTGGATAGATTTAATTAAGGATAAATACCTAAATCAACAAACTGTCTATTCTTTCCTGCAAGATGAGCACCTCCCATATGGTTCCATTTTTTGGAACAATCTAGTAAAGGGCAGAAATTTCATTAAACAGGGCAGTAAATGGAAAGTGGGTGATGGTTGTGATATAAATTTCTAGGATGATAACTAGTTTAATGGAAGTCTTATGGACAGATTTGGGATGGTCAAGGATAGTCTTGTAAACAAGTATGGCATTAAAATCAAGGATTATATTGAGGGAAATGGCAACAGAAAGAAATGGAAAAAACTCTCTGTGGAGAGAGACGATCTGATCCAAATTATTTCCTCCCTTCAAGATCAGTTAGATCTTATTCCCTTAAGTCAGCTGGATACTAAGGATGAATTTTTCTGGAATAATTCTATTGATGGGGACTACTCTGTAAAAATTGGATATAATACTTTCTTCGACAGTAATCAAACTGAGTTCAAATGGAGTAGAATTTGGATGGCTGAGTTAACTCCTAAAATAAATTTATTCCTTTGGCTAGCTCTCAGAGGCAGGATTCTTACCAATAACAACCTGATGAGAAGAGGTTTCATAATGCCTAATAGATGTGATCTATGTAAAAAAGACTCTAAGGATATCAGTCATTTGTTTATCCATTGTGATTATGCTACTAGAATATGGAGTTTTTCCCTCTCTAAATTTGAAGCTTTCTGGGTGGTGCAAAAGGATTTCTATCAGCTATGGACTCAATGGAACCCACCCTATAGGCATTGTGTTGTCAGAAGGATCTGGAAGCTGGTTATCCCTCATATTATTTGGAGGATATGGAAAGATAGAAATGATATTATCTTTAGAAATAAAAATCAAAACTATAAGCTCAGTATTGGTAAAATTTCTAATGATATCAAAGAGAATATTGCTAGATTTAAAGCCCCGAAGAACAAGAGTTAACTAGAAAATGAAGAACATGTCTTATCCCACTAGCAGATTGGAGCTGACAATAGCCGTAGTAATTCCGGTAATAGTATTCATAGATCTTTGATTCAATGGCATCCTCCTGATTTTAACTGGTATAAGTTGAACTTTGATGGGGCCTCGAAGGGTAACCCTAGGATTGTGGTACGGGGAGGAGTTATCCAGGATCATAAAGGTAGTCTGATTGCTGCGTATGCTAAAAAAAAAGGAATTCAAACCAATCATTTTTCCGAAGCATTATCTGCTTTATGGGGCCTGAGAATTGCTCAGACTCATAATATACAAAACCTCATTATTGAAGGGGACTCACTTGATATCATTAATAACCTTAATCAGTGGTCACCTCCAAGTTGGAAGATCAAAGATTTCATCTTGGAATCCATAAGTATTTGCCAAACTTTCAATAACATTTAGATCATGCATACTTACCAGGAGGGTAACACGGTGGCAGATACTTTGGCTAATTATGGCATTAATGTTAACCACATTGTTTGGGATAATAATAACATTCCTGAACAACTTCAAAGTAGCATTCAAGTGGATATCTATGTACATGCAAATTCAAGATTTGGGATATGAATATTGGGAGTGGATTTGTATTAATAAAATTCCCACACGTGCTGAATTTAAAAACTACACTCATACAAATCTTGACGGACAATAAAGATTGTATGGAGTATAATGGGAAGTTCAAGTGGATTTATATGGAAATGAAAGTTGTGCATGCGGGCAATATTGAGCTCTCAACAACTTGTATACAAGGCTTTATGGATTCCCAAGACAGAAATAATGATAATGATGATCTGGAGTGGGCTAGCAAAAGGACTGTAGTTCCCACATGCGGACTTTCACAGGTTCATAACAGCAGTCACTCAAGTATTCATGGGAAAAGCAACGGCTATTCTAATCAGTAATCTCACTGCGTGGATGATAATAGTGAAAGGTGGAATGATATTAGTGCTCTTGAGGATTCTAAAACTTTTATTTGCAAGCAGTTAAGCATGGTGACAATGGGGGGAGCCCCTTGCCAAATTGAGCCCACCACAGATCTAGAATGGAAGGATAATGAGGAGCTTTGGAATATTTTCATCCAGGGAGGCATCAATAACTTTATGGAGAAGATTCAGGGCCATGACCAAAGTATTTTGGTGCATTTTGCGAAGGATTGGAAGGATCACACTGTGGATTATGGAGGGCAGAAGATTTTGATCAACAAGGAGTTAATTTCTGAAGTGACTAGCGTTGGCATGGAGGGGTACCACTTTTTGAATAAAAGAGTTGAGAAAGAAGCTGAGGAGAGGAAATTTCTTGAGGGAACAGAGAAGTAGATCTTTCTCATGGTGGGCCTGCAAGTTAGTTTTATCCCTTTTCCTTTTGACAAGGTTACCCGTATGATGGTGCATTTCATTTCTTTAGAGGGGAGGTTCGTCACTATGCTCGCTAAGCATCTTGTGTTCCTCAACAACTTCCGCAGGAGTCACACACTATTTTTCCCCCAATATCTGTTTAACTCTCTCGAGCGCTCCATTTTGGAGTTTCAAAAGCATGCTTGTGCGGTTCCATTAC
The DNA here is from genome assembly GCA_019776745.2 of Taxus chinensis. Taxonomy (NCBI): domain Eukaryota; kingdom Viridiplantae; phylum Streptophyta; class Pinopsida; order Cupressales; family Taxaceae; genus Taxus; species Taxus chinensis. The sequence continues at coordinate 275,739,185 of CM034148.1, forward strand.
ACCAGGGACTCATTTTCTTCCTGCATAAACTATGTCTTCTTCGATCTCCCGGTATCCCTTCCTCCCCTGGATCTATTCCTCCTGCTGTAACCGCTAGCCCAATCTCTCCACCTTTTGTCCCTGCCATTTCTACTCTCACCCCTCTCCCAGCCTTCCAGGCTCCATCTTCCATTTCCGTTACCTCTGCTCCCACCCCCTTCACTTCCACTTTGGCCAGACCTGTTACCAGGTCTTCTAGAAGACTGAACCTTGATACCCTTGCTATGGGGAAGGGTCTTCAAGAGATTGAAATTGCCCATAACCTCCTTCATATTAGTAGTTCTAGTTCTCAGGAAGCACATATTTAGAGCTACACAAAAAGGCTGGAAGCCTTAGAAGCTGACATGAAGTTGTTGAAGGAAGAGGTTAAAAACTTGGCAAATCAAAAAGGTAAGAGGAAGAAGGAGGAGAAGGTGGCTATGGATAATAGTCAGGTAGAATATATATACAAGAATCTAAACTCCTTAGACACCCGTTTAGGGAAGGCCAAGACTCACCATGAATATAATATGGCCATTTTTAGTGCAATTAAAGAGTTTATTGAACAACATGTCTGCAGTGTCTCAAATCTCAGCGGAGTTCCAGCAACCCTTTGGGGCACAGATAAGGAAAGCAAAAGGACCATTGAATAGTTGGATGTTACTGACTCTGCCCACATGACGACACTAGCTATGTTCATCTCTTGGCAGAATATCAAATCTAGCATCGACAAAGCCACCAAGAAGTAATTGTGGGTGCTTTTACTACACTTCTTTGTAATTATTGTCGTTTTTTTGTTGTCTTTTTGGTGCTTTCCTGCAGTGTTCATACTATTTTTGTTTTGATGGGGTAGCTAATCTTGGGCTACTTTGGTTTTCATTGTCTCATTTGGATTTTGATTCTTTATTTTTTGGTTTTTATTCATATTCTTGCTTCTAGGCCCTCTTTTGTTCTAAAGGGTTTAATCCCTTTCAAAAAACTATTTTCCAATAATAAAGAAAAATACTACCCATTGGAATAGTAAGCTAACATTTAACAATATCATGAAAGGAATGCTCTATTTAAAGAATGGATCAAATCAAAAACCACTTATGTATCCCAAAATAATTTTTGATATGGTTCCCAAAAGCGGAGACTCCAAACAAATATAGGCTCTCCACATGTCTCATCCCTGAAAAGTTTTTGATTTTTTTTAAGAACCAGTAGATGTTGCCACATGCCTAGGGTAAAAGAAAGTTTCCTTAGCCATTGAAAAGTCTAATTATGGGTAGAGCCAACAGAATCTTCCACGTATATCTTCGGTACTTTTTGTGCATGAAGCTCAAAAGAAGGACTCCAAAAAAATCGCAGGCCTTCCACATGTCTAGGATCCAAAAAAGTTTCACTAGACACTTGAAAAGTATAAGTATGCGAATATCCAGTGGAAATCTCCTTATGTCTCCCTTGCGCAACTCTAGAGGTAAGACCTAGAGGTGACACCTCAAACAAGCACAGGCTCTCTATGTGTCTATGCTCTAACAAAGCTACAACGGCCATGAAAAATTCTGAGTATAGGCAGAGCCAGCGAAAACCTCCACGTGTCTCCTTGGTACACATTCAAAAGTAAAATTTAAGGAAAGGTCCCCAAATAAGCATAGGTCCTGCACGTGTCCTGCGCCCAAGAAATTTGCTTCGGTGATTGACAAGTCTCAATATAAAGCGGAAGCCTCCACGTGTCTCCTTGGCACAACTCCAAAGGTAAGACCCAGAGGCGGATCCTCAAATGAGTGCGGGCCCTCCACCTAGAAATGATTTGAGTTGAAGCTGGCTTAGGGGTGCATTTCACATTTTGTATCACTTAAAGAAATTATGCATTTTTTGGACATTTTGACCCGCCTCCCCACTTTGAATTTTCTATGTTGACTCAAACATGTAACATTATTTTGTCCCCAGGGGAATTGTGGCTCATTTAATAACTTTTCTCCTTTTCAAAAAAAGGCCAAAATCTTCAAAATGCTCTGACGATCTGCCTCTCTACCTCTAACTGTAGAATCAATACGTGACTTTATCTGCGCACTTATGGGCTTGTGCTTCACTTTTATACCTTACTCTTTTTTTTAAAAACAAGGCTAAAAGTTCCAAAGTCCTGCGAAGACCCACCTCCCCACTTTTAACTTGAAAAATGGCCACGTGTCCATCTTCAGGGTCAAAGTAATAAATTTTCCTTGCCACTTCATATTGATGAATAGCCAATTAGAGACTATCGCGGCCGCGGGACCAATTTGGAATTTTTTACAATTATGAAAAAAGTTACAAGTTCACCAAATATACCCACCGTGCCACATCCAATTAGAAAATACCACGTATCAATGGATATTGGGACAGGATTTACAAAGGAGACACAATAATGGAAGATGCCCAAAAACAAAAAAATTCCCCACGGAGAGAAGACTGTAAATAATACCAAGGCTCGATGTGATCCATGACCCAAGGAAAAGACTAACAATGACATGCTGATTAAGGAAAATAATTATGCACACCCATATAGGAGGATAGAAAGTGCATCAAACTAGGCATGCTAAGAAAATTTGAAGAAACATTGTAAGATTAAATTGAACACCAACATCAGCTTTGGCTCGGGGATGAGAACTCCCCACGAGTCTTGCAAGAACAACATAATAGACCATGTGCCAAAAATCCATTAGGAAATGAAGTCAAGAAAAATCTTGAAAAGTAGAAAAATAATTTCTAACCTCCCAAGAACAAACTAAGAAACCAACAAAATCCGGCCACCAAGGATCGGAACAAACCAAAACAAAAAAACACAAAAATGAAAAAGAACTAAAAGATTGTACACTGTACAATGATATGTGCCTTGATTATGAGAAATCAGTCAAGGAGATGTTTCAGGTTCCTGCCATTCTGAGTACGACCAATCCAAGAAGTCTTGATATTATTTTAACAACTGGACATATGCTTCTTTTCCTTCTCTATCCAAGTTGCTAGCTAGTCATATTTCCTGAGGTTTATCTTTTGTGCCTTTACCATATCTAGAACAAATCCCATCAAACATTAGAGTCCATAAAAAAACCAATCTTCTTAGGATACTAACCCTCATAAATTTTATGCTCCTTAAAAACAACATAACCCACCAAGTTGTTGACATCGAATTTTGCATACAATACTTCATAAGAAGAATTGTTAGGGTCCTCAATGAGATGTAACATTTTCTTCTCAGCATAGAACTTCAAAAGGTTCCCCTCAATTGGTATGGTTGTGTATGACATGTCCATTTGTACGCTTCCACCCACACAAGCTGCCCACATTATTGATAATAACATCCCCCATTTGGTAGGACAGTCCACAATAACCTCATTTATGGTTAAGCACTTTCCTAGAAAATCTGCCAACTACACTACTAATCCCTTGACATACCCAACTACTGGCACTTCTCTTGAATCCATAGCATTACATGTCCCAAAATTTGTTGTTACCTTGATATTTAACTCATTCATGACCTCAAGAGGCATTACATTACATGAGGCTCCTAAATCAAACATGCAATTATGTACCATCCTATCTTTAATGATCAAAGTGGTAAAAAATTGATCCAAATTAAGCTAAGATTCAACTAGAGAAGTTCCCAAATACACCTCAGGTGATTCCCCCAGTTCCTCCAATACCTGTGATATTTATGATTCTGTAATAATAGGAGGAATCTATACATTATTAACACTTTTTCCCTGAGTAATATTTTCTTCTTTACATCCCAAACATTCAAATGCCCTTTTCCTATCCTCAAGGATCCTGAGTAATTCAACAATGGGAACAGTGACTTTGATCTGACTCAAAATTTGGTCTATGTCACAAGGAATATATTTGTGTTGGACAATATTAGGATGAAGATTCACAAGTTCTTCTAATAATATGGGAATTTTCACTATCTAGGCATGGGCAGGAGCACCGGTTCTATTTGGGGAAACTAGGCCTTTGCCAGATCTATATTTTTTAGGAAAGTCCTTTGGGATATTGGTAAGAACTAGAACTTTTTGGTTGGTTTGTGGCCCTCCCCCTTTGACAACCTTTCTTCTGGTGTTATATTATTTCTCCTGAGATACTACTTCATTCATCAACAGTTTCCTATCCACTTCAGAAGTGATCCTTACATCATACTTTTTAATCATCAAGGCCCTTAAGTATTAAAAATCATGATTAGGAAGATCAAATTCTTACACCATATAAATTACAAAAATATTAATAGGAGGAAGAGGTAATACCCGGTGGAAACAATCCCATAATTTTTCAACATTTCTGGCACTTATCAATTCAGTTGAGGTTTCCCCTTTCCACAAGTTCACAAGGCTTCCCGTTATGCACACATCATCATACATCTCATCATCATCTACTTCCTCTACTTATTGATCTACATCATATGGGGAGTGTGGTAGTAAAAACCTATCATGTCACTTGATAAGATTGGCCTACTCCACAGTAGTAACCCTAGCAGTAAAAGGATGAGGAACTAATCTATTCTCCCTGGGTCAAGGTTGTTTATTAGCTGATCCCATGAGCCCTTTCCCTCTGTCATCTGGTCTATGATCACCTCTGGGATGATTTCCAAATCTCTTCTACCCTTGTTGCGTATGTTGACCTTCAGAGTTATATCTTATCCCTTTTTCTTCTCTCACTAGTTTATAGGATATCTCTTTAACAGCTCCAGCCAAATTTTTTACAACGTCTTCCATATCCACATCCTTTTCTGACTAAGGATTTTTAGGATTGATCAACTTAACACCTTCCCTCATAGTAGGCTTTCCAACTACTTTGATGTTATTTTCTATTTGTAAGGCCATGGTAAAATCCTACCTTAAGTTCTTGGGTTCTTATCTCTCAAGCAATAAGTGGAATTTTTATCAAAAGCGTCAAAATAATTTATCAAACAAGACACATCGCTTGGCCTTAGGATTATAGGTAGCCTATTCAAGGTCTTATTGAACTGGGTATTGAAAGCATGAACATATTCATTTTTATTCTTCTTTATATTTTCAAAATCAGATAAAAAGGAACGTAGGGTCTTTCTTGTCCCCATATTGCAATCTAAAGGCATTTTTCATCTTGGTGCATGAATCTATTGAATTATCTAGTAAATCCTTGCACCATTAAATTGCATCCTCCTCAAGAGTATGAATAAACAGTTTTACATAAATGTATTCGAACTCAATTTAAAAATCTTCGATCATATTGAAAGAGAGTTTTACATGGTGCTCACTAGTGATGGCATTATTCCCTTAAAACTTTGGCAACCTATTTCTAACATATTGTGGCACCATATTAGGATATCCATCCATACCTTTGAAATCTATAGGTCCAAAAGTATTGACAATAAAAGGAGGTCTAGGTGGAGGTTGGGCCATATTGCCTTGAGGCAGTGAATTTACAGGAGAAACAAAATGATAAGGGATGAGGGGTCTCTAGGGAAAAAGAGTATATCTCTCAATGTAAATATCCTCTAATGACTCAATTTCTAGGAAAACCCTATCAACCTTGGAAAAAATAGGTTAAAAATGAGAGGCACACTTTTTAGACATAAATGATGGCCACTCTCCAGTTGGAAAACTCAAATTTATATAAATATTACTTTTTTCAAAATCACTTGAAGATGTATGCTAAACTTCAACCACAGATTGATCACCTTTCAGAACTGATATCTCCTTTTTTGATTATTGATTTCCAACAACTTTCCAGACTTGATTTCCTTCTGAATTTACTTTTCCTAGTTTTGGAAATAACTTTTTAGTAGGATCCCTAGTAAATAAATACCTTCTTCCCTCCATCTTTGCAAATATGGATGAAAAATTTCATTTGACACAGGTTAAGAAAATGGTAATCATCAAAATTTCAATTCAACATGGAGTCGCCACTAAGGATTTTCACCTTATTTGTGCAGATGCACTATAAGTAACTTACCAAGTGTCTATGAATGCTTAATCTCTGCAAAGCCTAACAGATATAACCTTAATTTACCCACATTTATCATTATTAATGCAAATTGAGTGAAATAACCACTAGAAACTGGAAATACTACATAATGAACTTGTAATATTGCACAAATCTTACAAATCTCAACAAAGGATGACGTTTAAATAAATTATTTGTACTTAAAACATGTAAAAATCATTGTCATGGTCATCATGCATATGTATTTGTGCAAATAGTCCTCGACAATGGTGCCACTTCATGGTGTTGCCAGAAAAATAGGTCCTGGTGTTCAAATAATCACTGGCAATGGTGCCACTTTGGTATTGTTACCAAAAAAATACATCCCGTTATTCAAAGAATCCTCTGTAATTAAAATAATGCTCGACAACGGTGCCACTACGGTGTTGTTGCAGCAAAAATAGGTCCGAATGTTCGAATAATTCTCTACAATTCAAATAATCACCGACAATGATGCCACTTGGGTGTTGTTATCCAAATTGATTCTCCTGCGAGGTTTGAGCAGCATTACAAAAATAGAAGGATGCTTAGAGATAGAAAAACCATGATATAATTTGTTTTATAGCTGGGGAGGGGATTCAGTTGACTCTTTGTTACTCAGGAATTGGAGAAATGGATAATACCTTACGAAGGGTTTGATCTACCTTCACTACTTTAGGAAGTTCCTTCAACCAGGGTTAGAAGACCCTTTCTGTAACCCGTGTTGGTGAAGGATGTCAATAGATCCTTCTTTTCACAATTTTCATGAAAACCTTGAGAAAATATGATCGATACAACATAATGTAACTCTCAAGAGTTGTCACACTAGAGAGTGGAGATGTTTCCTGATTATCTATGCATATTTTGATAGTGCAATTTGTTAAATCTATGTGGATACAAAGTACAAACAGGGGCAGTTCATGTAGAATTTATCGTTTACGACATTTTTGGTGGGAATTTAAGCAATATAAAGTTGATTATACCATATCTTTGAGAGATTTTACAAATATTGGAAAACTTACAAACAAAATTCTTCAAAATAGCAAAAATATTCCTTTAACTAGAAGATGTGAATTAATGGAAGCCTAGAGATGCACAGTGTCACACATTCTTCAATAATTCAACACAAAGGCTCGTGTTAAAGACTTAATTCAATGTTGAAAATCCCTGGTTCATCACGCCTAAGATACACTCATAGACTAATAAACAATATTTATCAACGTAATGAGAGTAAAGTGATTTTAAATTGTTTATTTGCATCACAAGATGAAATCTCTTCTCATAATGAAATTACAAATGCCACAATACTAACACACAGATGAGATCTTGTGTGAATTAGAGAGATTTTATCATAATATTACAACAGGAAAAAGAAAAACTATTTGAAAACATTCTGAAATAAAAACAGACTAAATTATGCTCATGATCAACAAAAATTCATTCAAGGTTCACTATATTCATCAAGAGGGGAAACTTTCTTAAACAATATCAGAGCTTTTCAATGGCTATACACTTGCAACCATATTGACATGAACAAATCTACAAACACATGGAAATGAATAGGTTTCTAAAATGGTCTCTCAAGAAAAAGGTTTTTCTAAAAATTTCTCAAAAAAATTAACCCCCTTATGCAAGAGTATTCTCATTGCATTTATACAATATCACTCGCTCACTCATCCCAATTTTCCCCACAAAATAATAATATTCAAGGAATCCTTTTTTTTTTACAAGTTTGTTCCAAAAAGTGATGTTTAACAAATTTGCACCCAAAGCTGCTAGGTGGATAAATCATGAACTGGTCACGTTTCTAAGTCACTCAACTATGAATAGGATGCCATATCATAACTTTTGATAGTATTTTTAATCATTCTTTTATTTTTTTGTGTAAGAAATCCACATTTTAATAATTCTAAGGTGGCTCTATGTGGCTTGATCTGACAAGAAATCATTTTCACCTTTGAGAATACACCTTGAGAAATGAGTGCCATCACATGGATAACTTCATTTGTGGCTCTCATAAGTGAGTTCCGTTGCTTGGATTATATCATATATTTGCACTACGAGTCTTATTCAACCAAGTATAAGGAGGAGCTAGTAGAAGTCTCCATGTGTCTCCTTGGCACAACTGCAAAGGTGAAGTCCAGAGGAAGGTTCCCAAATGAGTGCGGGCCCTCCACGTGTTCAAAACCTAAGAGAATTGAAGTGGTCGCTGAAAATTTTGAGCATGGGAATTTTTACTGGAAGATTCCATGTGTTTTTTTGGCACTACTTAAAAGATGAATTCTAGATGTGGGACCTCAAACGAGCGTAGGCTCTTAACATTCCTTGGGCCCAAGAAAGTTTCCTCAGCCATTGAGAAAGTCTTAGTATAAATAAGAGCTAGTGGAAGCATCCATGTGTCTCTTCGGTGCACTTTTTATATGGTTCCCAAAAGTGGAGACCCCAAATACGCGTGGACTCTCCACATGTCTCTTCCCGGAAAAGTTGTTGAAATTTCTTAAGAACTAGTGGAAGGTGCCACGTGCTTAGGGTCTAAGAAAGTTGTATTGGATGCTTGAAAAGTCTAAGTATGGGAAGATATGGTAGAAACCACCACGTGTATCCTTGGTGCAACTCCAAAGGTAAGACCCAGAGACAGGTCCTCAAATGAGCACATGACCTCTAGGTGTCCTTCAGTTTAACAAAGTTGCACCAGCCATTGAAAAGTCTGAGCATGGGTAGAGCTAGTGGAAACCTTCACATATATCCTCGGTGCTCCTTCAAAAGTATAATTCAAGGGCAGGTCCCCAAACAGGTGCGTGCCCTCCATGTGGAAAATATTTGATTTGAAGTAGGCTTGAGAATCTCATAATGCCCCGGCAACCCACCTTTCCACTTTTAAATTATGATGTGTGCCCTAGCAGAGTCACGACTCACTTTTATACATTTATTTCATTTCAAAACAGAGCTTAAAAACTCTGAAGTGCTCTGGTGACTTGCCTCCCTGCTTTGAATTGTCAATGCTGAATCAAACATGTGACATTAATTTGTCCCCTCCGGAGTCGCAGATCATTTTATAACTTTAATCCTTTTCACAAAAAGGAAAAAATATTCAAAATGCTCCGACGATCTGCGTCTCTGCCTTTGAATTTTCAAACCACCACGTGTCCATCTTTGGGGTTAAAGTAAGAAATTTTCTTTTCCACTTCACATTTTTGAATAGCCAATTAGAAACTATCGGGGCCATGGGACCAATTTGACATTTTTTATAATTGTGAAAAAAGTGACAAGTTCACCAAATAGACCCACCATGCCGCATCCAATTAAGGATGACCATGTATCCATGGATATTGGGACAAGATTTACAAAGAAGACACAATCATGGAAGATGCCTGACAAAAAATATTTTCCCCATGGAGAGAAGACTATAAATAATAACAAGTCTCAATGTGATCGACGATTTAAGGAAAGGACTGACAACAACAACCAAATGAAGGAGAAATATTTCACACATCCATATAGAGAGATGGAGAATACTTCAAACCATTCAAATTGAGAAATTTTGAACAAATAGAGAGATATTAAATTGAGCAACAACATTGGCTCCAACTCGAGGATGGGAACTCCTTGCGAGTGCCACAACAACAACATAACAAACCATGTGTGAAAAATCCATTGGGAAACGGAGTCGATAACTGACCTCCAAAACAAAGAAATAAAAAGCAACCTCCCAAGATCGGAGCAAAAAACCAACAAAAACTGGTCACTAGGGACCAGAAGAAATTGAACTAGAAAAACACAAAAATAGAACAAAAATAAAAGACTATACACTATATAATGATGTATACTTTGATTATGATAAAGCAATCAAGGAAATTTTTCAAGTGCCTATCATTAATAGGAAACTCAAGCAATTCCTTATCTACGTCCTTTAGGAAAAAAGTGTACTCTCCCTTCTGAATATCAATAGAATAAGGGCCCATCCATAATGCGTCAAACTTTCCATGTTTCCCCTTATCCTCATGTTTGCTATCCCAGAGTAACACAAGATATCCTACACTAAAAACTCTTGGGATAACTTTTTTGCCAAAAAATTTCTTAATTTTCTCCCTAAACTTCACATGTCTTTGATGGGATTCCCTTCTTTCTTAATCTACTTTGAACAGATTGGCATTAGGTTCCAGGGGTATTTCATGTTGAAAAAGGTATTCCCTGTATGCTTTTAGTTCTAAATATGACGAAGCAAAGCATTCCTGGTACTTTTTTAGGAATTGGACATATGATAGCTTTTCTTCTCTGTTCAAGTTGCTACCTAGCCATATTCTCCTGGGTTTATCCTTTATGCCCAGGATATATTCTTCAAAATCTCTCAAGGATGACATATGTCTATAAACAATGCAGTCAACATTATCAAAATTTGATTCCAATGTAACCAAACCTCTCAGAATAGTATTGGTTTTCAATTGGATAATGTCTTTACCGAATAGGGTATCTTTTCCATCATTTACACAAACCATTGGTTCCCAATCCATACTTTGATTGGAAAAATCTCCTTTATTTTCCAAATACCTTTGCACCTGGGAATCATCTTCAAAAACTTTCCAATGCTTGATATTATTAGGGACAGACGACCTAGTCAATATTTTAATATCATATTCACAATAGGGATACATTGTTCAATTTTAAAACCTAGATCCCAATACTACCAATTTGTCTCCTATAGTATTATACTTCCTATCATGATGTATTATATTGAAAGAATCAAACATTTCAATTAAGTCCCAAACTACATGCTTATACTTCTTCATTATTTGATTCTTTGTTGCATATCATTTTATAACTTGCTTGACTATCAGCTCCGAATCCCGTTTACCAATAATATCCTTGAAACCATATTTCCAAGCAATCCTTAAACGCAAAAACAATGCTTCATACTCAACAATATTGTTTTGTGCACTCAAAATTGAGTTTAAAAGAAAAGTTAAACTCCTCTTGGCTTGGAGATATCAACACAACACCAGTGCCATTACCAAATATAGAACAAGCCCCATCAAAAATCAAGGTCTAAGGAGAACTAACCTGCTCGACATCGACATCTATGTACAATACTTCATAAGAAGCATTGTCAGGGTCCTCAATGAGATGTAACATCTTCTTCTCACCATATAACTTCACAAGGATGCCCTCAATTGGTATGGTTGCATAAGACATGTCCATTTGCACACTTCCACCCACACTAGCTGCCAATTTTCTTGATAATAACATCCCCCATTTGGAAGGAAAATCCACAATAACCACATTCATGGTTAATCACTTTCCCAGAAAAGCTGCCACTTGCACTACTAATCCCTTGACATACCCAACTACTGGCACTTCTCTTGAATCCATAGTAGTACATTTCTCAAAATCTGATCTTACCTTGATATTTAACTTATTAATGACTTCAAGAGGCATTACATTACATGAGGCTCTTGAATCAAACATGCAATTATGTATCAGCCTATCATTAATAATCAAAGTGGTAAAAAATGGATCAACATCGAACAAAGATTCAACTAGAGAAGTTCCCAAATATACCTCAGATCATTCACCCAGTTCCTCCAATGCTTGTGGTATTTTTGATTCTACAAAAATAGGAGGAATCTCTAAATTATTAACACTTTTGACCTGAGTAATCTTTTCTTCCTTAAAGCCCAAATATTTGAATGCCCTTTTCCTATGTTAAGGGATCCTGAGTAATTCAACAATGGGAATAGTTACCTTGATCTAACTAAATATTTGGGCCATGTCACAAGGAACATATTTGGGTAGGACAGTATTAGGAGGAAGATTCACAGCTTCTTCTGATAGTATGGGAATTTTCATAGTCTGGGCATGGGCAAGAGCACCAATTCTATTTGGGGAAATTAGGCCTTTTCAATATGTATCTTTTATAGAAAGGTCCTTTGGGATATTGGTAAGAACTGGAACTTTTGGCTTGGTTTTTTTCCCTACCCCTTTGATAACCTTACTTCTGGTGTTATATTCTCTCTCTTGACCAACTACTACACTCATCAACAATTGTATGTCCTCTTCAGAAGGAATCCTTCCATCATACTTTTTAATCATCAAGGCCCTTAAGTATTCAATATCATGATTAGGAAGATCATATGCTTGCACCATATCAATTTCAAAAGTATTAATAGGAGGAAGAGGTAATACCCGGTTGATACAATTCCAAAAAAATTCAATAGTTCTCACACTTGTCAATTCAATTAAGGTTTCCCCCTGCCGTGAGTTCACAGGGCTATCCATTATGCACACACATCATATGTCTCATCATCATCTACTTCCTCAACTTTTTGATCTACATTAGATGGGGAGTGTGGTAATAAACACCTATCACACCAATCAATAACATTGGTCTCCTCCATAGTAGAAACTCTGACAGTCAAAGGATTAGGAACCAATCTATCCTCCTTGGGTTGAGGTTGTTTATTAACTGATCCCATGAGCCCTTTCCCTCTGTCATCTATTCTATAATCACCTCTGGGATGATTTCCAAAAATCTCCTAACCTTGTGGCTTATGTTAACCTTGGGAATTTTTTCCTATTCCTTTTTCTTCTTTGGTCAGTTTATAGGATATATCTTTAACTGCTCCAGCCAAAATTTTTACAACCTCTTCCAAATCCGCATCCTTTCTTGACTTAGCCTTTTTAGGATTGATCAAGTTAACACCTTCCCTCTTAGGAGGCTTTCTAACTACTTTGATGTTATTATCTATTTGTAAGGCCATGGTAAAAGTCTGCCTTAATGTTATCGGGTCCTTATCTCTCAAGTAATAAGTGACCTTTTTATCAAAAGTGTCAGAATATTTTATCAAACAACACACATCACTTGGTCTTAGGATTATAGGTAGCCTATTCAATGTTTTATTGAACCGAGTATTGAAATCATGGACAGATTCATTTGGATTTTTCTTTATATTTTTAAACTAAGATAAAATGAACATGGGGTCTATCTTGTCCCCATATTACAATCTAAAAGAATTTTTCATCTCACTCCATGAATCTATTGAATTATCTGGTAAATCATTGTACCAGTCACGTGCATCCTCCTCAAGAGTATGAATAAACAATTTTATATACATGTCTTCAAACTCAATTTCAAAATCTTCCATCACATTGACAATGAGTCTTAAATGGTGGTTACCAATGATGACATTATTCCCTTGAAACTTTGGCAACCTATTTCTGACATCTTGTGGCACCATATGAGGATATCCATCCATACCTTTGAAATCTCTAGGTCCAAAAGTATTTTAAAAAAAGGACGTTTAGGTGGAGGTTGGGCCATATTGCCTTGAGGAAGTGAATTTACATGAGAAACAAACTAATAAGGGATGAGGGGTCTCTGGGGCATATGAGTATAAATCTCAAAGAAAATATCCTCTAATGACTCATTTTCTCAGAAAACTCTATCAACCTTGGAAAAAATAGGGGAAAATGAGATGCACGCTTTTCAAACACAAATGATGGGCTCTCTCCAAATGGAGAACTCAAATTTATATAAAGATTACTTGGTTCAAAATCACTTGAAGACTTATGGTAATCTTCAACCACATATTGATCACCTTTCAGAAATGATATCTCCTTTATTGATTCTTGAGTTCCAACAACTTTCGAGACTTATTTTCCTTCTAAATTTTCTTCTCCTAGTTCTGGAAACAAATTTTTAGTAGGAACCCTAGTGAAGAAAGACCTGCTTTCCTCTATCTTTCTAAATATCAATGAAAAAATTCACTTCACATAGGTTAAGACACTAGTAATCATCAAAATTTCAATTCAACACGGAGTTTGTTGGCGCTTAGATTTGTTACAACCCATTTTCCATTATTTTCCTCTGATCTACATGTTCTAAAACATTTTGTCTATCGATGTGGGTGTTATAAAATTTTCTACCACCACTAGAAATGCATTTAATTGTTTACATAATACATTTTCATGTCCCTCCTTGAAAAATTCTCTGAGCTTTCCGTGTTTCTACCATAATTTCTTCAAAATCCGTGGGCTTTGTTATTTTTCCTATTTTTCCCCGACCATGGAAGCTCGAGAATGGTTAATCTATGATTTTATTCCTTTGAAAATATAAAATCCATGGTCGAAGGGATGCTCAGAACCATGATTCACTTGTTTTTTAAAAACAAAAATTCATTCCTAGCAAAAAATCAGGTTCTGGGTGTGAATGGTGATTTTCTGTATTTTGATGATCTAATGGGTTTCTTTTTCCTATCAAAGTTATTCCTCAATGTTTGGAAGTCATGTGGATTCTTTTGGTTGGTCAGGGGATGGCAATAAAATGCTTTAACTTATCACTTCTTGATTTTTTGCCAAAAAGGAAAATTTGGTGCAGTGGCCCCGCTCATTTCTGATTGGTTCTTTTGGTGCTTACGTGACTTATTATAATTTGATGGGGTGTGGCTGGTTTTTTTTTAACTTGTTTCTTTTGGATACTTTGGAAATAGGTTTGAACTCACCCCGCAACCCCGCCAAGTTGTGATTAAAGCAAATTTTAAGTGGCAGGGAAAAAGTCTTACTTTGACCCTGTAGGAGGACACGTGGAAAATAATGGCAGAGATGTGGGCCTTTAGAGGTAATTTGAATGTTTTGCCATTTTGGTAAAATGGAATAAAATTCTGAAATTGAAGCTTGCCACCGCCAAATCATTTTGAAACCTTAAGGTTTTTGAAGTTACGCCATAACGACATGTGGCGAGCCCATGTTCATTTAAGGTCTCAACCTTTGGGGATCATCTCAAGATACACCATTTTGACACGTGGCATTTTGAAGCATCAAAGGAGTGGTGAAGTAGACCATCAGACAAAAATTGGATTTTTTTCCTATTGTCATCAAAAGGATTAAAATCTCAAAATGACCTGTGGGTCCGATAGAGAAAATTCAAAACTTGCTCCAGTCAACAGCGGACGGGCGAAGTTGTGGGGGAAATTTGGAAAATTTTCCCTTTTCCAAAAAAGAGGTGAAATGGTACAATTTGGTCATGATTCCTTTGGGACCCACCTTAGGACACGTGTTAGGCTCAATTCTCAAGGGTGGATGCATGGAGCAAAATGTAAAAAAATTACATTTTTTTAAAAGTTGTAAAAGAAAAAATGGAACCCACAGGCCCACTCCAAAATTAGATCTCCCACATGGACAGTACAAATTCAAAGTAGGAATCAACGACAGCTATGCATGTGTGTATCTGATTCTTCCACCATTTTTACTCCAAAGCTTCTAGAAGTGAGTATCTTCATGATATCTTGGTATTTCCTACATGTAAAACAAAGGGGAGAGTTAATGTTGATATCTGAGTTTGGTGGTGAAAATCTAAAGACGTCTTTCACCATTAAAATGTTCTGACTCTCGGGCTTGATATGATTTTCTATTTTTCTTCTCCCAAGCACTCAAGGAACTAGATTTGATAGATTAGGGGTGGAAGTTGTTGGCAAGTTGAAGAAAGAGTGATCTACTAGAAGGAGGAATTGAATGTGAGAGATATTTGAAGAGATTTTCCCCCTGAGCACCTGGCAACTTTTGTCAGATCTAATTTTTGAAATCATGATCATGATCATGGCAAGCACTAGTAGTACTCAATATCAGAATTTTTTGGGGGGAAAGGGGCTCCTTTGTAAATGTTATAAATGGCACAATTTTTTCATGTAAATTGTTAGAGTGTTAGAGGCCGAAGAAAATTCCCAAGAGAAAAATTTGACAAATCTTGTCGTTTGAGAAGCCTTCTGAGAAGCCTGTATATCTCTTTTGTATTAATTTTGATTATGTCAAGGTGGTTACAATTGTATAGTCATTGACAAGCTCTGAGACTATTCTAGAAACTTTTCCCTGCTAATAGATTTAATCAAAGTCAAGTTATTCTATGTTGATCTTATGTAAAATGTGTTTGTTTCATTTCTGAATGTTTGCAAATAGTTTTTCTTGTTCATATTACAATATTGTATAAAAATTTGTCTTAATCCCATAGGTTTCAATCCTTTTGATAGTTTAGTGCCATCTTCAATCTCATTTCTGAGAAGAGCTTTCATCTGGGAGTGAAATAAACGATTTAAAATCACTTTTCTTTCATTTGTTGACTTAGAGTGTTTGTAAGCCTCTAGGTGTACCTCAGGCATGATTAATCTTAGATTTTGATGTTTTATTGGGTCTTCTTACTCAAGCCATAATGTTAAAATATCATATATTGTGTGAAAAAGTGCTAATCTAGGCCTCTATTGAAGTACATATTCTAGTTAAAGGAAAAATTTACCTATTCTGAAGCATTATGTTATCTAGACTTTCCATTTTGTAAGAGTTCTCAGAGATTTGGAACATCAAGTGTATTCTACCTCACCTCCCACTAAAATTTATTTAAAAACCACTAATCCTACCCATACTTCCCCTATTTTTCATGTGTGTATACGAATGCATAAATTTTATTACCAAAACATGCAGAAACAATCAGAATTCCAAATGTCTTTAGTAGCCTGAACCTTGCCTAGAGAATATCTCCACTATCTAGAGTGACAAATCGTGAGAGTTATATTTTGTTGCATTGATCATATTTTCTTCAAGGTCTCCTTAACAACTTCATTACGAAGGACATCTCCATATCCTTTATAAATAAAAGGCTACAAAAGGGTTATCTTACCTTGGTTGAAAGGCACACGCTAAAATAGTGAGGATAGATCAAATCCTCTTGAGGGTGCTATCCATTTCTCCACATATGAGTGATAGAGGGCCAGTTATATCTGGTACCTGGCTATAAAAAGACTCACCATGATGTATCTATCTCTAAGCTTCCTACCAAAACTTGTGATACTCCTCAGACTTTGAGGGAGAATCAATTTGGGTACCAACACCTTCTTGGTGACACTGTCGGGGACTTATTTGAGTAGTTGAGACTATTTGTTGATTCACTACCAGTTCATATCTATTTATCCCATCAACAACAACTTACTGACACTATTTTTAGGGACTTATTTGAGTTATTGAGGCTATTTTATGATTCACTACCAGTTCATATCTATTTAACCTGTTAACAACACCTTACTAGCACTGTTGCTGGTGACTTATTTGAGTTGCTCAAACTATTTTCTGATTCACTACCAATTCATATATATTTATCCCACCAACAACACCTTATTGGCACCATTGTCAGGGACATAATGGTTATAATTCACATTCAAGCCCTGGTAAAACACTTCTTATATACTCCAAGTGATGTGTGTAATTCTTTCAGTTCCTACACCTTGTGCACTAGCTTCCATTGATAAATATGGGTAAAGAAAAGTCAGAGTCTTTCCATTTCTAGTTTCTAATGTTGACAACATTTGACAAATCATGTTTAGTGCATCTACACAACTAAGGTGTAAATTCTAAGTGGTGACTCCCTGTTGATCTGATTCTTAATGAATATCAGCATCTTAACCTCTGTCAAGTGAGATTTGTTACTAACCTTTGTAAAGCTGGAAGAAAGAAGATCTTTCTTTGCTACGGAACCTGCTAGGACATTATTTCCCGAGCTAGGAAAATTAAAATCAGAAGGAAGAAAATCTTGGAGAGCTATGGGAAATCAACAGGAAAGAAGAGGGATCTCCATTGATGAAAGTGATTGGCCTATCATTGAAGACTGCTACTCAAGTGCTTCTGAATTAGGTAGCCTCTTTGTGGAATTAAATTCCCCAACTGGAGACGGGCCTTCATTTGATTTTGAGAAGTTTACTTCTCATTCTACCCCTATATTTTCAGAATTTGATAGGGATTTCCAAGAAGCAAGGCCTTTAGGGGATATCCACTTTGAAAATTATACCCCTGTGTATCAAAGACCCTATGCCTCTTATCAATTTGTTACCTCTCCAAGGTCACCTCCTCAGAAAAATTCCTCCACCCAGTCCTCCATTTTCTGTAAATACCTTTGGATCTATAAATTTTGTAGGGATGGTTGGTTATCCAAATGCAATTCCTCAACATGTAAGAAACAGACTAGCAAATTTCCAAGGAAACAATGTGATAACTAGTGATCAACATCTGAAGCTTGTTATCAATATGATGGAAGACTTTGAGATTGAACATGAATATGTAAATATCAAGTTTTTTATCCATACTCTTGAAGAGGATGCAAGGGACTGGTATAAAGCTTTGCCAGATAACTTTATTGATTCATGGATTGAGATGAGTAATGCATTTAAATTGCAGTATGGTGATAGAACTGACCCTAGTTTTCTTTTGATAGAATTTGAAAACATCAAAAAGAATCCTAATGATTCAGTACATGATTTCAACACAAGGTTTAACAGGACCATGAGGATATTTCCTGTCAGGATAAGACCATGTGATGAATCATGTTTGATCAAATATTTAGATGCATTTGATAAAAACACTACATATTACTTAAGGGACAAAAACCCTACAAATCTGAGGTAGGCATTCACCATGGCTCTACAAATAGAGAACAATATTAAGGTAATTGGAAAGCCTCTAAAAAGGGAGGGTGTGAAATTAGTTAACCTAGAAAAGCCTCAAACAAGCAAGGCTACTGATTTGGAGGAAGTTGTGAAAACTTTGGCAGGGGTTGTCAAAGAAATTTCCTACAAACTATCTCGGGTTGACAAAGGAATTGGGCAGAGCTCAAAAAATCAACACAAGCAACAAGGCCAAGACAGGTTCAAAAATCACCAAATATCTAATTATAGAGGCAAGGGACCTAATGGATTTTGAAATAGGCATCCCTAAGGCAGGGAAAATAGAATTTTGCATGATCCTTTAGCTTCCAGAGTTGATTTTGTGGAGGATACAGATGTCATTGATTGGTGTAACATATGTTTCATGCCCCAGCTCCATGTGGGGTAAACACACAAGAAGTTGAGGGAGCATAAAATGATGAAATTGATGACGATGCCTGCATGATGGAGATCCTTGCAAGTTCACAAAGGGAAGAAAATTCAATTGAGGTAATAAGTGCTAGAAATGTTTTTTTTTGGGATTGCATCCACCGGGTACCTCCTCTCACTCCCTCTCATACTTTAGAAGTAGACACTGTACAAGATTTTTAATTTCCCTCTAATGATTTTGAATACTTGAGGGCATTAATGATTGGAAAGTATGATGGAGGAGTTCCTTCAGAAGAAGATAGGCAGCTATTAATGAATTTTATAGTTGCCCAAGAAAAGGAGCACAATACCAGAAGTAAAGCTGCCAAGGGGTCACAAGCCAAGTCAAAATTTCCATTTCTTACCAAGGAAATCCCAAAGAAAAATGCATCTAGCAGATAGCTTGTTTCCCCAAGAAAAACTTGTGTTCCTTCCCATGCCCAAACTGGAAACAATCCCATTCCATCTGATGAATTTGCCTATCTTTCTCCTAGTGCTAATTTACCCAAATTTGTTCCATATGACATTGCCTAAGTTTTGAGTCAAATCAAAATTCATGTCACAATTGTTGAGCTACTTAGGATTGCTGAGCACAAGAAGAGCTTTTGAATTGTTATGGTTCAAAGAGGAAGAGATCATACAAGGAAGAGATGTAAACAAAGTTGAGATTCCCCTTACTGTTACAGAGTTGGAAAATCCATAAGTGTTGAAAGGGCTAGGGGAACCACTAGAGGTTTATTTAGGAACTTATTTGGTTAAATACCGGTTGAATTTGGATCCATTCTTCACTACCCTAGTTGTAAAAGACAAGTTGTTACATAACTATATGTTTGATTCTGGAGCCTCATGTAATTTCATGCCTCTTGAAGTTATGAATAAGATGGGTATCAAAGTAACAATAGCATATGATAATTTCACTGCCATGGACTACAGAGGGGTGTTAGGGGTGGGATGTGTCAAAGATATGGATGTGAAACTTGCATCTTATTTTGGAAGGAACTAATAAATTGATGTAGTGATTATTGACTGCCCTGCCAAGTGGGGGATGTTGTTGTTAAGAAAGTGGGTAGCAAGTGTTTGTGGTAGTGTGCAAATGGACATGTCTTATGCCGCTATCCCCATTGAAGTAAACATGGTGAAATTATATGGAGAGAAGAAGATGTACTTGATTGAAGACCCAAACAATGCATCTTATGAAGTTTTGCAAGCAGATGCAGATCTTAACAACTTTACGAGTTTTGTGGATTTTAGGAAGTATGAAAATTTTGAAAACATAGCTCTTAAGTATGGTGTTTTCTCTAGGAATTTTTTCTATGATTCAGCCTTGAAAAATGTTAAATAATTTTACCTAAACAAAATGGACGAGCTTCAGAGAACATGGACGGTTTACAAATTGAATAAAGAAGAAGAAGAGGTATATTTCCAGTTGATGAAAACATATCAAAACCTTTTGGCATGGTCATATCCAATATTGCAAGAACTTGAATATTTTCCTTGATTTTTTTCTTCAAATCAAGGTGGGCATCATTTGTATAGTGTATAGTTTGTTGGTTTGTTTCCTATCTTTTGTGTTTTTGCTCATTCTAGTCCCTGGTGATCTTTTTTCTGCTGGTTTCTCTATTCATTCTTGGAAGATGGATTTGTTTCTATGCTCTGCAACTTGACTGTGTTTCCTAATGGATATTTTGTCACTTGGTCTACCTTTGTTCTTGTGGCATTGGTAAGGAGTGCCCATCCCCGAATCGGAGCCGATGTTGGTGCTCAGATTTGTTTCGTCCCATTTGCCATTATTTTCCTCTAATTTGCGTGTTTTGAAACATTTTGTCTCTTGATGTGGATGTTCTAAAATTTTCTATCACCACTTTAAATGCCTCAAATTGTTTACAGAATCCATTTTCATTTCCCTCCTTGAAAAGTCTCCGAGCTTGCCCTGTTTTTGCCCTAATTTCTTAAAAATCCGTGGGCTTTGTTGTTTTTCCTATTTTTCCCCGACCATGGAAGCCTGAGAATGGTTAATCTATATTTGTATGCCTTTGAAAATCTGAAATCCATGGTCAAAGGGATGTTCAGAACCATGATTCACTTGTTTTTGTTTTAAAAAAAAATCATCCTTAGCGAAAATTCAGGTTCTGGGTGTGAATGGTGATTTTTTTGTATTTTGACAATCTGACGGGTGTCTTTTTCCTGTCAAAGTTATTTCTTAGCATTTGGTGGTCACGTGGCTTCTTTTGGTTGGTTAAGGGATGAAAGGAAACTACTTTAACTTATCACTTTTTGATTTTTTGGTAAGAAGGCAAATTTGGTCCCATGGCTCCACTCATTTCTGATTAGTTCCTTTGCTGCTTATGTGGCTTCTTCTAATTGTATGGGAGGCAATGGGTTTTTTTTTAACTTTTTCATTTTGGATACTTTGGAAAAAGGTTTGAGCTCACCCCAAGGCCCCGCGAGGCTCTGATTAAAATAAATTTTAAGTGGCACGGAAAAAGTCTTACTTTGACCCTATAGGAGGACACGTGGCAAAGCTAATGGCGGAGATGCGGGTCTTCAAAGGTAAGTTAAATGTTTTTCCCTTTTATAAAAATGGAATAAAATTATAAAATTAAAGCGTGGCCCCACAAAATAATTTTGAAACATTAAGGTTTTTGAATTTGCACCATAATGACATGTGGCGAGCTGCGCTCATTCAAGGTCTCAACCTTTGGGGATCGTCTCAAGATGCGCCATTGTGACACGTGGTAGTTTGAAGAGTTAAAGGGGTGGGGAAGCGGACCATCAGAGGTAAATTGGATTTTTTTCCTCTTGTCATAAAAAGGATTAAAATCTCAAAATGACCCATAGGCCTGATAGATAAAATTCAAAACTTGCTCTAGTCAATAGCAAAGGGGCAGGGTTACGGGGGAAATTTGGAAAATTTTCCCTTTTCCAGAAAAGAGGTGAAATGGAATAATTTTGCCGTGGTTCCTTTGGGACCCACCTTAGGAAACGTGTTAGGATCATTTCTCAAGGGCAGAGGTGCGAAGGGAAATGTGAAAATTCTACATTTTTTCAAAAGTTGTAAAATGAAAAAATGAACCCGCAGGCCCATTGCAAAATTAGATCTCCCACGTGGAAGGTCCAAGTTCGAAGTAGGAATCAATGAAATCTATGAACCTGTATCTGATTCTTCCACCATTTTCACTCTAGAGATCCTGGAAGTGTGAATCTTCATGATTTCATGGTATTTCCTACATGCCAAATAGAGGGGAGAGTTGATGTTGATATCTGAGATTGGTGGGGAAAATTTGGAGACGTCTTTTGCCACTAAAATGGTCTGACTCTCGGGCTCAATATGATTTTTTATTTTTCTTCTCCCGATCATGCAAGGAACCATATTTGAAAAATTAGGGGTGGAAGTGGTTGGCGCATTGAAGAAAGAGTGATCTACTAGAAGGAGGATTTGAATGTAGGAGATATTCGAAGAGATTTTCCCCCTGAGCACCTGGTGACTTTTTATAGATATGATTATGGAAATCACGATTGTGATCATGGAGAGCATTAGTAGCACTCAATGTTGATATTTTTTGGGGGGAAAGGGGGCTTTGTTGTAAATATTATAAATGGCACAAATTTTTCGTGTAAATGGTTAGAGTGTTAGAGGTCGAAGAAAATTCCCAAGAGAAAAATTTGACAAATCCTATCTTTTGAGAAGCCATCTAAGAAGCCTGTATATCTCTTTTGTATTAAGTTTGATCATGTCAAGGTGGTTGCAAGTGTACAACCATTTAAAATCTTTGATATTGTTCTATAGATTTCCCCTGATGATAAATTTAATCAAACTTGAGTTATTCTATGTTGATCTTGAGTAAAATGTGTTTGTTTCAGTTATGAATGTCTGCAAATAGTTTTTCTTGTTCCTATTGCAATATTGTATCAAAATCCATCTTAATCACATAGGTATCGTTCCTTGTGACAGTTTAGTGGAATCTACACGCTCATTTCTCAGAAGAGCTTTCATCTAGGAGTGAAATAAACGATTTAAAATCAATTTTCTTTCATTTGTTGATATAGATTGTTTGTAAGCCTTTGGTTGTACCTCATGCATGATTGATATTAGATTTTGATTTTTTATTAGGTCCTCTAACTCAATCCTTTGTGTTAAAATCTCATAGATTGTGTGAAAAAGTGCTAATTCGGGCCTCCATTGAAGTACATATTCTAGTTAAAGGAACATTTTAGCGATTATGAAGCATTCTGTTATCTAGACTTTCCATTTTGTAAGAGTTCACAAAGATTTGGAAAATAAAGTTTATTCTACCTCACCTCCCACCAAAATTTATTTAAAAACAACTAATCCTACCGATACTATCCCTATTTTTCATGTGTGTATACAAATGCATAAATTTTATTGCCAAAACATGCAGAAACAATTAGAATTCCAAATGTCTTTAGTAACCTGAACCTTTCCTAGATAATATCTCTACTATCTAGAGTGATAACTCATGAGAGTTATATTTTGTTACATTGATCATATTTTATTCAAGGTCTCCTTAACAACTTCATTAGGAAGGAAATCTCCATCTCCTCCATAAACAATAGGCTATAAAAGGGTTCTCTTACCTTGGTTCAAAGGCACAACCTAAAATAGTGAGGATAGATCAAATCCTCTAGAGGGTGTTATCCATTTCTCAACATATGAGTGACAAAGGACCAATTAGATTACAGCCTCAGCTACAAAATGACTCACCATGATCTACTTGTCTCTAAGCTTCCTACCAAAACTTGTGATGCTTCTCAGACTTTGAGGGAGAATCAATTTGGGTACCAACAAATTCACCACTAAGGATTTTCACCTTAGTTGTGCAAATGCACTATAAGTAACTTTCCAAGTATCTATCAATGCTTATGTTCTACAAAGGTTAACAAATCTGACCTTCCTTTACCCACATTTATCATTATTGATACAAATTTAGTGCAATAACCATTAGAAACTAGAAATATTGCACAATGAACTTGTAATCTTGCACAAATCTTACAAATCTCAGCAAAGGATGATGTTTAAACATCTTATTTATACTTAAACCATGTAAGAACCATTACTAGGTTCAACATGTGTATGCATCTGTAAAAATAGTCCTTAGTAACGGTGCCACTTCATTTTGTTGCCACACAAATAACTCTTGGTGTTCAAATAATCCCCAGTAACGGTGCCAATTAGGTGTTGCTTCCGTATAAATAGCTCTTGGTGTTCAAATAATCCTCTACAATTCAAATAATCCCCGACAATAACACCACTGTAGTGTTATTGCCACAAAAATAGGTCTCGGTGTTTAGATAATCCTTTGCAATTCAAATAATCCCCGATAATGACACCATTTGGGTGTTGGTATCAAAATTGATTCTCATGTGAGGGCTAAGAAACATCACAAAACTAGAAAGATGCTTATAGATAGATGAATGATGATACGAGTTGTTTTGTAGCTGGGGAGGGGATTGAGATGACTCTTTCTCACTCAGGCGTTGGACAAATGGATAGCACCTTATTGAGGGTTTGATATTCCCTCACTATTTTAGGGCGTGCCTTCAACAAGGGTGAGAGGACTCGTTCTGTAACCCATGTTGGTGAAGGATATCAAAAGATCCTTCTTTGCACAATTTTCATGAGAACCTTGAGAAAATATGAACAATACAACACAATCAAATTGTCCCGATTTCTCACACTAGAGAATGGATATGGTTCCTGGACAAGGTTCTGGGTTACTAAAGACAATAATTGAACCCTGATTGTCTCTACATACTTTGGAAATGGAATTTGTTCATTTGTGGATACACAATACAAACAGGGGTAGTTCATGTAGGATTCATCGTTAGAGAATTTTTTGGTGAGAAGTTAAGCAAGATGAAGTTGATTTTATCAAATCTTCGAGAGCCTATATAAATATTGGAAGACTCATAGAAAAAATGATTCAAAACAACTAAAATATTACTTCAATCAATGGAATCCCAGAAATGCACAATTTCACACATTCTTCATGAATTCAACACAAAGGATCATGCTAAAGACTCAATTAAACATTAGAAATCCCTAGTTCGTCATGGCTAAGATACACTCATAGGCTTACAAATAATCTTTATCAACATAATGAGAGTGAAGTGATTTTAAATTGTTTATTTGCATCACAAGATGAAAAATATTCTCATAATGAAATTGCAAATTCCACAATACTATCACACGAACGAGATCTTGTGTGACTCAGAGAGATTTTACCATAAGATTGCAACAAGAATGATAGAAACTATTTGAAAACATTCTAAAATAAAATTAGACACGATTATGGTCATGATCAATAAAACTTTATTTAAGGTGCATTAGATTCATTAGCATGTGAAAATTTCTTGAACAATATTAGAGCTTGTTAATGGTTGTACGTTTGAAACCATATTGACGTGATTAAATAAAAAACACAGGAGATAAATAGGTTTCTGAGATGGTCTCTCAGGAAAATGGTTTTTCTCAAACTTTCTCAGAAAAATTAACACCCCCTTTTGGAAGAGTATTATCATTGCATTTATACAATTTCACTCACTCACTCATCCCAAATTTTCCCCCTAAAAGAAGAATATTGGAGGAATCCTTTTCTTGTTACAAGTTTGTTCCAGAAAGTGATGTTTAACAAATTTACACCCAAAAGTTTCCAGGTGGATAAATCATGAACTGATCACATTTCTGAGTCCCTCAAGTATGACTGGGATACCATATCATAAATTTTGACAGTCTTTTTAATCATTCTTTGATTTTTTCATGAAAGAAATCCCCTTTTTAGTAATTCTCAGGTGGCTCCATATGGCTTTGTAGACACCCATAATTACAACTGAGCAATTTAAATACATAAATTGTGCTAATGATCCCCCTTCTTGCAAATTTTCGACATATCGTTAATAAGCACTCATATTCCCTCTTATTGTCGTTAATTAATTACAATACGCTAATTGATTAAGTCAATTATCAAACTAACATCTCAATTAATGATCTTATGTTAATTATTCACCCCTTCTATCTAGAATAATTAATTATTATTAATTAATTAGCTCTCCCTTCCATTTAATCAATAAATCAGTATTTAATTGATTTAATCCCCTTCTAATAGCCTAAATCATACTAATATTCCTCTAATTAGCCTCTATAAGCTTACATCTACCTATTAGTTAATCACCTTTGATTAATTAAAGCACCCCTCCAACTCCCATGACTTGCTAAGCGTAAATTAAACCCTTGTAAAATAAGGTTAAATTTTATAAAGCAACCTTATCCATTCCTAATTATGTTTTACCTTTATCCCACATGTAAAGGGATGAAGTGTTTCCTTTAACCATTGGGCTATATAAGGAGCCCTCTTTCTACCTTTATATACACACATAAACTTCTTGAGAAGAAAAATGCAAAGCATATAGAAAAATAAAATAAAAACTTTCCTTTGTTTTCTTGAGATTTCATCATCTTGAAGAGTTTAAGTCTCTTTCCTAAGTGCTTAGGTCATATGGGAGGTGTCAAAAAGGTCTTGTAGCCCAACTTTGACAAGCCCTCATTCCTAGGTTCTTGGAATACCAAAGACATCCATTTTTTATTGCCATGGAGCCTACTTAGGTCCATTCATTTATTTTTTGTTAGAGAACATTGTTAGTTTCAAAGTTTTTGTGTATGATGAATGTTAGCATCTAACCTTGTTTAATTCTTATCTTGATGGTGCTTAGTATGTTGTTTAATTTTTTATAATTAAGGCTATTTAGGTGTTAGTATTTACTTATATTATAATTGGTTTAAAAAAACTCATGCACACATTTGGCACGCCTGGTGGGACTTACTCCATTGTCCTTTGCACTTAATTTCAAGTTTTTGTAGTTAAGTTTCATTTTTGGTTACTAACCCTCTTTTACACATGTTGATCAAATTTATTTTTCTTAACTTGTTTTATTGAGTTTTCATGTGTTGAGTCTTCCTTGTAGGTATAAAGAAGGTGAAGTGTTGTTAAAATTGGAATTGATGGGAAAATTTCAAGATTTCTCCATTTTTTCATTTTTAGAGCTTACTTTTTCAACATTCTACATGCTAGTTTTGTTAATTTCTTGAAAATTTTAAATTATTGAGCATGTAGGTTAGTGTTTGATAGTGTTAAGTATTCTATTTACATATTAATGTTGTGGGTTTCTGTCAAAATTAAATATTGGTGAAAATATTTTAATATTTCATCATGTTTTCAGTTTTAGAGCTTACTTTTTCAACATTCTACATGCTAGTTTTGTCAATTTCTTGAAAAATTTAAATTCTTGAGCATGTAGATTAGTGTTTGATAGTGTTGAGTCTTCTATTTACATATTAATGTGGTGGGTTTCTGTCAAAATTAAATCTTGGCGAGAAAATTTCAAGATTTCATCATGTTTTCATTTTTAGAGCTTACTTTTTCATCGTTCTACATGCTAGTTTTGGCAATTTCTTGAAAATCTTAAATGTATGTTAATGTTTGATAGCATTGATTCTTCTATTCATATATTAATGTGATGGGTTGTTGTCAAAACTGAATCTTAGTTGGAAAAAATTGACCATTATGCAGATTAAGGGACGTTTTTTTTTACATTTTTTAAGTGCGCGTCAACTGCATACCGGTGAGCATAAGAGCATATGCATAACCCATCTTCCATATGCCATAAATTTTTCTCCCAAAATTGAAATGACTCCATTTTTTTTACGTTGGAAAGGTATTGAAGTTAACTATACTTACAGAAATTATAGGTTTTTCTGTTAGTTTAAAACAGGTCACTTTCAAATATGTCTAATGTTTTGATGACTGTTGTATTTCCATGCTTACTTGATTTAGAAAAAAGCATGTGCATGATTTTATCTTGAACATTTTAGTGATCTTGATAATCAAAAACAACTTTGATCTCTATATTTTTAACATTGGGATTAAACTTGGAAATTTGATTATTCATATTGCTTAAGGGAATGAACCTTTTACAAAGCATTTTTCAATGGTCCTTTGATTTGAATTTTTCCATTTCTATATAGTTGGGATAAAGTTTGTGTATGCTCTTCTCTTACACCTTAGGGTGATCTTGAGAATGAAAATCAACTTTAGTTTTCATTTTATAACAATTCGTAAATTGGAAACTTATCTTTCACTTTTGGTTTAAGGGAATGAACAATTATCAAGCTTTTTGTATGGTTCATTAATTGCAAATATTTTCTTTACTTTTTAGTTGGATTATTTGTTGTGTATTCTCTTCTCTTGCATCCTTGGATGATCTTGAGGATTAAAAGCAACTCTTAATCCTCTTTTGGATAATGTGACTTTCTTGGAGAACTACTAATGCTTGAGTGCAAGACCTAAAAGTGCTTGTCAAAGAAAGGAGGAATCAAAACGAAGTGAAAAACTACTAATATATTTGTCGTACAAGTTGCCAAAAGGTGTTCAAGAAAACCACACCTAATTAAATAAGATAAAATAAACAACATATTCAAAACACTGTATTTCATGTTTCAGAAAAGGGCACATCCCTCTCCACTCAGCTAGAACATAACCCCTTTGGAATAACGCCTTAAGCTATAAAAATGGGGGTAGTTCTAGGAACCCCAAAGTAGTCCACGTAATAGGAAACCTTGTGGATGAAACGGGAAGTGCTCCACACTACCTATATAACTAGTGATTCCTTTTTGAGATAGCGTTACAAGTTATCCCTACGCAACCCTTTTAAGTACATGATGGATGCATTTAATTCCCACTGTGCTTGAAGGGGAAAAATTTGAGATAATCCCAAGATAGTTGGGACTATTTGGGTAAATCATCCCACTCGTGGATAATTTTGTAACACCTAGGACGAGAGAACCACCTAGGAAAATATTCTTTGGCCAGGAGCTCACTTTTACCATTTCAAAATAGTGTTGAGTTGTGAGCCATTTTTGAATCACGAAACATGTGATGCATTACTTTCCCTTAGTTTTTGACTTACCCTAAGGTAAGGTGAAACTCTGCCAAAGTGAAGCTAGCATTTTTCATCCCCATTTTGATCTACTTCCTTCACATTCTTTTGACACTTTGTTGATCAAAAGAAGGGTGAATACCTTTGTGTTACCAATTGATTGTTTCTACCAATTTTTTGTTCATTTATAGCCATCCATGTTTGCGGCTAGGTTAGTTAAATGTCTAAAGTGTGTGGAGACATAATTATATCATTGGCAGCCTTTGTGATCTTGATACCCATGTCAGTATCGTCATCATAGTTGGAAATGATTTATCATTTTATCTCCCTTTGACATGTTACCTCATTTGCATTGTCTCGACATAATTAAGATACTTATGTTACGTTTCTCGTAAACATGATCTAAGTGTCCATATTGCGGCATTACGCTACCCATGTTTTAACACATCCTTAGTATACTTTGACTTAGTTTGATTTCAAGCATTGTCCCAAATATAGAAGGGTTTTCCTTACTTTGTTTGCATCATTTTGATACCACTTTGCCACTAATATCTCACTTCTCCGTGAAACTTGATAGACGTGTCCAATTGGTATGGTTACACAGCTTACATTTGTAATCCTTGCCCTTTAACATTTAGGCCTTGTTGGTTGTTAAACTTGTCGTGGTATCCTTTGATTAGGATTCACATCTACTCTTTGTTAATATTTACACCTTGTTCATTTTGAGCTTGATGTAAATATTGATGTTGTGGTGATCATATTTGCATCACATTTTCATATGGTGTATTTCCTTGTTGATTGGATTTGTGTTTCACACTTTTATGATTGTTCCTTGTGATTATTCATTCAGAAAAATTATTTTCTAGGACAATCCCTCTTGATCTCATCAAGATTTTTTTGTCACGATGTCTATTTTCCTTATACCTTCTTCATAAAATCATGCACGCATCTCCATACTTACACAATATCTAGTTGATTGTCCTTATGCTATGCAAATTGACATGTCACTTCCTTCCCTTTGAAGGAGTTCCATCACACTATCTAGATCTAGACATTTGTGCTTTAAAAAACACCAAAAATGACTGAGTATCACGAGGTTCCCCATACTTACAAAAATATGGAACCTACGTTTAGAAATTCAAATAAAAAGATTCCCATTACAACTAAACCTCATTTGGTTCTTCGTGCTAGAGAGCCCATATGGGTAACCCATTCCCCACCTTCATCTCATAGTCAGTGGTATGATTTGAATGCTTTTGATCCAGATTATTATTCGAGTTCTCCCCACTCTTCTTCTAATTTTAATACAAACATTTCCTCTTCTTATGAGGATTCCAATCAAAATATTTCCTCTGACTCTTCTGATTATTCAAATCTTAACTACTATTCAGATCCAAACTACTATTTAGATTCATCTATGTTGACTCCTAAGTCATCTAATGCGACTCCTATGTCATGGCCCTCCCTATATTCGTAGGAACCTCTTCATCATACATTTAATATGACTCTTATGTCGCAATCCTCCCTTTCTTCACAGGACCCCTTTTATCAGTCAACTTGATGATGTCTTCTTCCTTTGAAGATATGTGTGACTCCAAATCCATCCAATTAAACATCTAATACAATTCTTGAATCGTGGTTCTCTCTTTCTTTACAGAACCCTTATTATTATTCATCCGATGCTATTATTGAATCACAGTCCTCCCATTCTTCGCAGGACCTTCTTCATCAATCACCCCCAATAATTCTTCCTTCTTTGAAGATTCGTTTGACTCAAATTCCTTCGAGGCAAATGTTTGAATTGACCTATGCGTCACAATCTACAGAATTTGGATTTAATCCTACTATTTTATATATGACATGCCATTGTATAGGTTGGTCCACACCACCTTCTTCTACTCCTAAGACATCTAGCTCCACATCTTCTTCATCCCCCACATCATTTTCTTCTACCAATCATCATCAAACATCTTCTAGGTCTTCCATACCAATTGGATCTCTTTCTTCCAATCAACCCCTGGTGGTTGATCAACAACTCATACCGATTGATCTCTTTTAGAATGAAGAAACAATCAGGGCATTTATAGGGGCATATGAATATATTCCTTTAGCAGATTATGAGAAAGGATTCTCTTTGGAATTTTATGCGTCTGCATATTGTGAGGAAAAGGTTGATTCCTTTTATCAAGAAACAAAGGAAGAGCTTCAGGTCATACAACCTGACCCTCCTCTTATTCTTCCATCTTCACATTCTTCATTTATGTGATGAAACTCCTTGGTCTTGCATTAATCCATGGCTTATCTTCTCACCACCCAATAACTCTTTATCTATCATAATTCCTCAATCACAATCTCTTCTCGGGTAAATGCCAAGTAGCCCTTCATCTTCATCTAGGTGTGGGTTACCTTCTTGTAGCCCTCCCTCTAATATTTGTGGGACATTTTTGAGTAGTCCACTATCTTCTATTCTTGGGGCATGTCCAACTAGCCCCTTATATTCTATGTATGGATCACCCCCAAGGAGTCCATCATCTTCTAATATTGGGCCACATCCTAGTAGTCCATCATCATACATCTATGGGTCACATCCTAGTAGCCCTTCTTCTTCTATTCTTGGCCCACATCCTATTAGCCCTTCATCTTCTATCTATGGCTCACCTCCTAGTATCCCATCTTCTTGAATCCTTGGACCGTATCCTTTTAATCAATCACATCATCCTTCTACCAATGACCAGGGAAAGGCCACCATCATTTCTCTCATTCCTATCATCAATCATAAATGTTCTCTTTCTTCTCCTTCTTGAGGTCAGAAAAGTCACAAGTCAGCTTATAAGAAACCCAAACAAGTTCATTATCAAGCACAGGTCAAAATTTTAAGAGCTCAAAATCCCCCAACAACTTTAACAATCTCAAAGTTTTAAATCAAGCGTGATTCAAGAACGCACATCAACGTAACCATCAATTATGGTGCAAAGTACATAAACCTCTGGATAGGGAAGTCAAGCTCCCACATACAAAATCCATGTTTCAGGATAAATCATAGTCCTTTGTTGAGTGTGAACTCACCACAATCATTGAGATCAGGGAAAACATGACTCTTGATAAACAAACACGCCTAGTATCCCTTATCAAGGAAGTCACAAACATTGTTGTTGGATCTTATCACACATAGTGAATTTGTTAGACCCAACCTCTTAAAAATTTCAAAAATCTAAAAATAAAAAAATAATTCAAAAATACAAAAAAAACATTTAGAAAACAAAAGAAAAATCAAAGGTACAAAGATCAACCATTGCAATTAGGTGTTATGTACAAATGGATATTTCTTTCTTCCCTTCCTTACTATTCTTCTACAATTCTTCTTGCCATTTTCATCCCTTCAGTGATATTTTGGTTAGCTTATTTACATGCATTTTATGACATTTATCTCTACGGTATCCATTTGACCCTGGTCTTTTATCACCTTGGTAATAAAGAACGGATATCCTCGTAGAGATCCTATCACATTCAACATCTAATAAAATTATTGCAAAGAAATTTTGGACATATTTATTGACACTAGCCAATGTGGTCATTATAAGAACTTCCACCTCCTTCCATCAAGCCATCAGTGGTTCTTAACCCCTTGTCAAACAAGAGAGCTGAAATAAGTTTTCAGAAAGCAAAAGAAACAAAATCAATCAAAAATAAAAAGCTAAAAGCTATAAAGTAAAAGAAAATTGATATATTATTCTCTCTTGGGGTATTTCCAATAATCTCTATCATGGCTATGGATGCCTAGCTGGTAGCGGAGCAATGTACGGCTATCCTTTCACCATTCATTCACAAAATCACCTTTCACAATAAATCATTCCTACACATTGGATAGGGTCTCTTCACTTCAAGAGGTAATAAAATCCACCTGCACACACTGGATGTGTATGAGTAGGCATGATTAGTATGTTACCAAGTGTTTTATTTTGGATCTTGTTTAGACTCTTACTCTAGTCCATATCTTATCTTACGATGTTTGCCTTTGATTAATCACTTCTTCATCACGAGGCTTCTAAGATACAATAATATCATACACATCATTATTATACTTGATTCAGAACATCCATGTGTATAAGATTACTTGTTTTCCATGTTTGCGGACATGTTTGTCACCTTTCACAAAAATAATCTTCTCCTTCCTTTCTATCATGTGCTTTTAGGCCAACTTACACTGGGGGCATCCTTGTTTCTTCCCAGCATTTCATTGGTTTATGTTCTTCATCATGTTAAATAATCCTCTGAAATTCAAATAATTCCTAACAATGACACCATTTGGGTGTTGGTATCCAAATTGATCCCCTACGAGGGCTGAGAAACATCACGAAACTGGCATGATGCTTAGAGATAGACGAATGATGATACAAGTCGTTTTGTAGCCGGGGAGGGGATTGAGATGACTCTTTCTCACTCAGGCATTGGAGAAATGGATAGCACCTTATTAATGGTTTAATCTTCCCTCACTACTTTAGGTCATGCCTTCAACCAGGGTGAGAGGACCCATTCCGTAACCTGTGTTGGTGAAGGATATCAAAAGATCCTTCTTTGCACAATTTTCATGAGAACCTTGAGAAAATATGATCAATACAACACAATCTAACTCTCCCGATTTGTCACACTAGAGAGTGGATATGGTTCTTGGAAAACGTTCCAGGTTATTAAAGAAAATAATTGAAACTTGATTGTCTCTACATACTTTGGAAATGGAATTTGTTCATTTGTGGATACATAGTAAAAACAGGGGTAGTTCATGTAGGATTCATCATTTGATAATTTTTTGGTGAGAAGTTAAGTAAGATGAAGTTTATTTTAATAGATCTTTGAGAGCCTTTAGAAATATTGGAAGAATCACAGACAAAATGCTTCAAAACAGCCAAAATATTCTTTCAACCAGAAGATGTGAATCAATGGAATCCCAGAAATGCACAGTTTCACAAATTCTTCATGAATTCAACACAAACGATCATCATAAAGACTTAATTAAATGTTAGAAATCCTTGGTTCGTCATGCCTAAGATACACTCATAGGATTACAAACAATCTTTATCAACATAATGAGAGAAAAGTGATTTTAAATTGTTTATTTGCATCACAAGATGAAAAATCTTCTCATAATGAAATTGCAAATTCCACAATACTATCACATGAATGAGATCTTGTGTGACTTAGACAAATTTTAACATAATATTGTAACAGGAATGATAAAAACTATTTGTAAACATTCTAAAATAAAAGCAGACACAATTATACTCATGATCAATAGAAATTTATTTCAGGTTCATTAGATTCATTAGCAGGTAAAATTTTCTTGAACAATCTTAGAGCTTTTCAATGGCTATACAATTGCAACCATATTGACGTGATTAATTAAAAAAACATAGGAGATAAATAGGTTTCTAACACATTCTCTCGGGAAAATGGTTTTTCTAAAATTTTCTCAACAAAATTAACACCCCTTTTTGGAAGAGTATTATCATTGCATCTATACAATTTCACTCGCTCACTCATTCCAAATTTTCCCCATAAAAGAAGAATATTGGAGGAAACCTTTGTTTGTTACAATTTTGTTCCAGAAAGTGATGTTTAACAAATTTGCACCCAAAAGCTGTCAAGTGGTTAATGCATGAACTGATCACGTTTTTCAGTCCCTCAACTATGATTGGGATGCCATATCATAAATTTTGATAATATTTTTAATCATTATTTTATTTTTTCATGCAAGAAATCCCCTTTTTATTAATTCTTAGGTGGCTCCATATGGCTTAGTAGACACCCATAATTATGCCTGAGAAATTTAAATACATAAATTGCATTAATTATCCCCCTTCTTGCAAATTTTCTACATATCATTAATAAGTACTCATATTCCTTTTTATTGTCATTAATTAATTACAATACCCTAATTGATTAAGTCACCTATCCAACTAACATCATGATTAACGATCTTTCGTTAATTACTCACCCCTTCTATCTAGAATAATTAATTATTATTAATTAATTAGCTCTCCCTTCCATTTAACCAATAAATCAATATTTAATTGATTTAATCCCCTTCTAATAGCCTAAATCATACTAATATTCCTCTAATTGGCCTCTATAAGCTTACATCTACCTATTAGTTAATCACCTTTGATTAATTAAAACACCCCTCCAACTCCCATGACTTTTTTAGAAGAAATTAAACCCTTCTAAAGTAAGGCTAGCTTTTATAAAACAACCTTATCCATTCCTAATCATGTTTTACCTTTATCCCACATGTAAAGGGATGAAGTGTTTCCTTTATCTATTGGGCTATACAAGGAGCCCTCCTTATACCTTTATACACACACCTAAACTTCTCGAGAAGACAAATGCAAAGCATATAGCAAAATAGACTAAAATATTTCCTTTGTTTTCTTAAGAGTTCATCATCTTGAATATTTTAAGCCTCTTTCCTAAGTGCTTAGGTCATATGGGAGGTGTCAAAAGGTTCTTGTAGCCCAACGTTGACAAGCCATCATTCCTAGGTTCTTGAAATACCAAAGACAACCTTTCTTGATTGCCATGGAGCATACTTAGGTCCATTCATTTATTTTTTGTTAGAGAATAGAGGATTTAGATGCTTAACATTTTTAGTTTCAAAGTTTTTGTGTATGATGAATGTTAGCATATAACCTTGTTTAATTCTTATCTTGATGGTGCTTAGTATGTTGTTTAATTTTTACTAATTAAGGCTATTTAGGTGTTAGTATTTACTTATATTAGCATTAGTTTAAAAAAACTCATGCACACATGCTAGATTTGATAAGAAATCCTTTTCACCTTTGAGAATACACTTTGAGAAATGAGTGCCCTCGCATGGATAGTTTGTGCATCTCTAAAGTGAGTTCCCTTGCATGGATTATATCATATATCTATGTTGCAAGTCTAAGTCAGCCAAGTATAAGGAGGAGCCAATAGAAGCCTCCACATGTCTCCTTGGTGCAACTACAAAGGTGAAGTCTAGAGGCAGGTTCCCAAATGGGCACGAGCCGTCCATGTGTTCAGAAGTTGAGAGAGTTATATCGGTCACTAAAAATTTCAAGCATGAGAAGGTCCAGTGGAAGCTTCCATGAGTTTGTTCAGTGCAACTTCAAAGATGAAGTCCAGAAGCAGGACCTCAAACGAGCACAGGATCTCCACATGCCCTGGGCCCTAGAAAGTTTCCTCAGCCATTAAAAAAGTCTCAGTATAAAGAGGAGCTAGCGGAAGCCTCCACATGTCTCTTTGTAGAACTTTTGATATGGAGCGAAAAAGTGGAGACCCCAAACAAGTGCGGGCTCTCCACGTGTCTTGGCCCAAAAAAGTTGTTGAAAATTTTTAATAACCAGCGGAAGGTTCCACGTGCTTAGGATTTGAGAAAGTTTCCTCAGTCATTGAAAATTATAAGTATGATCAGAGTCAGTGGAATCTTCCATGTGTCTCTTCGGCATGCTTTTTTTATTAAGCTCAAAAGAAGGACTACCAAACAAGTGTGGGCCTTCCATATGTCTAGGGTCCAAAAAAGTTACATCGAAAAATTGAAAAGTCTAAGTATGGGAAGATCCAGTGGAAACCTCCATGTGTCTCCTTGGCACAAATCTAAAGGTATGACCTAGAGGTGGAACCTCAAACAAGTGCATGATCTCCACATGTCTATCGGCTAACAAACATGCACCGGCTGTGAAAAATTCTGAGTGTGGGCAGAGCAAGCGGAAACCTCCACGTGTCTCCCTAGAACTCTTTCAAAAGTAAAATTCAGGGGCAGGT
This sequence comes from Taxus chinensis, assembly GCA_019776745.2. Lineage (NCBI taxonomy): Eukaryota > Viridiplantae > Streptophyta > Pinopsida > Cupressales > Taxaceae > Taxus > Taxus chinensis. Next base: position 275,775,787 of record CM034148.1, read on the forward strand.
CCCCAAATAGGCGCGGGCCCTCCACGTGTCCTGGGCCCAAGAAACTTGCTTCGGCTATTGAGAAGTCTCAGTATAAAGAGGAGCCAATGGAAGCCTCCACATGTCTCCTTGATGCAACTCTAAAGGTAAGACCCAGAGGTAGATCCTTAAATGAACATGGGCCCTCCACATGGAAAACATTTGAGTTAAAGCGGGCTTGGGGGTGCATTTCACATTTTACATCACTTTAAGAAATTGTGCATTTTTTTGACTATTTGACCCACCTCCCCGCTTTAAATTTTCAATGTTCAATCAAACATATAACATTATTTGGTCCCCAACGGAATTGCAACTCATTTTATAACTTTTATCCTTTTCACAAAAAGGCCAAAATATTCAAACTATTCTGATGATCCACCTCTTCGCCTTTGACTGTAGACTCAACATGTGGCTGAGAAATTTTGAACAAACAATGTGAGATTAAATTGAGCACTAACATCGGCTCCTACTTGAGGATGGGCACTCCCTGCGAGTGTGGCAAGAAAAACATAACAAACCATGTGCCAAAAATCTATTGGGAAACAAATTCAAGAACAAGCTTGCAAAGTAGAAAAAGAATTTCCAACCTCCTAAGAACAAACCTAGAAACCAACAAAAACCAGCCGCCAAGGACCGGGACAAACCAAAAAAAAAAATGTAGAAATGAAAAAGAACTAAAAGATTGTACATTGTACAATGATGCATGCCTTTATTATGAGAAATCAAATAATGAGATGTTTCAAGTTCCTGTCATTCTGAGTACGACCAAGCCAAGAAGTCTTGATATTATTTTAACAACTGGACATATGCTTGTTTTCGTTCTCTCTCTAAGTTGCTACCTAGCCATATTTTCTGAGGTTTATCTTTTGTTCCTTTACTAGATCTAGAACAAACCCCATCAAACATCAGAGTCTAGGGGGAACCAATCTTCTCGGGATACTTGCACTCATCAATTTTATGCTCCTTAAAAAAAACATAAACAACCAAGTTGTTGACATCGACGTCTGCATACAATACTTCATGAGAAGTATTGTTAGGGTCCTCAATGAGATGTAACTTTTTCTTCTCACCATACAACTTCACAAGGTTCCCCTTAGTTGGTATAGTTGCATATGACATGTCCATTTGTACGATTCCACCAACACTAGCTACCCAAGTTCTGGATAATAACATCCCCCATTTGGCAGGACAGTCCACAATAACCACACACATGGTTAAGCACTTTCCTGGAAAAGTTTCCAACTGCACTACTAATCCCTTGACATACCCAACTACTGGCACTTCTCTTGAATCCATAGCAGTACATTTCCCAAAATCTGCTATTACCTTGATATTTAACTCATTCATGACCTCGAGAGGCATTACATTAGATGAGGCTCCTGAATTAAACATGCAGTTATGTACCGGCCTATCTTTAATAATCAAAGTGGTAAAAAATGGATCCACTTTAAGCTTAGATTCAACCAGAGAAGTTCCCAAATACACCTCAGATGATTCCTTGGGTTCCTCTAATACCTTTTGTATTTTTGATTCTACAATAATAGGAGGAATATCTACATTATAAACACTTTTTCCCTGAGTAATCTTTTCTTCTTTACATCCCAAATATTCAAATGCACTTTTTCTATGCTAAGGGATCCTAAGTAATTCAAAAATGGGAACATTGACCTTGATCTGCCTCAAGATTTGGGCTATGTCACAAGGAATGTATTTGGGTAGGATAGTATTAGGAGGAAGATTCACAACTTCTTCTAATATTATGGGAATTTTCACAGTCTGGGTAGGGGCAGGAGCACCAGTTCTATTTGGGGAAACTAGGCCTTTGCTAGAAGTATCTTTTTTAGGAAGGTCCTTTGGGATATTGGCATGAACTGGAACTTTTGGCTTGGTTTGTGGCCCTCCCCCTTTGACAAACTTACTTCTGGTGTTATATTATTTCTCATGAGCAACTATTTCATTCATCTACAGTTGCATGTCGTTGTTGAAAGGGATCCCTCCATCATACTTTTTAATCATCAAGGCCCTTAAGTATTAAAAATCATGATTAGGAAGATCAAATGCTTGCACCATATCAATTTCAAAAGTATTAATATAAGGAATAGGTAATACCTGGTGGACACAATCCCATAAGTTTTCAATAGTTCTAGCACTTATCAATTCATTTTAGGTTTCCCCCTTCCGTGAGTTCACAGGGCTCCCCCTTATGCACACATCATCATACGTCTCATCATCATCTTCTTCCTCAACTTATTGATCTATATCACATGGAGAGTGTGGTAATAAAGAACTATCACACCACTTGATATCATTGGCTTCCTCCACAGTAGTAACCCTGACAATCAAAGGATCAGAAACCAATCTATTCTACCTATATTGAGGTTGTTTATTACCTGATCCCATGAGCCGTTTCCCTCTGTCATCTGGTCTATGATCACCTCTTGGATGATTTCCAAATCTCTCCCTACCTTGGGAATTATGTCCTATTCCTTTTTATGCTCTTTCCAGTTTATAGGATATGTCTTTAACTACTCTAGTCAAAGATTTTACAACCTCTTTCAGATCCACAACCTTTCCTGACTGGGGATCTTAATGATTGATCAACTTAATAGCTTCCATTTTAGGAGGCTTTCTCACTACTTTGATGTTATTTTCTATTTCTAAGGCCATGGTAAAATCCTACCTCAATGTTCATGCATTCTTATCTCTCAAGTAATAAGTGGCCTTTTTATCAAAAGCATCAGAATATTTTATTAGATAGGACACATCACTTGGTCTTAGGATTATAGGTAGCCTATTCAAGGTCTTATTGAGCTGAGTATTGAAAAAATGGATAGATTCATTTGGATTTTTATTTATATTTTCAAACTCAGATGAAAGGAACCTAGGGTCTATCTCGCCTCCATATTGCAATCTAAAGGCATTTTTCATCTCGGTCCATAAATCTATTGAATTATATGGTAAAGCCTTGTACCACTCATGTGCATCCTCCTCAACAGTATGAATAAATAGTTTTATATAAATGACTTAAAACTCAATTTCAAAGTCTTCCGTCATATTGAAAAATATTCTTTAATGGTGGTCACCAATGGTGGCATTATTCCCTTGAAACTTTGACAACCTATTTTTGACATCTTGTGGCGCCATATTAGGATATCCATCCATACCTCTGAAATCTATAGGTCTAAAAGTATTGACAAAAAAAGGAGGTCTAGGTGGAGGTTAGGCCATATTGCCTTGAGGTGGTGAAGTTACAGGAGAAACAAAATGATAAGGGATGAGGGGTCTCTAGGGCACAGGAGTATAACTCTCAGAGTAAATATCCTCTAGTGACTCAATTTCTTGGAAAACCCTATCAACCTTGGAAAAAATAGGGGAACAATGAGAGGAACACTTTTCATAAAAAAATGATCCCTTCTCCAGTTGGAGAACTCAAATTTATATAAACATTACTTGGCTCAAAATCACTTGAAGATGTATGGTAATCTTGAACCATAGATTGATCACCTTTCAGAACTCATATCTCCTTTTTTTATTCTTGATTTCCAACGACTTTCTAGACTTGTTTTCCTTCTGAATTTTCTTTTCGTAGTTCTAGAAATAATTTTTTATTAAAATCCCTAGTGAAGAAATACATTCTTCCCTTCAGCTTTGCAAATATCGATGACAAATTTCACTTGACACAGGTTAAGACATTGGCAATCATAAAAATTTCAATTCAACATGGAGTCGCCACTATGGATTTTCATGTGGATGGAGCCATTGACATGACTATACCAATGCTACATAATTATACAGGGATGGTTTTCATGATATTGGAATGACATGGAACAAAAATGCTTATTATGGTGTTTCCTCATGTTAGAGATGGTATATTATTTATAAAGTATAGCTCCATTAATAATCTTGACTTTAATTTCGAATTTCGAAACACAATATAATTTTAGATTATGTATAAAATAAATGACAACAAAATTCTACATGCTAAAAAGATCTAAAAACTAATGGTATTAAATAAGATATTATATTAACCTTTTTGCCAATTTGTGGTTTTCTCAAATCTTTACCTTTTTGTCCACATCTAGAAGCCCTTACTTTTCTTATTTGGGACAAAATACAAATGCACTGGCCTCCCACCATTTTCTCCACTTATTACTTGTAGAATATTCCATCAAAAATGTCCTCATCCCTATCATCTTTAAAATAAAGAATCCCCCTGTTTTACGTATCTTTCTAGATCACTATTGTGTCATTCTTAGAAACCACCTTCTCTAAGTATATCATGTCTTGTTACTTCAATCCATCCCATACCTTTCAAATCATTAATCAAAAAATAAAATACCATTTCTTCCATCTCATTCATTTTCATTTAGTGATAAGATAATAATTTCAACTCCATTTCCATCCAAACATCATACTGCTAATTGATTGTAGTATGACTTCTCTTTTCATATGCAAGTGGAAATAAGTGACCAAGCTCAGGTCATTGATTACAATATGAATTATTTTTTGGTATGGCTCCTTGTCATGCCTTGTATGAGAAACCTTCCTGGACACCTTTGAGTTGGGATAGATTAGATGTCAAGGTTGTACTAGGACTAGTTTACCTTCAAGACTTAGAGAAGTAGGTTATTTTGATTAGGCAACCTCTTGAGAAAGATAGAGCATGCCAGATGGCCTATGTAGATACCAAGAGGACCAAACATCGATTTGCAGTTGGTGACAAATTATTCTTAAGACTTCAGCCACATAAGATCCTAATCCATTATGGAAAATTTTATAAGCTTTCGCTTCACTTGGTGGGGCCATTTGAGATCTTATAGGTCATGGGTCTAGTTGAATATTGTTTAGCCCTACCACAACACCTGGTCTGGGCCGATAATGTATTTCATGTTTAAGTTTGTATGTATATATGTACCAAATGTTTCTTATGTATTTGATTATTCAACATTAGAGGTGGAGATAGAAGGAATATAGAGACTAGAGCCCATGTGTACCTTGAGCACAAGAGGTTAGAGTACAATGTTACGTATATGATGATACAACCATTACCTGGGAGGAGGCAACCGCATTAAGAGATTGATATCCCTATCTCTTCTAGTGACTTCCATGAGGAATTCTAATCTTAGGAGAAGGGGATGTAGTTCCTACCTCTTTCTTGCATCATTTCTTTTTTTAGCTGATTAAATTTGATAGATTATGGACATGGGTTTATCACTATTTGGGTATTATGTGGTTTCATTATGGGTCATTTAGTGACACATGTGTTGATTAGGGCACGTAGTGCTAATCTAGTATTACGATCATCATTTTAGTCTCTTTCACTTATGAGATTATGGGTACTAACATGATATGATACATTTATTTTTTATCTCATATATGATAGATGGATGTTAATATTATGGTATAATTTGTAGGGAAAATTTTAGTGGCGAATATTCGTAATATGGCAAATATTCCATTTTTGAAAATTTTGAAAAGGTGATTTTTTTAGCACGGGCCAGTGACCTGTTCGCCTAAAAATTACACTTTAATTTTTTTTAGGGGTCGGCTTCGCCTACCCTTGAAAAATATCCCCTATATAAACCTAGATTATTCACCAGGTAGAACACTTCTACTTCACATTTTTCAACAATATGATATATCCCATATTATAGACGCGTGACAAGGGGGTAAGTTATTGATGCGTGACAAGGAGGGTTTGCAGAAAAGGAGATACTGTAGATATTGACGCATAGTAGACGCATTACAAAGATTTTGTTGACGAGTGACATGGAGTTTTTTTCGATGAGCAAGAAGAGGGCAGAGGTTGCAGACGCGTGACAGGATATTTTCTATCACGCATCAATAGACCTTAGTGACGCGCGTCACTAAGGCCTATTGACGTGCGTCACTAAGGCCTATTGACGTGCGTCAACATGCCTTAGTGACGCGCATCAATAGGCCTTAGTGACGCGCGTCAATAGTGATGCGTGTCACTAAGGCCTATTGACGTGCGTCACTAAGGCCTATTGACAACGCGTCACAGGACTTAGTGACGCGCGTTAATAGGCCTTAGTGACGCGCGTCAATAGGCCTTAGTGACGCGCGTCACTAAGGCCTATTGACGCGCGTCACTAAGGCCTATTGATGCACATCACAGGCCTTAGTGACGTGCGTCAATAGGCCTTAGTGACGTGCGTCACTAAGGCCTGTTGACGTGCGTCATTGCATTTTTTTGACGCGCGAAAAGGAGGTACAACAGATATTGACACATAGCAGATGCATGAAAAAGAGTTTGTTGATGTGCGACATGGAGATTTTTTGATGAGAAAGAAGAGGTCAGAGGCTGCAGATGCGTGACGAAAGATTTTGCTGTCGCGCATCAAAAAATGCAGTGACGCGTGTCAATAGGTCTATTGATGCGCGTCACTAGGTCTATTGGCGTGCGTCAATAGGTCTATTGACGTGCGTCACTAGGTCTATTGACGCGCATCACTAAGGTCTATTGACGCACGTCACTACATTTTTTGACGCGCGATAGCAGAATCTCCCGTCGCGCGTCTGCAGCCTTCTGTCGCAGTGCTTGATAATCAGGTGAAATTTTTTCATACAACCCCCAAAAAATTCACCTTCCCGTGAAACCGGTTCCAGGGATATTCACCAGGTATTCTCCACCTCTGATTTCCAGGAGGTCTCTTAAAATGAACCCTGATAATTTGATATCATTGGTTTAAAATGGTAAATTGAATGTGAGCATGCAGTAAACTAGGTAGATATTATATCTTGATTTAGTATGGATTCATGTTGTTAGGATATAGTGATATCATTTTGATATTGATTGTTGTATAGTTAGAATGAATATCCACGATTGATTCAGTTATCGATACATAATTATTATTTCTTCGATTTATTATATTGAGTAGGTATGTTTAATGTGTGAATGGAGTGTGTATATTTTAGGACACACATGAGAACGTGGGTTTTAGAGTTACACTTAAAGTTACACAAGTGGCTGACTAGGCTGAGTCCTTTAGCCATGCATGACCCTTTTTTGACCTTGTGTGTTTCCCATATTCATGTTTGGACATCCTTAGTGATTTCCTAAATTAGCTATGTTGTATTTGTTTGTTAAGCCTTGTACTAAACTAGTTTATGGGCCTAATGGTCCCCTCACACATTAGTGATGTTATTATGTTAGTAAGCTTGTTGTTAGTGGTTTGGGACCACTGAATCACTATTTGGGTGGGCCCCACAACCTCTTCCTTTGAGCCACTTTACCCAATCTCGAATTTGGACTAAATGTGGTATTTGTAAGGGTCTCATTTCACATTGGGGGTCTCCCTTACACAAAAATGGACCCCTTGGATCCTACATATGGGTAGAGTTTCTTTTTTCAAGGAAAAATGGGAGTTCCCCTCCCATTTGACCCCTCTCTTGTCACCATCTTGTGAGAGTTTTTTATTTGTGTGTTATCTTAAAAGTTGAAGTATGTTTGATTATTGACATTTTCTGAAATTAGGGAGTTCTCTTCCCAAGTGTGTTTTATTTTATGTTTAATGGGATTTTGGGAATCTTTTATTGGAGAAAGATATGGGTGACACATGTGAACCTCTCATTTGTGAGGATTTTTGTTTGTTTCTTATTTATATACCTCCTCTTGGAGAGGGGTAGGAACTTTTTCTTCTCAATTTTCACTATTCGGAGTTAGAGAGAGCTTGAAGCTTGGGAGAGCATGGTTGTTCTTTAAGTTGGATAGCTATTTTTGAGATAGGCATTCATACCTCTTTTTTTATTTCTATGGTTTAGTTTGTAAACTAAAAATTGTTTTTTGGATTCTTGAATGCTTGTATGTTGTTGTGTGTGTCTTTGTAAATCTTGTTTGGTTACATTTTCTCCATCCATCCTATTTTGTGGTGGATTTTTGAATTTTAGGGGAAGAGGGAGGAAACCCCCTCTTACACCACATGGTTTGATGGGAAATCCATGATGGGATTTCTATTTTTTTCCTCCCCTCATATGGTTTGATGTGGAAGAAGGACTGTTTATATGGTTTGAACCTCATCTTCTATCCTTGTTAAGGAAACCGTTCATGGTTTGAAAATCCTTACAAGGAGGAGGGTTGGTGTTTGGGATGGAGTGATATGGAGTTTTGGTTTATTGAGATTATTTTAGTGTTCCTATGGTTAGATCCCAATATGGCTTATAATGGGTTCCTTACCACTCTTCGCCTTTGAGTAAAAACATGGAGTTTTCATCTTGTGATTATTGTGTTCTTATGGTTGTTTTGTATTGAAATTTTATGTGTGTGTGTTGTACTCATATATCCCATTTAATTGTGAAATATTGAGGAAATAATTCTCTCTCTCCCATGGTTTTGGAGGGAGGTTAGCATGTCCTCAATTTGTGGAGATGGTATGTGATGATGCCATTTGGTTGGGAGAAAACCAGCCCCCTTTTCTCTTGTGCATTGTATACTTTCATCTGTTGTGGAACCTTGGAAAAATATGCTTGGATCATGGAGGAAAAAAAGTATAAATTTTGGACTTGTTGTTACCCATATAGGGGAGGCTTGTACACTTGCATTTTAATGTTTTTGTAATGGTTATCTAATATCTATGTATTTTCTCTTCTAATCCTGTAAGTCTTTTATTTTAAGTCTTGTAATCATGTAAACTTGTTCCCACATTTTTTTGGAATTCCAATTTACTTGTACTTAAGTATGGTGTATCGTTGTTTAGTGGAAAAATTGGGATGTAATTACATCTAGTTCTAAAGGGTGTTGGAAATATTGTTGTAGGGGTTGTGAAAATTTCATTTACCCTTCTATAAGTAATATTTTTTATTAGAAATGAGGATTTTTTTTATCGTAGTTCATATAAATGAAACATTTTTTTCTTCCTTATGAGGTTTAGAAACTAAAAGAGAAAAGTATACAATCATTTTGTTACTATTTGTGTTGAAATTCTTGCATATTTTAAGTTAAAAAATGCACTTAGCTTTGTATTACAAAAATGGTTATGTGAGAAGAAATCTGGTATTAAAATTTTACTTCATTATACGCAAATATATTTGTGGGAAAAGTAAGAAGAAGTGGCTTATTAAAAGAGCTATTATCTTGAGACTTTAAGTGCATGTATTTCAGATACATTTCAAATAAAATTCTTAAATCTGAAATTTGAAAGTTTAGTTAGTAAGCTAAAATTTGGTTTTTCCCTTTTTAGTTTTAAAATACATAAATGTGTGTGTGTGTGTGTGTGTGTGTGTGTGTGTGTGTGTGTGTGTGTGTGTGTGTGTGTGACTTTAAGTGCATGTATTTCAGATACATTTCAAATAAAATTCTTAAATCTGAAATTTGAAAGTTTAGTTAGTAAGCTAAAATTTGGTTTTTCCCTTTTTAGTTTTAAAATACATAAATGTGTGTGTGTGTGTGTGTGTGTGTGTGTGTGTGTGTGTGTGTGTGTGTGTGTGTGTGTGTGTGTGTGTGTGTGTTTTCCCATACATGTTTTTGGGGTCTCAATACTTTTATTGTAAAAGTGAAGAATCCATTTTGTTACCTCTTTACGAAGCTATATACTCATAATGAAATCTCTTGTTTTTTTAATTATTGGAAATTTAGTGAAAAGAGTTTCTCATCTTAACAAAAATAAATAAAAGAAAACTTAATCTATATCTTCCTTTATTAAAAGATCTATATTATAGTGTTACAACCTGAATAACCTACATAATTTTATATGATTATATATAATTGTGTGTGTGTGTGTGTGTTTGTGTGTGTATTTATATATATCTATATATTTCTATACAAGTCTGATATTTGTAATGGGTTTTAAAATCACGAGATTATGTGTATTTGTTTTTATATATACATATATACATATATACATACACACACACACACACACACACACACACACACACACACACACACACACACACACACACACACACACACACACACACAGATATATATATATACATATACATATACATATACTTTAGTGCCCACTTCCCTTTGACACTTTTTATTATTGATTTCAGATACTTTTGACTATACTTATAGATATTACTGTAGTTTTTTTTTGACTTAGCGTGATGTTAGATGTTAGAGATACTCGATTGTTGTTGATTTCAATTCATATATGATGTGTTCAGATTATTAACAACATTTTATAATGATGATGATATGTTGTTGACATAGTTATATATTCTGACATGCGATGTTTTCGTCATATTGTGTAGACCTTAACAATTGAACTAATCTCATGATCATATGTATATTGATGAAATGTAGAATCGAGATGTTGTTATAAATTGTAAATGATATCATTACTTACTTAGATGATGCTTTGATTCATATACAGATGGTCGTGGATTTATATTGTATATTTTATCCTAGATGTTTTGATGTAGCCACGAGGACGATGGAGGTGTTATGTGTTTTCTAGGTAAACATGTCACAAAAAACAACGGGGGGATTAGAGACCAACCACATTTGAATGCTAGATGAATTCAACAAGGGTGACCATGGCAACATGTATTTGCTTATGTGTGTGTGTGTGTGTGTGTTTGAATTTTTGTTAGGGGGTCCCCATGGGGGGGTATCACCTCCAATTGTGACCAAGGGGTTGTGTGTTATATCTTTTATTAGTTTCCTTTATTTGATTTTAGTATGTGGTTTATAGTGATGTATTCTCCTTTTATTAATTACTTGATTTGTGTCTAGATTAGTAAATTAGTCATTTTACTAAATTAATTTTGAATGGGTTAAAAGGAATTCATTTATTTTATTATATGGCTCTTGGGTTATGTGTTTTAAGTTGACTACTTATGATCTTTAGTGGTGTACACTCTACCCCTTCTTGGAAATTCGAATTTGGCCTTAAGGGCCAATTTTGAAGGCTCGTGGGAAAAGTAAAACTTATCCCACACATCTTAAATTACTATACCAATCCTATCTATGAGTTGAGGGGTCAAAAATAGACCCCATTATGTGTTTTGGGAAGACAAAAAGGTAAAATATTATTGTATTGTCTTTCTTTTAAGCAATGTTCATCCTTAAGGGGTGTGGGCTTGGATTGTGTGTGTAAGTAAATTGTCATTCCTATCACCCACAAATTTATGGTACATTAGGGTTGAAGTTTGACTTACGAGGTGGAGTTGAGGATGAATGATGTGCCATCCTACATGGATCCACCTCACACTCCTCTCTCCCTTTTCTATTTATTCAAGTTCTTTTGTTTTTTTGGGGGTTACTTGATTCTTTTGTGCTCTTTCATTTTGGGAGTTAGAGGATTTTGGAGTTCTTGTGGATTTGGTTGGATCTTGTTGATGATATGTTGGGCTTGAAAGAGCTTGGTGTTGGAAAGGTAGGAGCTTTACTATTGCTTAATGTTTTTCTTTTATATTGTGTATATGTTTGGATGGATTTTGGGTTGGGTGCCCCACCTTGGACAAGAAAGTGCTTGCATTTCTTATTTAGTTATTTTTTTGAGGGAGTAATAAGAGATTGTAGAGATGCATAATAGAATGTGGGAGGAATAAAAGGTTGTTGAGGGAGGCATAAGAGTGTGTAGGGGTTTTGAGTTATGTATTGGAGGGTTTTTGAGATGCCTCCCATTTCCCATTGGGAGGCATAAGTGACCTCATGATAGATCTTCCTCCTTTGGCTTTTACATTTTGAATCCTTCTATATTTTTTTAGTTCTTCTTGTGATTGTAGTTTGATTTGTTTTTGTTTTGGTATGGTTGTAAAAATATTTGTATTTTGATGTGGAAGCTTGTTTTATTGCTATGAGTTGGATCCATATTTCATTGCAATGTGGTTGGGGCTCTGGGGCTAATGAGAAGGATGGCTTCTTCTCCTCATTGGAATTCTTGGTTGGGTGGCGAGTGTTTCCTCTCCCCAATTTTTTGTTGTGATCAAATGAAGCATGGTGGAGCTCTCTTGTTGGTGATGTGAAACATGGAGAATTTTTGGTGTCCTCAAGAAATCCTTCCTTGTGACAAAACCTCATTGTTATTCCCACTCATTGTGGAAGATTTGTAATATTGTGTTTTGCTTTAAAGGAAATGTTGTATTGTAAGTTGTAATATTATTTGAAGAAGTTCATTAAAGAGTTGTAAAATTTACCTCCTCTTTAAGTTGTATAATGGAAAGAAAAGAATCAAGATAGAAGGCTTGTGTAAAAGGTTAGTTTTTGTTTGTATTTTGACAAAAGAAGTTCTTTGTTTTAAAATAAATTAGCTATGCTCAATGGGAAAATAAATTTTACTTTCATTGTGAAATTGTATTATTATAAATGAGAAAGAAGAAATATAGAAGTTGTGAGATGTAAAAAATGTATACATATTGAACTTGAATGTAGAACAAATTTTTTATAGACATTTTTAACATATAAGTTGTAGTGAAAATGGAAAGAGGCAACAAATTTGAAGTATATTGTTATATTGAAATTTTATTTTTGCAGTAAGGAAAATAAAAATATTAGAAGAAGATTTATACCCTTTTTACCGTTGGACTTGTAAGAAAAATTATTGAACAAAATGAACATTATCTTGTAGTTATTGTTGTTATTATTGGAATAGATAATGCTTTAAAATGAGTAGTTTTAACTAAGGAATTAATAAATGGAATTAAATCTTACAACTGGAAACTTTAAGCATATAAAATTAAGTTCAGATTGAATTTCAAAGAAACCTAGTGCCTTTCTTTGGAAAATATCGATTTTTAAGGTTCTATTTCTAAGAAACATGACCACCATCCTGTGCAGAGCAGTGGTCTGAGAATTGTCACTCTGATAAGGTGGCAGTTCATGAATCATCACCAACGTAGGGCGGTGGTCCTAGGACCACTGGCCTGCTCTGGATAGAAGTTCTATCAGTTACAGTGGAAAAATATAGATCCGCACCTATGTAAATTTTAACTTGTTCTAACAAAATTTTAAAGCATGTAAAAATTACAAGGAAATCTCCAGAAAAAAATAGTGACTAAATCTCACGGTTTTAAGAAATAAAATCTTCAAATGGTAGATTCAAAGTACCCAAACTTGTGTTTATTGATAAAAGTAGGGTTATCCCCAAATGGAGAACTCCTAACACAAATAATTTTGTAATAAAACCAAATTTGAGAAGGAAATCCCTTCAATCCTTAAATGAATGACATTATAATGATAAATCTACAATCTAAACTAATCTAAGCTTCATTTGTTTATAAACTCCTCCATAGTCTTTCATTTCTTGCTCTCATGACTTCCTTCTCTCCTACCTACAAATTAAACAAAGGCAAAGTGACCAAATGAGGAGACTTGTGAAAAGAAAAATATTAAATAAAAATTCTATATGATTTTTAGGGTTATCTTGGAACCCTAGGATCTAGTGGCCACAATTAAATTGATCCAAGGGTTGAGGATCAACCCTACATCTATTTGGTAGGAGTATATCTTATAGATGGTTTAAATAAAAATTAAAGGAATGTGTAGATGGGTGAATGGGCCCATTTAAACACCTTAGTGTGCAAATTCACTAATATAGTCCCTAGCATGTTTTAGAAAAATAATGAAATAGAAATTTAAGTTATTTAGATAATAAAATTATAGTAACTAAGTATAAGGTAAAGTATTAAGGTAGTAATGTTAGTTGTGGAGTGGTAAAAACATTAAACCAAGTAAATTAAATTATGGCACCTTCCTAATTGAATGTTGATTAATTGACCTTAGAGATAAATTAAGAATATTTAATCATTCAACTTAGGCGTAGTCTATCCTTTGTAAAGTAAAGGTTACTAATGTAAATAAATTTTAGTGCACACCAAGGGTTGACAACCTTGTAACCTTCTAACTTAAAAAAAAAAATCCGCAACTTTCGGGTTAAGTGTTTAGGGTTTTAGCGTGTTCCTTGAACTGTATTTTTGTGGGCATTATGTATACTTATACATATAAACATATTTATAAATATGTTAGTAAGGATTCAAAAAATTTATATATATATACACACACACAAAACAATGTAAAGTGACTGTGTGCCCAACGGGAAGGTTTGTTTGAATAAAAGAAAAGGAGGTTGGGGAACAAGATGTAACCTGGCCCTGGTCCTCCTCTTCCATTGTAATTTTGTAGTGCTGCCCCAACCACATAACAGACCAGGTGGTGTAGCTACGGCCACACCATAACCCATCCACCAACGTATAACGAGAGCCACCATGTTATTTTCACTTCCCCGTACTTTTATAGAAGACACAGTCCACCCTATTAAAGAACCCCTGCACCGATTTGATTATATATATATATATATATATATATATGCAAGACAAGAAATCATGGTGTTTTGAAACAAACAAAAAATATTATAACCCTAACTATAATAGCATATCCAAAATTAATAATGGACATCCTCCCCCCTTATTTTACAAATATAGTGTTAAAAATGGAGCTCACAATGGGAAAACTAGAGATCTATGGGTTTGATGAAAGATCTCAAAAATGGCCTCCACATATCCCTTTCTCCTCCATCTTCCTCCCTATTAAACATGTGCAAATAAAATAAAACAACAAAGCCAAAAGTTACAATACATTTCCTTATGGAAGATTAGGGATTCCTATGATACCTAAAATTTAGGGCCTAAATTTACCTAATCCAATGGTGGGGGTTTAAATGTCTAACTTTTAAATTTATGGGAACAGTGCTTTTAATGGGGGTTTGGGGTGAATAAATTAAGTGGGTTCTTTTAGTTTTAGTAGTGGTAATGTGGTGGGTATAAGATAGTAATATGGAACTTAGGAAAATATTTAAGTAAAAAAAAAAAATTGGGCATGGGTTGATTTTGGTTATTATGGGACATGATAACTTTAGATTACTAAATTGTAATATAAAAAATATTATTAAATAAAATTTACATGGGTGAGGTTAAGGTGGCCTAAAGAAACCCATCTTTTGAATTAATTTAATTGAAGATTGACAAGAGGGTATTTTAACCTAGAAATAATTATGGGAAGATTAAACACTATTTATTAACTGTTGGTAGTAGTCTCACCGTACTTAAAAATTAATAAAGTAATATATATTTTTTTAAATGTTAGGATTTTTAGGTGTTTGTGTTAGGGTTGGGTCGTGAAAAATATAGGGCACTACACTTGTATTGCTTAGATATACTATAATCTAAATATGGTTTGTTTCCCTTTTCACATTTTGTTACATTGTTACACATTCATAAGAGTCTCTTAGTTAGCACCCCTTATTTTGACCACACTAAATTGAATTAGACTTCACTAGTTTTATTTGTGAAAGATTTTATTATGAAGAGAATTGCAACAATAGAATGCATTAAGTATTGAGATTGATAGGTGTGAACTTGATCTTTAACCAAAATAAAAAGATGGAATGTGGGTAATATGCTTATTAGGTTAGAAATCTATACAATAATGTTCTATCAGATTTCATGATTAAATATATTGACATTCAAATATGAATAAATATAGTGACTTATAAGATTATTTGATTTATAACCACATTCCAAAATATAGTAATACACAAGAACATGGACTATGACATAGATAAGGTTATGGTACTCAATGAATATCCACCTTAGATTACTCAATGGCTACCCAAACTGGTCCAATGGTATTCAAAATTTATTTGAGAGAAATGAATGGGTTTCATAATGGCGTAAATAAAGTTCAAACTATTGTTAAAAAATCTGCCCAATTTGAGGGATAGGTGCTCCAACATTAATTTAAATGTAGACAAATTTATTGATGCATTTTTCCAAACATCACATCATAATACTAAAAAACATTTCCATGATGATAAAATGAAATGGGACATGGATATTTATCATGGTGTTACATCATGCTTGGGATAGGTGATGGTCAAATACTCTAAAAAATTATGTTAATATGGTCTTATTATAACTTATCTACTAAATAACTATCATATCATGAATGTACCAACCCTAACCCAAGGTTTTAATTACTTCTTTATAGAGTGTATATAGTTCTTGAATTAATTACATTATCAATGTGTTATGCTATAAGCTTAAGGGATTATCTGTCGACATTAAAATTTTCCTTCGTAATTTCTATTTTATTAATGTATCTATTAGGAATAGGATGTTGTTAAGTATAATTCGTAGTGGCGTCCAATAGAAGATAACGGCACCATCAGTATGGTGCCGCCAATAATGTAGAGTATGGTAAAAGTCAAAGTACAATAGGAATGTTGTAAAAATTAAATATTTGTCGTAAGTGGTCCAGTAATGTTAAAATGTCAAAATTGGGATAAGTAGAGAAATATGGTCTACATGATTAGGAATTAGAAATATTATATTTGTAATAAGGACAAAGAGTGATGTCATAAATATTTTGTTTATTTTATTTGTGGAAAAGTCTAAAAAGGTGGAACTCATGTGAGATGATAAGGTTTATCTTATCTTAAAAGATAAGCCTACATGTAAAGGCAAGAGTTTAGGCATGGAATATGATTGGCCGGAAGATATTTCCTATCTTATCTTAGAGATAGGGTGGATAAGCTTGAATTCCTATAAATAAAGAGGGCACCCCCTCATTTGGCATAGAAGGAAGTAGTGAGAAATATTGTATGAGTAAGTGTGTAAAAGAAGCCATCATTTTGAAGGTGTGTTAAAGAAGCCATTAAGAGGTGTAATTGTGAAGTTTTTCCCATAGTTATTGGTTGGAAGGAAAGCAAAGTCAACAACACTTGAAGTACCTCATGGGTGAGATTGTAACAATTTCATGTCGAAATTATAATTTACACTAATATTTCAGATTTATCATCATTCCTTCTTATCATAGTCTATGGTATTCTTGTGTTATGTTTGTTGTATTTCTAGATTAATCCACCAAACTAAAAGCTGTGCATTAGTAAATAATCATAGCACAAGGAGTTCCCAGTGAAGAATTATCATAGTGCCAGATTGGTGATGACATTTTGGTTCCATTTCCAGGACCATTCCTCGTTGGTGGATTTTCATGAGAGATATTCCCACTTAGTGAAAAAACATTTGGAGGGTAACCTTGTTTTTACTGTGTATAGTGGTTACCATGGTAAAGTCACTTTTTACCGTGAATATTATTTACCACAGTAAAGTCACTTTTTACCGTGAATGGTATTTACCGCAGTAACTTCACCTTTTACTGTGAATAGTGTTTACAAAAGTCACTTGTTTTACCATAGTTTACCATGGACATTTCTATTTTACTGTAGAAATGTGTAAAGTCACTTTCTATTATAGTGATTCCAATTATTTGTGCACATAAGTCTTGTTGATTGTACTTGTGGATCGGTATTTCACTATGGTTATTTTTTCAACCCAATCTAATGAAGATGCTTCCTCTTTCATTCAAGAGTTTAAACGTTCTTGTATTTGTAATGCCCTTATAAGAAGGGAACAATGGACTGAATTTTTTCCTACCTTTTTGGATGGTTCAGCCCTTAGGTGGTTTGAAACACTACGTGATAATGGGAAAAAATCATGGGATTTATTAACTGAAAGTTTTCTTGAAGAATTTGGTGAACAAAAAAATATGCAGATCTCATGATCGATATCACAAAGCTATCCCAAGGAGAGAAGGAGAAGATAAGGGATTATCATGCTCATGTTCTAGAACTAAGGAGGAAGCTCGATGCCCATATCCAGAAGGAAGGATTAGAGAATGGGTTGATGAATGGCATGGATAATCTCCTATGTAAGCACTTCATTCTTGGGATGAAGCCAGAGATCATACAATGAGTAAATTATGACCACCTAGCTACCATTGAATAAGCAAAGGAGATTGCAAGAAGGCAAGAAGAAAGTATGGAAGAGGAGCCCAAAGAGATTTTTGCTAAAGTAGAGCCTACACCAACACCTTTGGTTCAGAATCCACAACCACTCTCGGTGAGCACAAATCTTTTTACTAGTACATCTACTGAGGATGAAGATCTTCTCATGAATATGGGCTAGTTAACTATTAATCTTCTTCAAAGAAAAGAATTTAGTTCTTAGGGAGGAGATAGAGGTCCAAAAAGAAATATTTCTGAATTTATATGTTATGGTTGTTATAAAAAGGGTCATTATAAGTATAATTATCTAGATAGAGCTTTTACATCTGGTACAAGCGATAATGATAAAGGAAAATCACCTGTGATTTCTTTTGATGTAGTAGTTAAGAGCATAAATAATGAAGTAGATGTGTTTGTAACAAAAATAAAGAAAGAAAAAGGTAACCAAGATGGAAATGATCTTAAGAAGATGAAAGGAGAAACTAGTAAGAAACATAGGAGAAGAAATTTGGGTGTATAGGATTTTCTGATTTCACACAGACAAGGATCATACTCCATCTTAGAAGATCTGTCCAAAAGGTCTGCAAATATTACATATGGTCAACTCTTGGCTATGTCTTCTGAGAAGAGGCGGGAGCTGCGAAGTGGACTCAATGCTTGACGAAGGAAGGAGGTTGAGGTCCCTTTTTTGGAGGCAGACGTGGATCCCTACACTCCACAAGCTGAGGTATTATGTAATGGTATTTTAATTCATGATGTCTTAGTTGATGGAGGTGCTACAGTTAATGTAATGACCGAGTCTGTAATGAATATATTGGGTTTAAAAATTGATCACCCCTCAACACTTATGTTAAGGTCATTAAATAAGGGAAAAACAAAACCAAAAGGTGTAGTTTCAAATGTGGCAATATCTGTTATGGGTGTTGTATATGTGGTAGACTTTTAGGTGATAAAAAATGGTATTGTTGCGTACCTAATTTTGTTAGGAAGACCATGGCTAAGGAGAATTCATGTAAGAAACTACTAGAATGAAGGCTTCATGACACTTGGACGTGGTAGAGAGAGGGTGAAGATAAACATGATCCCTCATAATCATAAGGTAGAACCTGTGGATTCAAGTGATGAAACTGATGATTAGACATCCTTTGATTACTCTAGTACAAATGAAGTGGACACCGAAGATGAAGAAAGTGAGGTTGATGTTTCAGTCATGTATATCCTTCCAGTCACACTGACTCATGACCCCATAAAATTATCTTAAGAAGAAATTGATGATCATCTCCAACAAATAAAGATTGGTGATGTTGTGATGGAGAGTGAGAAGGAATCCTACCTCCAACTATTTCGGAGGTACATACACATATTCACTTTTGATTACAAGGAAATCCATTAAGTAAGTTGGGTAGAACATTCTATTGAGCTGGTAGATGGTGTTAAGCCTATAAAGGAAATCCCATATAGAATGAATCCTAATTTTTCCAAGACTGTAAAAGAAGAAATAGATAAGTTGCTTGATGCAAGATTCATATTTGCTGTGGAGAATTCAGAATGGGTTTCTCCCATTGTGGTATCAATAAAAAATAATGGGAAGCTACGCATTTGTGTTGATTATAGGAAGCTCAATAAGGCAACAAAGAAGGATCATTACCCTCTTCCATTCTCAGATCAAATCTTGGACGAAGTAGCTGGCCAGGAGTGCTATACTTTTGCTTATAGATATAGCGGATACAACCAAGTTCGTATAGCATAGAAATATTAGTTGAAGACCATGTTCACCACTCCTTGGGGAATGTTTTCTTATAGAGTTATGCCTTTTGGGTTGTGTAATGCCCCAGCAATGTTCCAGTGCTTGACGAATAGGGTGTTTGAACCCTACATTGGGAACTTCATCAGAGTATTTATGGATGATTTTTACATCTATGAGAGCAAGATGGACCACCTGCACCAGATGGAGACATAATTTCAAAGGTTTAGATGAAGCACAAGCCTCACTAAACCCTACAAAGTGTGTCTTTGGATGTTCTAAAGGCATTTTTTTAGGGCATGTTGTATCTAGAGATGGTATTGGTACTGATCCTAATAAAGTTTCAAAAATCAAAGAGTTACCATTTCCTATGAATAGAAGTAAGTTGAGATCATTTTTAGGCCATGTGGGTTACTATAGAAGGTTCATTAAGAATTTCTCAAAAATTACACAACCACTATCCTAGTTCTTGAAAAGGGATGTTACTTATGAACCAGGAAATAAGGCGCATGAAGCTTTTGAACACTTGAAGGAAGCTCTGGTGTCTTCACCTATTTTAAAGAATCCAGATTAGAGAGAGTGATTCATTTTGTATACTGATGCCTCAGATGTAGCACTAGAAAGTAGTCTAAGCCAAAAGGATGAAAATGGGAATGATCATCCAGTTTACTTTAGGAGTAGACAAATGAGCAGTGTTGAGGTAAATTATACTATAACTAAAAAAGAGGCTCTAGCTATCATTTTTGTTGTAAAGAAGTTTAGAAATTACTTGCTAGGGTAGAAATTTATAGTTGTAACAGATCATCCGGCTCTAAAGTATATTGTAAATAAGCCTAACCCATTAGGGAGGATAGCAAGATGGATAATTTTTCTATAAGAACTTGAATTTGATATTATAGATAGGCCAGAAAAGAAGCATGTCAATACAGATGCACTCTCTTGAGCCTATGATGGTTTAGGTTCATCTTGTGATGATGATGATTTCCTAGATGTAGCATTGTTATCCCTCGACACAATCCCTAGTGAATACATAGATATTTGGAATTATCTGAATGAATTCAAGTTTCTTGATGGTGCTAATGCAAAGACTAAGAGGAAGATTACTCAATCCATTCACCCATATTCTATTATGCATGGAGTATTATTTTGAATAGGACTTGATGGACAATACAAGAGAGCAGTTGGACGTGATCAAGGGAAGGAGCTGATAGAAGAATTCCACAATGGTACATGTGGAGAACACTTCTCTGGACAACTTATAGTAAGAAGAATCTTGGATGCAGGTTATCACTGACCCACTCTTTTTAGAGATTGTTATAGTTATTGTAAGATGTGATATTTTTCAAACACATGGTAACCGTAAGACTTCATCAGCTCCATTATGCCCTATTCTTCTACTTGGCCCCTTTGAAAAGTGTGGAATAGACATTGTAGGTCCACTTCTAACTACCCCATGCTAAAATAAGTATATTTTAGTCGCCACAAATTATTTAACCAAGTGGGTTGAAGCTAGGCCATTGAAAACAACTTCCATGGATGAAGTGGAAAGGTTCATATATGAATGCATTGTCCCCAGATTTGGTTGTCCATTAAAAATTGTAACAGATCAAGGAAGCCACTTCATTAATGAGGTGGTAGAAGCCCTAGTCAATAAGTTTTCTATTAAGCATAGGAAGGCAACAACATATAATCCAAGCATAAATGGACAGGTGGAATGGACAAATTTTGTGTTGTGTCAAATTCTAGCAAAAGATGCAGCCTTACAGGTACATAAGTGGGATAAAAGGACTCATGCAGCATTGTGGGCATATAGGGCAACATCAAAGTCAGCAACAAGATACTCCCCATTTTAGTTGGCTTATGGCATTGATCCAATTCTTCCTATTGAGTTTGATATTCCCACTGTGAGAGTTATGAAAAATTAAAGGATGGATGAAATTGATTCAGTAAAAGAAAGGTTGGTACATCTTCATTTGCTAGAGGAAATGAGGGAAATAGAAAAGGATACAAACTACAAGAAGAAAATCAAACAGAAGGAATACTTTGATCAAAAGATCCGTTGGTCTCCATTTCATGTGAACGACTTGGTTCTAGTATATGATTCCAGATACAAAAGAAGAAGGCAGAGAAAATTTCTTTCCAAATGGATGGGGCCCTACAAAATAGCAGTTGTGCATGAAAATGGTACATATCAACTGGAGGAATTGGATGGTACTCCCATTACGAAATGGGTCAACCATGATAAGTTAAAGATTTTCCAGGCACCAGCTTCAGAATTTCCATAAGAATCTACTCCGAGGACAGAGTAGAATTTAGGAAGGGGGAAAATGTCGACATTAAAATTTTCCTCCATAATTTCTATTTTATTAATGTATGTATTAGGAATAGGATGTTGTTAAGTATAATTAGCAGTGGCATCCAATAGAAGATAATGGCACTGTCAGTACGGTGCCGCCAATAATCTAGAGTACAGTAATAGTCAAAGTATAATAGGAATGTTGTAAAAAGTAAATATTTGTCATAAGTGGTCCGGTAATGTTAAAATGTCAAAATTGGGATAAGTAGAGAAGTAGGGTCTACATGATTAGGAATTAGAAATATTATATTTGTAATAAGGACAAAGAGTGATGTCATAAATATTTTGTGTATTTTATTTGTGGAAAAGTCTAAAAAGGTGGAACCCATGTGAGATGATAAGGTTTATCTTATCTTAGAAGATAAGCCTACATGTAAAGGTAAGAGTTAGGCATGGAATATGATTGGCCGAAAGAGATTTCCTATCCTATCTTAGAGATAGGGTGGATAAGCCTTAATTCCTATAAATAAAGAGGCCACGACCTCATTTGGCATAGAAGGAAGTAGTGAGAAATATTGTATGGGTAAGTGTGTAAAGGAAGCCATCATTTTGAAGGTGTGTTAAAGAAGCCATTAAGAGGTGTAATTGTGAAGTTTCTCCCATAGTTATTGTTGGAAGGAAAGTGAAGTCAGTAACACTTGAAGTACCTCATGGGTGAGATTGTAACAATTTCATGTTGATATTATATTTTACACTTATATTTCAGATTTATCATCATTCCTTCTTATCATAGTCTATGGTATTCTTGTGTTATGTTTGTTGTGTTTCTAGATTACATCCACTAAACTAAAAGTAGTGCATTAGTAAATAATCATAGCACGAGGAGTTCATGGTGAAGATTTATCATAGTGCCCGATTGGTGACGACATATCACCAGCAAATCTTAACCAGATCAAATGTTGGTGTTAGTTAATGACATGATTATCCCTCATGATGTTAGAATTTCATTTCTTATTGTCTATTTCTATAACATAATGGTTAATAGCTTAGAAAACATAAGTAAGAAATATTATGTTTTTATTTAAAAACACATCAGTCTTTTTCAATATTAACCTAACCACATTCTAAAATGAAGTGTGATTCTATAATGCTTGATATTTTATATTCAAAACCATTCACACTTTTGTATTTAGAAAACCTTATTATCTCATGGTTAATTTCACTTTTGTATGATTCCAAAGGAGTGAAAACATATGGAAATTTATAGGTGCCTTATGATATCAATAATGCATCACCAAACCAATAGACAAGGGATATTGACTATATTCTATACAAAGTGGACTATCCTCAACATGATAGAGAAATATAATAAGCATGCATATCCCAATGTACCATTCCATCATAGAAATTAACCTTTTTTAGCATGATGACATGACACAGTAAGATGTACATCACCCACCAAATCCATAAATGCATTAACAATGGCACTATGTCCTTATGGTTCGGCACATTTTTTAATAATTTTTTGAACCTTCTTTAAGCTATATTAAAATTGATTTCTTATGTTATTTTCGAATACAAAAAGGGGAAATGAAAAATATAGGTCATCTCAACCCATAAAATTCTATAAAATGATTTTTTCCTGAAATATATCTGGGTAAACATAAACCTTTCAAGTAAATTATTTAAAGAAATGCCTCAAAAAAAATCACAATAAACGTTCCTTAATAACAAATGTTAATACAGAAGAGTGAGATTTATTTTCTCTATATATAATGCATGAATTTCCATAAAAAAATAAATTCAAAACACATGTATGCCTATCCCTAACCTATCGAACTCTAGTTGGTCAGAAGAAGATTCTTAATGCATTGGGGAGGAAATGGGATTTCAGTAAATAGTTTACTTGAAAAATTATTCTTTTGTGTAATTACCTATTCTCCACACTAAATAGTAAATGGATATCAATGTATAAAATAAAATATGGTGACAATAAGATACGCATATTTTAAAGATAATTAAATATATGAATTTAATTTTGTAGTGTCCATCTTTTAAAAAATAGAAGAAAAAAAATATTAAAAAAATAAGGTAATGGGATGTGTGCTGGCAGGCAATGGTGCACCTTTTTTCATCATAAATTGGAGAGCAGCACATCCTAAACATCCTTCAAACCTGTCTTTTCCTTACAAAATAATACAATCACTTTATTTCAAATCAAGAGGTGCTAACCACTATGGAACCCAACTTAACGATGAGGATTTATAAGTAATTGGATAGTTGTAGCAAGTGCAGAGGGCACACCATCTTATAATTAAATAAACAAAATTTTATGGGGAGAGTGTAAAATAGAGACCCAATTATATCTGACCTAAAATCAGTACCATGATGGGTTAAATCAGTCTTGCATGATGAGAGAAACTTTGATGAAAATATCTCACCATTTTCCTATGCACAATTTTCTTGACCTGGAGTTGTATCTAGGTTCTAAGTAGGTTCACTTAGCTCTAAGAGGATATACTACATGGATTGTTCTTTCCTTATCTAAATCATTTCATTTCTAGACTCTTGAATTTCTATTGTTGCATGTTTAAGAATCTACTATTTCCTCGTTGCAGGGTTATAAAAGTTAAAAATGATTTTCTTTTGTATGGGTGTCACCAATTCGTTTGGTTATCCTCTCCATTGTTGAAGTTGATTAAAATAAACTAGTTGCTTAAATATAACCTGTAGGGTTTTGCACTTGGATTATTTCTTATCCCTTTTGGATATTTCATGTCTTTACACTTAAGTACCTGAGGCGTGAATATTTTATCCATGGTTTTTCATCCATGTCAGGCATTTTGGGATATGCATTTATACTTGCACTCTTCGAGATGATTGTTATAAAATATTCCAATAGAAGCAGGGATACGATCCAGTACATGGATCGTACACGAAAAAAAAGGAGTTGGGTTATTTTTAATCTAAATGGTTTCTAAGTTAAGTAAAGTTTGTGTAGTGCTAGGGAACACAATGGGGTGATGAAAGAAAGGTAAATCTTGTTGATATTTTGGCCAGGAGATATGATATTATAGCATAATACCAGATATAGAGCTAGTAGTTAGAGATTTATACTTGTAAGATTATTTAAATGTTTTGTTTTTGTCAGATTTGTTTTAATTGCATGCAGTATTTATTAAGAAGCTATGTTACTAAAATAGAAAATAAAAAAACTCAAAGACTCTCAAATAATTTAGAGAAATTGAGATTTCAAGATCCTATAATTGACAATGTTTAGTGGTAGTTACTAGTGAGAAGTGTTGTGACGGATATGTATGTAAATGTGGAGGCTAGAGGAAAAGTATGTTTTTTTTTTCAAAATTCCCCAGATAATGTAGCCTCATGGAATGCTTCTTTTATGGGATACGCATAATTTTATTTGTTGAAGCATCTTTAAAGCCTTTCAAACAAAGTAAAAATGGGGGGTTTATTGAATGTCATGCTTGGTGGATATGCACAAATGCATTTTCAGAAACGATATTGCGAACTTGCGAGTGAATGAAAGTCACCATCCTAAATCCAGGATGAAAATCCCCATGTTGTTTTCCATTTTTAAACATAAAATACATGTATGGTTTTCCCCTTTTTGGTTGAATTAAATTTCACTTCATCATTTACAACTTATTCATATATAAATGTTGAATGATAGGGAACATAATTCCAAAAAATGAAAAAATATTTCCTTGACGTGAACTCTCAAAACATCAACAAAAAATTTTTTTATCTCAAAAGTCATGCACATGGAGTGCCACACCCAAACGTTCCACAAAACAAAAACTCTTTACATGACCTCTGGTAGCATGGAACACCTTAGGTAACATTAACCAATTTATTTGAAATTATTTAATACTCTTGCAATTCGTATTCCTAAACCCTCTTATCTTATCAGTCACTTATGGTGACATGGTTCTGGCTTACAGTTATCGCTTAGCTTCAGCAAAACTAAAAACCACTACCACCTACCTATAGAATGCCACTAAGAGGATCATAACATGCCTTAAATTCAATGAAAACACCTTCCGATACTAATTTTTCATGTGGGTTTAGGATCCCATTGGTCGTTTTGCAACAAGATCTGTTGACATAATTACAGTAACGGGCCTCGAAGTTGCCCTTGTAACTTGAGATTTTATCATCGTAATCAACGTCAGTTAGACACGCTGAACTCTCTGCATAAGGGGGAATAAGTAGGAATCATAAAAAAAAATTATTTAACTTGAATCGAGTATGTTTGAGACCCAGTTATAAGCACTTTTGTTGTTTTCGACAATTTTCTCAACCTTAGCTAGAATCCCCTTTTTGAGTCTCGTTTTACTTCTAGACATGCATATGACAACATACTACCAATAAAATTCTATGTCTAATTTTATTCTATATTTAATCTTTTATAAATGAATTTTGAAATAGATGGTGATTTTCTCTCTCCACCCTCTTCTCTCTCGAGAATTGACTATGATACTTGATTGAATTGAAAACGTAAATGAATTGCAAAATTTGAATTGGTTTGAAATGAAATGAAAATGGTTAGGACATTGTGAATGGAAAATAAAATATCTCTTAACTCTCTCTCTCTCATCCTTATTCTCTTTAGTACCAAAATACTAAGTACAACTAATTATGAAAGCATGAATGCATGAGAAATGAACTTTGTCTTCTTCCCACTCCCAATATCTCTCTATATTCTATTTAATTGAAAATTTTAAAAATGATGAATGTGTGGAATATACTTGAGTGTAGGGGATTTCTATACTGATTCCTAGGACTGACGTAATGTTGATTGCAGGTACTCCAAACAAGAGGAATTTTTTGGATGTGATATGCTGTAATTAATGAGTTGTAATTGTAAAGTTATATTCATCTTGCAATAAATGTTTTACCATAGAATAATTATATGTATTTTTGTTCAAAGAATCTTTCTTGGTATATTTTAAAAATGGAATACCAATGTGGCTATATTTTATAGTGTCAAATTGTTTGTAAAGTTATACCCAATGTTGTACCTATGTTATAAAGA